>RJWH01002969.1:0-108404 GCA_004363575.1 Solenodon paradoxus
TTTTTTTTTTTTTAGAGAAAGGTGCAGGCAGGAAGGCAGGCAGGAAGAGAGAGGAGGAAGAAGAATTTTAATTTATTTGTTATTTAGTTGCTCCTCTTGGTTGTTTTCCCTGGCCATGGGACACAAACCCAGATCCTTGGGATGCATGTTGTCTGTGCTCCCTTGGAGGCAGTGGATCTAACTACTACTCCACCAGGGTGTGCCCAGATATCTTTTTGAGAGAATAATACAGGTCTTAAATTCCTCAGTTGCAAACTTCCTCACCCTGAGTTGCAGAGTTAGGAGAGAGTGTCCTTTCCCTGAACTCCTCGTTGAGGATTTCTGGATTTCTTTACTGAGTTCCCCTCTGTTTCCTGTATGGGAAAGTCACCAACTGGCTTTGCAGGGTTATGTGGCCATTTCACTGGACCCGTGTTCTCCAGTTCTCTCGGCCTGGAGTGAATACTCCCCCACCAGCCACCAGCCGCATCTAGGTCCAGCTCCGCACTTGCCATTCTGGGCAGCTCCTCGGCCAACGTGCTGTGTCAACATGCTGTGTTCTTTTGTGTGTCTGGGGTTCCTCTCGCCTCCACTTTTCTCATCACTTACTTATTAAACATATATTAAGAAATCCTGAGTGCAGATATTGGAGATTCCAAGATGATCCCGTGCAAGTCTCTCACTTAGGGGAGTTTTTATTACGATGTGTGATCAGGACACTAACCAAGTCAACAACTGAGTGAAAACGATAATTACTGCGCTGTGAAGGCAATAAGCAGGGTGATGAGACGGAGCAGTGGTTCTCAGTGGGCAGTACTTCGGAATCGCCTGGAGAGCTGTAAACGTTTTAGGTGCCCAGGCCCCATCCCTAGAACAATTAAATCAGAATTTCTGGGAGTGGGATCCAAGTACCAGAATTTTTTAAGAGCTCCCTAGGTAAAAATGTAAAAACAATTTTACTGAAGTGTAATTTACATATCATAAAATTCACCCATTTTAAGCACAGGGTTCGATGATTTTTAGTAAACGACAGAGCTGTGCAGCTATCCCCACAGTTCCGATTTAAAACACTTCCACCACTCACACTGGTCCCTCCGGCCCACTGGTAGTGACTGCCCGCTGTCACCCCCGCCCTAGGCAGCCACTATGTAGTTTCCACAGATTTTCTTTTTTGAGATGATTCATTCCCCAGGTAGTTCTGGATGAAGTAAGGCTAAGCCTGGGTCGGTGAGGGAGGGGTGACTAAGTTGGATCTGAAGAGCAATAATCAACCAGTTGTGAATGGGGAACAGTACTCCTGGTAGAGGGAACAGCAGAGGCAAAGGCTCAGAGGAGAGAAGGAGCATGGCAGGGCTCAGAGGAGGGAAGGAGCATGGCAGGGCGCCAGAGCAGGAAGGAGGCCGCTGTGCACGGTCAACGATGGCGAGCCAGCCAGGCAGGATGGAGAACACCCAGACTCTGTGGCAGGGTGAGGAGCTTGGGTTCTTCTCCGGGAGCAATGGGACATTGCTGAGGGTATTAGGTAGGAGTGTGACATGCTGTGATTCTCCTTTTCAAAAAAATTCCTACCAGCTCTGTAGAGATGAGATCAGAGAGGGGCCAAAGAGAGAAGCAGGGAGACCAGTTAGGTAACTCGTGGTTCTTCTACTCATCTTTTAAGGCCTGGTCAAATAAGACCTACTCTGGGAAGTTTTCTTGGTGTTCCCTCTTCTGCTCCCACAGAGGCCCAGCCATACTTCCATTCGAAACCAATTACAAGGGATTGATGACAAGCTACTTGTCTGGGTGTGGATGCCTTTACTGCATCACATGGGGAGGGGGGTTTCTCTCACCAAATAAAGCAATCAGTGGAAAACATAAACAAATAAAAATGAGAAAGAGAAGAGAATTATGTATCATTTATCCTTCTATTCCTAGCACCTGGCACTATGCCTGGTACTGTAACAGGTGTTTAAGAAATAAATGTTTGTTGAATTGAAAGATGCTTCTCCTCAATGGCTGAGCCCCTGCCTCATGTTTGGAATCCTTTCAGCAAAAAAGTACAGTTCAGTGTAGGCATGAGGCAGTGTACAATTCCATGTTGCAAACATGAGTCTACCTGGAGATTTGGTTCCATCCAAGCATGGAATATAATGTGTGATTATAACAAAAGCTAATGTTCCTGTCAACACGGAGAGTGTTCAAAGCACTTGCATTCATTCAGGAAATGGTTGCTGGTTGTGGACCACCTGCCATCTATCTACCCGGCATGGGGTCGGGTGCTGGTGCTGGGCGGGTTAAGTCTCCTTGCAAGGGGCTGTGGTCTTGTTAGAGGAAGCAGAGGATCAGGACAGCACACAAAAGGCTTGAGAGGGACAAATCAACCTCATTTCCCCCATTTTACAGGTGAGAAAAACAAGGCAGATTGATGTACCTATTTACAGTATCCAATCAAGACTCAGACCTTGTCTTTTGCCTTCAAGTCCCTCTGCTGGAGAGTGGAGATTGGGAATAATTGCCCAGTAAGAAACCTTGGATATTTCCTTGTAGCAATAAACAATGCTTTTTGGGCTGCAGACCATGTTGGACCCTTTTAAAACATGGAATTAACAGCTGTCACGACCTTGGGGGAGGATTTGGTTTCAGTGCTTTATTTTAAGGTAAGGAAACCAAGACCCAGAAAAGTGGAACGACTTTTCTTCAGGTTACACAGGTATTTAGCCAGAAAGCCATAAACTCTCAGGGGGAAAAGTCCTCATTAGAACCAGTGACATGAAATAAATTGCTTAAAATAACTGTGAGATGGCAGAATGCCAAAAAGAAGCCAGGTCCCAAGCTCTGGGTTCACTGTTCTCACCACTAATTTGTTAAACACTTAAAAGCTTTTTACCTATTGTTCATCAAAAGGCATATATAAAAGTATCCTCAGCACCTTTATTCATCATAGCTCTAAAGAAGAATTAACAAAGATGCCCATTAAACTCTGACAGTGGGTGTGATATGAAATATACAGACTGAGGTACAGTTTCAATATCTAAAAATATAACTAGCAATGTCAATAAAATAAATAATAAAACTATTTAAAAAATGCCCATCAGTGGCAGAATGAGCAAAGGCATGTTGTGGAATACTATACAGCAATGAAAAAAGAACTAGCTGATTCTTCAAAAAACAGCTTGGGCAAATCTTGACACATATAATAATGAGCAAAAGTAATAAGACCAAAAAAAAAAAAAAAGAGTATACACTCTGTGATTTTACTTATAAGAAGCTCAACGACAGGTAAGCTAGTGATAGAGGTCCTAATAGTCACTACCTTAGGAGTTTACTGACTGAGAGGGGACAGGAGGGAACCTTCCAGGTGCTATAAATGTTTTGCGTCTTGATCCGAGTGGAGGTAACATAGGTATAATGAGATATAAAAGTTCCCCAAAGTGCTCTCTCAAGATGTCTGCATTTTTCTGAATTCAAGTTCTACCTCAAGTGACTTGATGAATGAAAAAAAAATTGTTTCCAAATATCATCACCCCTTCCTCTCACAACAGCTCTGAGAGGTAATTAATGCAGGCTTAGGAGTCTTAGGCTTGGTATTTTCTGACAAGCCCCCTGCCCAGGGACTGCGTCCTCCGACACAGCTCTGCTCGAAAAAGCTACTGTTTTTTTCACTCAACAGAGAGAAGGTTTTAAGTTTCTTATAGAGTTTATAAATGTGTTAATTGCAGTCATCAAGATTTTGTATTGCAATAAACGTTTATCTAATGGGCTTAGAATAGGCAATTTACTCAACTTGCTTGTTATTTCCCAATTAACTTTTGAAATCTTCTTTCTCTGACATTTCAACCTACACTCAGGGAGCCAGTGGTGTTTGGGTCTAAGGGAGTCTTTTAAGTGCTATATATAATTTGCCTTAACGGCAAAGAGTTCTGGCGGCAGTTTCAGATTTCAATCTGCACCTCTGTTTCTTGAACTTTTTCTTTTGCTGTGTTTTATTTTTGAGGAAGAATATCCACACAAACACTTACTACAGCTTTGTTTATAAAGAAAATAGTAGGGAGCAAATGCATATCCAATGACTGGGAATGTCTATATGAATGCTGGAGGATCTGAGAGATGGACTATTACACCGTCATTAAAATTACACAAGAGCTTGGAATGCTCTCATGACATGTTAAGGAGAAAAAAATTGTTCAGTGTGTTTCAGCTAAACCAAATGAGATATTTATACAGTGTATATAATCGAATGTCAACCCTGATTACATTTAGATAGGAGAATTAAAGTATTTTGTTATTTTTTCAACTTTTATCTACCTTGCAAATTTTAATGAGTATGTACTGTATGTATAATTTTATCCTTTAATTATATTTATTTTTAGAACTCTATATAATATTGCATCATAACATTATAAATCAACATCTGTACATTAGGTTCACCCTATAATTTAAAATATAATTTATAATTTCTGTCCTTCACCATATAATTTTAAAAATGACATATCTGAAGACAAAAAAATAGTACTGATATCTTTCAGGCATACTTTCTAAAGACTCTCCATTTTTTCAGAGCGACTGCATGTCTAATATTGATAAGATTATATTTTTAAACCAAAAAATTGAGGGCTTTAAGTCCTAACTTGTGTCCAAGGCTTCTCATCACACTATTACAGATAAAATAAAAATATAACAGCATAAATAAAAGGGCCAAAGGCAGTAGGGAACCACAGAGGTTAATGTAAGAATGAAAACCAGTTATCTCAGAAACATTCTTTGATGAAGATGATTATTCCCATTTATTTATTCCAAAAAAAAACCTTATAAACACCAATTGTGTGCCAGGCATAGAGTTCGATGCTGGGGTTGTGATGATAAATAAGATACAGTTCTTATGGCTGTATGTAAATTATATGCAAAGAAAAAAATCTATCCCTACATCAAGGGAGCTTTTGCTCTGAAAAGATGTGACCCACCTTTAAAACAGTTAGTGACTTGCCCAAGTTACCCAGGAAGAAGGCGCTTGAGTTGGGAATTCAGTCGCTCCTTTAGGGCACCTTGGTATTGAAGACCAAGGAGTGATAAGATGTTGGATGTTCAAGACTGCAAACTGTTGAGTAGCTGGCAAAGCCTCCATGGACAAGGGGTACCTCACTGGGTCCCAGAATGGGGAAGATCAGGATCCATGGAAATGACATGGAAGATATTTTGGTAGCTCAGAAAAGCAAAGAGATGAGGACACTTGACCTTACAGTCAGATTCTAAGAAGAACGGGCCCATCATCAGATGATGAAAGCACAATGTGGGACCATCTATCTAGTCATTCAGATTTCAATCTCAGATGATCACCTCTGCAGAAAAGCCCCACTGGAAGTAGCCATCCAGTCATTTCCTATAGAATACAATCTTAAATCTATACAAAAAATTTATTAGTATTGATTACACTTATTTATTAAAGAACATCATTGCTTATTTTCTTCTATTAGAATATAAATTCCAAGAGAACAGACCATGTCTCTCTTATTCCTAATTGAATTCTTAGAGCTTGGAACAGAGTTTTGGGGGAAAAAAAATCACAAAATATTTGTTGAATGAACTAGCTGTTTTTATGGAAGCATAAGAGGGTTCCTGTCCTGGACAGGAACAGGGCTGGTGGCAGCTGGGATGGACCTGAAAGAAGAGTTTCTCTGCAAAGTTAGAATAGAAGCGAGAGGGCTGACAGGACACCATAGCACATGGGGACAGCACAGGCAAGCCTTGGTGGCGAATGGTGTAGAGAAACTGGAAAGTGAGAAGCAGTGCACACAGATAGAAACATAACTAAAGATGACAGCAGAGATGACATTCTATGCGACACTGATCAGACTCCAACAAGACACACAAGCTTCTATTTTACTTGGAGGACAGAGAAGATCCTTTGGAGGGTTTAAAGTGGGGACAGGACATGATCAGCTGTGTCCATGAAGGTGTGGCAGAAAAGCATCATCCACAGTAATGACTCCTCAAAACCCACAATTTCCTACTTCTTTATTACATTTTCCTGTCAGCCCTCCTCTGTGTATTATTAGCACTACTTTATCTGCATGGTGGAAATGGTATAAAACTATGTACTACTGTCCACCTCATCTTGACCCCATCTTTAGTGATGTCATGCTGTTAGCTTGAAATTTGCCAGAGGGGAGTATTTATACCATGGGAATTGGCAAACCATACAATCAAGGGCCCTCTCCTTCCAACTGGTTGGTAAACCAGAACACCACAATTAGACAAATCCACAAATGCTGAGACCCTGCACTGAGGGAAAGACTCGTTTGGTTGATACAAGACTGGGGGTGAGTGAGGGCCCCAGACCCCTAGGGCTTGACCTGGAACTGCCAGCAAAGCCTCACTGTTCTCCTAATAAACATGACCACTTCCACAGACCACACCAGGCAAGACCACTCTCTGACCTTGATGGGTCCAGTCCAAAACAAGGTCACTCCATAACCATGTCTAGACACTGACAAAAAGTATGAACTGGTCCTGGCTACAAAAATGGCCTGGCATTCCCCTTCTCAGCTAGTATGAGTGGTAGGTGGCCACTCCTTTACCAATTACAGTTCTAAACTGCATCCTTCCAGCTTTAAAGATAAGCTTGACTAAGATATTCAGTCTTAGAATTGCCCTCATTTCCTGACAACATGCAGTCCAGAGCAAAGCCTGCTTCTTGGAACTTTCCTCAAACACCCCGTAGGCAAGTCTATCCTCTGATAAGTCCTTGCTTGTACCTCTTACTGAGATGCCTCATACCAGCCCATGGAATGCATCGTCCCTCGCTTGGAAGGCACAATAAACTTGACTTCTTCAAATGCACACGTGTGCCAGGTGCCTTTGGCTGGAAGGCGATGATACGGTGAAAACCATGTTACAATCAACCATGCGAGGGAGCCCACCTATATCAGCTTGATAGTCAATTGCTAATTTGTTTTTGGAATTCTGTAAGCTGGTTGAAACGTATCTTTATTAAAAATTAAACTATATAAAATTTCAAGTTAATTAATTATATTAAAACAGCAGTAATGCTTTCTGAAAACTCATTACCTCCTAAGTCTTTTATTACATTGTACTGTTACCTCTCCTCTGGAGAGTATTAGCATCTATTTGATCTGTATGGTGAAAATGATAAAAGACGATGTGCGATGGGGCATCTTATCTCGAATCCATATTTAGTGATGTCATGTTGTTAATGTGAACTTTGCCACAGGGGAGCATTTATACCATGGGTATCAAGGTAATCTACAAATCAAGGGCTTTCTCCTTTCTCCAGCTGGCTGGTAAACCAGAAGATCACAGCTAATGCTAAGACACAAATGTTGACGCCTTACACTAAGAGCTGAGAGCAAGGCTGGAAATTACTGGGTAGATTCAAGAACTATTCAGGGGATAACAGTTGATGCAGAAGGGAAAGAATTATCTGAATTCTTCCATTTTTCTTCATGATGGAAAGTATGAAGGCTTGAGTTTCTTTGACCTAAGGAGGCCTGCCTTTAGGGAACAAGATACCTCTTCCTGAGTTTCTCTACAACGTCCTGGGTCCTGCCTGCTACCTGGCTGATTTCTGGCCTATGGTCTGGGTACAAGGAAGGGCAAGAAATTGTTCAGGAGACACGGCTGACCTCGGAGCACAGGTGAGAGCTGTCAGCTATCTCTCGAGTGGCTCTGCATTCTTAGCTAGGCGCACAACGTGTGTTAAATTTACTTCAGGGATGGTTTAGAAATAGACGTATCACATTTATTTACTTTTTAAAGTTTTCAATTAGCATTAAAATTTCACAAAGATTTTACTGAATCAGATAATAGAAAAGCACAGGGCAGACAGAAAAGATCAAAGGGAGTCACATACAACATTAAAAATTACACCACTGGTTGAGGAACAAAAACACATATGCTGAGGGAAGAAGAGTCCAGCACATGAATGGTCCCGGTAACTAATGGCTGTAAAATGCGTCAGAAGCGGAAAGCACAGGAAGCCAAGGCATAATTGTATCATTTGGTCGGTATAGGCAGCTTCATTACACACCCTCACAGTGGGGACTCGTAAGTGGGAGATGCTAGCGCCACCATCTTGGTGTCAATCCATGGGGGTCCAGCAGGTACTGGCCTGTCCAACACCCAGACTATTCCCTGGCTGCGTGGTGATGGTCAGAGGCTAGGTCCACACTTACATGCGAATGGGAGTCCCATCTCTGCAGGGAACCCTTTAGCTCACCAGACCGTCCTCAGTACCTCAGCCACTAGTTACCCCTCAGGTGACTCTCAGCTCCATTTTGTTTTGCCTGGTCATTTGTACGCATCAGCAGAAGACTGTCTGGATTTATGCCTTTGTTTCTGCTGCCCTCTGCACAGGGCCTGCCCATTGTTGCAGGCTTAGAGAGTCTCCATAAAACTGTGTGATTACATGGGGAGATATTAATCCCTCATGAGAATCCTATGACACCATTCCTGATATCCCATAGAATATTCCAATTCCTCCACCGACTCTGGAAAACAGATGCTATATAAAACTCCCATGTGCAAACTGGAGAGCCAAAGCTCAAAAAGGTCAAACAGCTTGCAGAAAGACTCAAGCCTAGTTCCCACTCAACGAGCACGCTTCTCTCATGGTTTCCAAACTGCTGGTGGCTTATGCCACTGTTTGATTTCCTACTGTTTTGTCCTCCAGGACAGTGAGAAGAATAACCACCCACCAACCAAGGCAACTGACATTGCAGGAAGTGCTTTCCTATGCTGAGTGCTTCCAGATTTCTCATCTTCATTAATCTGTGCTGTGGCACCATTTCTAGCTGCATGACCTTAGGTAAGACCTTGACCTCTGGGGACCGCTTTTACTTCAGTGATCACATTCATCAACTCAACATCTAAGTGAGGCAGGGAAGATTTTATTATTAGTAAATTATTAATACATATGCATTAATCATGACCTCTTAAACTTTTATAAGTCTTCAGAGTTTACAAAGCACTTTCTTAAGTATTTTCACATTTCTCCCAACAGTTCTTCAGATCAGTAAGGCAGATTGTATGGACCTCAGGTGAGGATGAAGAAACTGAGACCTACAGAGATTCCAGCAGTACTTTAAAGAGTGTGTTTGGGGACAATGTTAGTTCCTGGAGATACTCTAAACATACTGATTTAAAAAAGAATGAGGGAAAATACTATATGCCATGTCTTCTGGTTTAGAGTGAAAATTGCATGCCACCAAAGGCTCTGATTAGAACAGAGGTAAGCAAATCTGCTTAATTTTGTTTAACTAATGTCTGCTAAAACTAACTACAGAAGATCTTCCCTTCCGCACCACCTCTGAACATCTTCAAGTGTTTTGTGAAACTAGGTCTCTGTAAATCTTGTGTCCTGTGGAATTGACCTTATTATATGAATTGAGCAATGAAATCAAGGTCAAACAACTGGGGGAGTTGATCATCTTTCCTGAGTCAATAAGCAGTTGATTAGAAAGTTATAGTTCTTCGTTCATCATAACTACCTTGACTGGTTGGTTTCTTATCTTCTTTGGTTCAGCAGGGCTGGGCAACCACTCAAGTGCTTATCAACGTTTACTTCTTGGCAATGAATTCCTGAGTTGCTTGTACCATGCTAATGTCATATCACTGCTTGATATGATCTCACTGGCCCAGGCTTCTCCCATATCTGGGAGTGTGAATCTCCTTAAATATCTAGACAAAAGTGCGAGCGTGGGAGACTGGGGAAAGAGCGGGAGTTTCTCTGCCCTGGTATTGGAGACATGACTTCTGGGATCTTCGTGGTTCTTCTTTCTGAGTTGTTCTGAACATTCTGGAGATAGTACTTTAGAACACCAAACAACAAGGAGAAGGTCCAGGCACTAAAGCTGTGGTTCTCAAACAGGAGCCAGGGGCCTCCAGCACCTCCTGCCAGGGGCCAGGGGGCAGTGTCTGGAGACACTTTTGACTGTCACCACTAGTGGGTGCTGCTGATGTCCAGTGGAGAAGGGCCAGGGATGTTGCCAAACATTATAGGGTGCACAGGACAGCCCCCCACAACCAAGAATTATCCTGCCCCAAAAGTGAATGGTGCTCAGGTGGAGACACCCTGGGCCAGAGGAGCTGAGATGACTGGAGTGTGGGTCAAATTACTGAGGCAGTGCGGAAGTGGAAAGAGCACTAGTTGACTGCTCGTCAGGGTTTAATTCCAGCTCCACCAGTGTGAGAGAGCTTTCTGGGGCTCACGTCATGCAGTTCTCCTCCCCTTCCAGGTACACAGATAAACAAGCCCCTCCGTGCCTTTACCATGGGGAACCATGATTTAGTGCCTGCAGGTGAAGCGATGTGCCCCCTGTCTTGGCTCGGCCCCTCCGCGGTCCATGAGGATCCCCTTCTGCCCTCACTTCCATCACCTGCCATAAGAGAGTCCAGTGGGGGATTCTGAGGCCCCAATTACATAACTGTCAGGGGTTCTAAAACTTAGGGCCTTGGATCCCCCAAAGATCTGTGGATGCTGCATCTTGGGAAGAGAAAAGATGACCTCTTCATTTTCACTCACTTCCAACTGAAAATTAGCCTTTTTTTTCAATTATGAATGTGAGCACCCAAACCCTGTAGTGTTAATGGTGCCTGCGACTTCTTTTCCAATAGATATCAGCGTTATTTTCATATCACTTTGTAGCTGTTCCATGGATATTTCAGAATAGCATTTTGTTCACGACTTTATCACTGGGAGTTTCCACATGGTTGCTAGATGGTGTCTCACAAGGCACCAGTAAAGAGCATGACTACGACTAGACTACAATTTCCTGTTTTTGTCTGAATATTTTGATAGCTCTTCAATGCTGCTTTCCTTTGTAGTCCTTTGTATTTTTTTATTTTATGCATTTACAAGCATTGTTCAGAGCAGTGTTGTCAGGCTGTGTCAGGCTGCCAAAGGGTTCACGGCACAAAAAGGTTCAGAGCTGCTGCTTTGAGAGCGGGCTCCACCCCTTCCCCTGGGGCTTAGAGCAAAAATCACGGGTTGTAGTAAGAGCAAGGAATAAACCTTGCACTGAACCACTGAGATTTCGGGGATGTTCACCGTAGCTGTCATCCTACTCTCACCCACACTGAGGAATCTTATCAAGCCTTTCAGTGCTCTAAGCCAGGCTTCCAGACTTGCTCCTGAAAAGCAGCCTAGCTACATACAGGCTGGCTGGGGAGAGTAAAGGAGAGAAAGCGCATAACAAGTGGCACAGATGAAGGAGTTACTGAGTCCCTAAGTGGGTCTGCTTTTCTACAGGAGGGTCAGCAAGCTGTGCTCGAGCTGCTTTTGTAAATATGGCTTTACTGGAACACAGGCCCATGCTCGATGGGCTGCCCGTATTGCTTTCAGGAGATTGTGGAGCAGCTGATGGGTACCACATGGCCGCCAAACCTCAAGAAGTTACCATCTGGCTCTTTAAGAGAAAATTAGCCAACTTCTGCCCTTGACCCTGTTTTTCCCCTTTGGGTGGTGGGCAGGGAAAAGGTGTAGCCTCTTTGTGTGGATATAAAGCTGGAGAGGACGCTAGCCTTCTCTGACTCAGAGAGAGGTATGGGCTGGGGCACCAGGGAACACATAGCAAGTCATGTCCCCAAAGGGCACTGCCTTGATTTCAAGCCAGAACCAGAAGCCCTCTGTGGCATCTGCTTCAACTGGTACAATGTATTGACACTTAAATGGGCATGTCTCCTATGATCAAGTGCACAGGCATCCTCAGATCCGGAGGACCCGCCTGGGACAGAACACCAAGGTACTTTGCTCCGTATCCTTCAAGCATGTGACTCTGTCTGCCTAAGCTGTATGTGGCGATGGAACCAGGATCAGTGCATAGATGAGGACACTCAGTTGTGGGAGGCCAAGGGAGTGTGTGAAGGGAACTAACAAATCAAGGGCACGTGCCTTCATCTCAGTTCCTCTGGTCCCAGGTTTCTGCACCTCAGCACCATTCACAGTTGGGGCAGGATAATTCTTGGTTGCGGGGGGCTGTCCTGTGCACCCTATGATGTTTGGCAATATCCCTGGCCCCTTTCCACTAGAAGTCGGTAACACCCGCTAGTGGTGACAGTCAAAAGTGTCTCCAGACACTGCCCCTTGGCCCCTGGCAAGAGGTGCTGGTGGGAAAAAGGTTGAGATGGTCTTTCCGGTGATGCAAGGTCAACTCTTGTTTGTGTCTGCTGTTGAGTTGCTATGTGAGTCTCAGTAAGTCACAACCTTCCTGAGCCTCAGTTCATTCAACTGCCAAAACAGAATTATAATCTTTATCCTACCACACCAGGTAATTTAGAACTCATTCAAAGAAGAAAGGAAATAAATGAGTCGAGTCGGTTTTGCCTTTTTTAGCCTCAGCATTGAAAAAAAAAAAAAAGAAGTATTTTTCCTTGAAAGACTTACAAAATTGACAGCTGTCAAAATTAGCATCTGGCTCTTTGATTAAATATATCTTACTGGATTCCCTTACTTCAGCACATTGCAGAATGACTTAACTGCTGGAGCTAGAAGGCAGTTTGAGATTTTTCTAAGCCCACTCTTCTCTAACAGCTGAGGACACAGTGGTCCTGGGACGGAAAGTGATTTGCTTTGGTTCACCCATGGAGTGTGAGCTGAGATCAGAACCCCAATACTTGATTTCTAATGTGTTCTCCATGTTACTCTGTGGCCTCTTGAAGCAGGGGCCTGCCTCCTCACATGCCCGATTTCATGATGATGGTTAGTCAAGCACAGAAGTCGCAGTTGACGTGTCCTTTTCCTCTGGAGCGAGGTATGCCCTGTTTAGCCCACTGGCTTTGGCTTAAAGAAGGTCTAAGTTTGAATGGTGTCTCTGCCATTGACAGGCAGTAAGACCTTGAGCTCATTCCTTATCTTTCCTGCAGAGCCTTTGTTTTCTTGTCTGTAAACCAGGGACAAGAACAGTGCCTGCCTCTGAGGGAGTCCAGATGTTAAGTCAGATGATGCAGGTAAAGCATAACGAAGCCCCTACCACACAGTAAACGCTAGCTGTGTGACGGATGCTGTCCCAGCATGAGGTGAGGGTCCCATGTCGGGCACCTCCTACTGCAGTCCACTCGCGGGGCATGAAAGAGGCTGTAACATGTCATTCTGAGGTCCCCAACAAGGATGCTAAAGAAGCAAGGCATTAACAGTCAGGGTATCAGCATACTGTTATGATTGAGAGAACCTGCATTCTAGAAAACCATTGCCAGTTTACATCTCTCCTATGTTCTCACTAAATGTGAGTTTAAATATTTATTTCATGCTCTGATGTCAGCGAGTATGAGTCCTGAAGAAGTCACCCATAAACAATGTTGAGTCTCCCAAATCTCTGGGTGGGACTTTCCAGTCTAGAGCTGGTCCTCGCATTTGATGAATCTGCAGGTTGGTGCTTGTGGTGGCGCCTCCTGCTGGCCGCAGAGCTGCTCTCCGGCACTCAGTGGTCAATGCAGGCCCGCGCTCACTGCAAGTGTCCCTAAGCATTAAGCTTTGAGGAGGTTGATGCCCAGTGGCCTGTTAGCCACTGACGAGGTCATAGGCTCCCTGATTTACACACGCCCCGCTCTTGGTGAAGCCCTTCGGGGTGGGAGCTGTTTGGGGCTAATTAGCCTCATTAAGAAACTGCTGATGAGCTAATGGAACTGAAAAATAGTCACCTTCTGAAGCCACTTAGCAGATTTGCAATCTAAAAATAAAGCAACTTTCCAGCAGTTTCCAAGGTCCCCAAGGCTGGTGTTTACATTGCCTCCCAGAGGAAGTCACACAGGTGTGATCTTCCTTCCCAGCTGAGCCAGGAGGGGTCCTAATGCCCTTTGGTTCTTTCTTTTCTTTTAGGGGGAGTGGTCTGTCCAATGGAGTTCCCTCCCCTCTCTCCATTCTGTACCTGGAGACAACCTCCAGAGCATGGCTCAAAGTCTACCCAGTCAGGAGCCTGCTTCCTGTCCCCACCCTCCCCACCCTCGCATTCGATAACTCTTTCTGTGCTGAGTTCTCACATGCACTTTCTCATTTAATCAAAACAAGAATACTATGAAGTGCCCACACCATCAGTCCTGCTTCACAGATGAACCTCAGCCAGGTGAAATGACTTTCCCCAAGTCTCACAGCTACTGAGTGGCAGAGCCAGGATTTGAACCCCCACATCTGACCCCAGAACCTGATCTGGAACCCCCAGGTGATATGGCTTTCAACAGCAAGGACCTAGTCTGCCTCCACACCAACCCTGGTGTGTCTAACGGGCCTCCTGACAGTCATGCAGTAAGATCCAGTAGATATCTGTTGCGTGACTCCGTGGGTTACGAACTTCTTGAAGGAAATGATCTTATTTTTTTTCACATCTGCAGACCCTACCTGCAACCCAATACCCTTGCACAAGGTTGAGCTCCCAGTCTGAACCATTACTTTCTTCCCGAATAGCAGACAATCCTATCGGGCAAGCTCTTTCTTGTATCTAGATAAAAGCTCAGCCGCAGACATTTGAATTCATTTCCTTTAAATATTTGAAATTTCCACTTACACCCAAAGATGATCTAATACCAAAACCATCTTTGTAGAGGAGGCGAACAAGGCATTGAGAGACGGAAGATTTAAGTTTGAGTCCAAATTCTGTTGCCGATTTACTGTGCCCTCAACTCACTGAAGATCATTGACTCTCGATTCTCACTTAACCAATGTGAAGTGGCACTGCCTTCCCTGCTGGAACTGGTGTGAGGATTACGTTAGAGAACAGACTTTGCATCAGTGTGCAATTCTTTATTATTTTTAACCAACCAAAGCTGGTGGCGGAAGGGTTTCTTTGGGTAGAATAATTGAATCCTGGTTCATTTTGAATAAGAAATTCAGCAGAAATATTGAGGATGGCTTTCCCAGGTCAAACTACTTAGTAGAGGGGATATAACTAATGAAATCCTTCAGAAATTCTTCCTTTAGTCAAACATTTATTGTGCACTTCATGCATGCCAGGCACTAAATGCTAAAAAATTAATATTCAGGACCTAGATGCTGGATATGCTTAGTCACAGAAGGCTGAGCTCCAGCCCCACATGGAGTTGATAGTCTGGAAGGAAAGAGAGAGGGGTGAGCCCCCCCCCCACTGTGCGGTAGGTCAATGTCATGAAATAGAAAGAGGGAGTGCTGGTGTATCCTGAATACCCACTAGTCCTTGGAATCATACCCACATTCTCCATTTCTCTTACATTGTACTACACCTCCGCCAGAAAATCATGTCGGCACGACCTTCAAAATACGTCATGAATCTGACCTCTTAAGGCAGAAAGTCAGAATACGTCACTACTCTGTTCATAATCCTGCAGCGGCTGCTCACCTCACTCAGAGAACAACCTGAAGTCCACCAGCAGCCTGCAGGTTCTGCATCATCTGCTCCCTGCTCCCCTCTCAGCTCACATGTCTACTCCTTGCTCTTGCTTAGCTGACTCTCCCATGCACATGCCTCAGCGTTTTTAAAGACTGATTAAGACCAATCCTTTTTGCAAACATCTGCTTGGCTTCTCCATGTTCTTAGGCTTCTGCTCACATCTCAAGTTAACAACTCCGGTCTTGACCACCTGTGCAAAATAGCACCCACCCTCTCCCATTACCGTTCTCCTCTTGCTTAGTCTTTCTGTAAAGGACTCAATGCCACGGGACATCTATTTGGTTGTTTGGATGCTGGTCTTCCGGTTCACTGATGTTTCTTTGTGTATAGAATACTGCCTGGCACAGTGTAGGTGCTCAGTAACTATAAGTGGATAAAACAGAAACAGACAAGGAGCCTAACAGGACGGTGGGTAGAGGGAAGGCTTAGGAGTCCTTTTGGAGAAGGTATGACCTGTTGTGAGTTTTGAAGACTTGAAAGGCATTCGCTAAGAAGAGGAGAAGAGCGTATTTGATGAAAGGTCCGCAAGTTACATGCAAAGACCAAAAGGTTCATTTGGAGGAATTTATGTAGCTCTAGATGGAGTGAAGGCCAGAATCCTTCTCTAAGGTCTAAGGAGGAGATTGAGCCCTACTCATAACCTCCCTGCCCTCTGGTTCCATCTTCTTGTTTGCTAACATGTCAGGAGAAGTTTTATTAACAGAGATTTTATAACTCTTTCCCCAAGTCTTACATTTTCTTATTTGGGCGGACTTTCTTTTCTTTACATTTGTTTTCCTTTGGTTTTGTTTCCCTTGGTTTGTAATGGACATAAAAAAGTCCAGATGAAGAAGAGAAAAGCTTTCATTTTATTCTTTACATGCTGCTTTGCAGGAACCCAAACAGCATGACAAGAGCTGGTGAAATGCCAGGTCGGTCACATCCTGAACCCTGCCAATGGGCCACGGGGCTGGGCCAGGCGGGATCAGCTGACCGGCAGGAAGACATAGAAGGGGGACACCACGCTGAGGGCAGCGGCCCCTCCAGCTCCAGCCAAAGGCAGAGGCTTCGCTGATGTTTTCTCTCCACGGTTGGATGCTGCTTTGGAAAGGGTGTGCTCACGTGGGTAGACTCCTACCCAAGGGGCTGCCTTCCAGCTTGGCACGTCCTTTTTACTCTCCCGCTTATCTGGTCTTTCTCTCTGTGAGGAGCAGGATGAGGCACTCATGTGCTCACTAGGGAGGGACAGCAGGCTGGAATGGGTTTGCAGAAAACTGCATTTTCTGAACCTCAGGACCAGACACCTTCATTCTTCCAGAACTGAACCAAATGGTATAGTTAATATATATGTTTAATATACTTATATGTTAATAATACTAATATGATTAATTAATACATGAATACGTATTTAATTAATATATACATATTTAAAGGAAAGCTCTGGCAGGAATGAAGGTGAGTAGGCGGGTAGGCAGGAAGAGAGAGGAGGAAGATGGCGTTTATTTATATTTAGTTGTTGATCTTGGTTGTTCCCACCCACCCACCCTGGGGTCCTTGAGATGTCTATGGACCACACCCGGCAGACTTAACCACGAAGCCACCAGGGTGTGCCCGCAATTCCTCTCTGAATGCTCCGTCTGTGCGCTTAGTGGTAGAACTGTCCAGCGTCTTCAGAGTTTCGGCTTCAACGGTGGCAGTCGAGACAGGCCCAGGGCTTTGACCCACGTTTCCAACTTGAGCAGGAAGACAGCAGTCATTGACGCAGGCATGAGGATGCGTGAAGGCAGGTGCTGCACACGCGAGAGGTAGCAATCTCTTTAGTCGTCTCACTAACCCTTCCCGACGCCAGTCCCACCTCGTTCTTCGTCCTCTCGGTGGCCATCATTCTCAGCGCCTCCCGCCCTGCCCGGCTTCGTTTTTCTCCTCAGTGTTTGTCATAGCTACACTACAGGACGTCACGCATTTAGTTTTACTGGACATTACTCTCTCAAATGTAAGTGATCACGTCATCACAGCAGAAACTTTCTGTTTTGAGAATTCCTTCATCCCGACATCTCAGGTACATAATAGGTGCTCAATAAATAATGACTGATGGGTGAATGAACAAATCCCAGTTTTCATCACCCTTTCATTGAAGAAAAAAGCAAGCATTCAAAGGGGAAATAAATTGCCCAAGACAGCATACTCCTGAAGGTGAGGACAGAACTGAGTCACACCAGCTGAGTTCAAAGACCACTTTGAATACACACTTCCATGCACCAACCCACTAACAGGGCTGGGGTTAGGGGGAGCCAAATAAGGCACCTGTTTCTGTGCGCAATTTAAGAAGGTACCAAAATCGAGTAATCAAAATAAATCGTATTTTAGTATCCTCTTTTTAAAGACTCAAAATAGTTTATGCCTCAAACCTCTGATGAACAAAACTTGAAAATTATGAAGGTTCGGTATTACTGATTTTTTTCTTTAATTTCAGGCTCCAATGTTATTCTAAGCATCAATCTGCCTAGATGTGAAATGCTGATATTACTCTGACCCCCCCACCCCTGTGCTGCTGTCAGACTCAGTCACACTTAGTTATGAGGAGAATCTCTTATTTTTCATGCATTTCTTCCCTCCAGGTCTTCAAGCAAATGCAGCTGGACCTGAGGATATTTGCCTCTTTAACCACTGTCACTTCCATGTGTTTTACAAAACCCTCTAAACCAGGTCAGGTTGCTCACCTGACGGGTAGGACAGTCCTCGTGCATGGTGGCTCTGCCGTGCTGTCTGGCTTCCAGGAACTCCCACCCCCATGCCTGGCTGCCGTCTGACTGTCACAGAGGTGATGTTGGACTCGCCCGCCACCTGTGAGTTCACTGTGTCAGATCACTGCCTGCTGCCATTCGATTATTGGATCGTTTTCTTCCATTTACCTTATTATTTTGTGAACACAAATGGAAGACAGAAAAATGAAAGAGCTGACTCTTGCAAGAGGAAGCGTACATTTTATAATCTAATCTAACTGATGCAAACATGGAAAGCATTCGGCCAAAAGCATCGCTTCCTGCGCTGGAGTCAGAGGCTCTTACCAGCCGACTGTGTGTCCATATGGGAAAGAAAAGAACAGAATTGAAAAATGAATAAAATGCCAAAGATCCAGTATCAAAGATGATATCAAAGGTAAGTTTTAACTAGGTTTTGATACTTTTGAAATGTTCTTTGGGTAATATCCTTGTCCTATCACTATATTTGTTCATCTAGAATGTACTCTGGACCAGGTAGTTACAGGCATTAAGTATGTGATACTCATAGCAATTGTAGGAGGTAAGTGCTCATCTCATCTTTCATCTGTGTTCTCTATTACACACAGGAAATGGAGGCACAGAGAGGGTAAGCGATTTGTCTAAGGCCACACAGCTAGTAACTGCCGGAGCCAGGATTTGAACCCAGGTGGTCTGCCTCCAGAATCCCAGGCTTTAAGACATCAAACTTCTTATGCAACGTGATGATCTATTGGATTTTATGTGTGTGTTTGACTTTGGCACATATTTATTTTTGTTCTTAACTCCATCAGCATCACATACAGAAGCTATGTCCTGTCCATGGTCCTCTCCCATTTCAGCTGGTCCTAAGTTTAACTTTTTCCAAGTCTCAGACAAAAAGCCTCCTTTTCCAGGCTGCCTTCCTTGACAAGCTAGAAGCAGTCTATTCTCCCTCGAACACCCAGAGTACTTTATTTCTCCAGCTCTCAGAGTACTTTATTAGTCTGTTACTTGTGCTCTCTCATAATAAGCTGTGTGGATATCACCTCTGCTTTGTGCAGAACACCACGGTGATAAGTACTTGTTGAAGAGGGTAAGGAGAAATGGGATCTGCCCAGCAGAAGAGGTCTCTCAGTTGCTGGAAGCTAGAGATTTTCACAGACTTCTCAGGACTTTTCTCTATAGTGGATGGAGAGTACAAAGTGCCCTATAAATATGGAGGACGTGAAGGATGCTGGCTATGAAAAAAAAAGTGCAGCAGTGAAACATTCTTTCATGGAGATATGAACACCTTCTAAATTTTATTGTTCGAGGGAGCCATTTAGGTAGAAATTCTCACCAGAACACAGTTCTAAGGGACTTTTTTTGCAAACCCGAGCCCATGCCTGTTGCCAGCCAACCTGTAGATCAGCTGTGAATATCTTTATGATTGCATTGTTGTTGAGCTGTAAACTGATAATTAGGCTCCTGCTGACAGGCAATCACTATCACTCTCTTCTCCAGACATGGAGCCAGCCCACCATGGGCTCCACAGGTGCTGGGTGGTTGCGTGGGTCTGTGGCACAGGTTGGCTAGTTGTTTGCCAAGCCAGGTTCTATTTTCTCCTATGCCCATAACTAACTGCCTTTCCCAGCCATCCCCACAGTTAGGTGTGGCCAGATGAGTTCTGCCTGATAGGAGGTCAGAAATAATGTGAACCACTTTCAAGCTCGGCACATAAAGCTCTCCCTGTGTGCTCTCTTCTCCCCTCTGCTGGTGGGAGGCCAAGTGTGGAAGATGGTAGAGATGTCATCAGCTTACATCTTTGAACACACGCACTTCCTCTGCACTAGCCTTCTATGACTGCTGTTTGGACTTTGAATGAGAAATTCACTTTATTGTACAAAGTCACTGAGATCGTGGCTCCATCTGCTCCCTCTGTGACTGGTGTTGTGTAAACAAACAAGGCCCTGATGACTTGAGAGTCACTGGCGTCTGGAGAGTGGCCTGTGGCAGGAGACGGCACATAGCCTGACCCCTTTAAACTCAGAACTTTCGTCCACCTCCAGCCTTCTCTGTGAGGTCTTCTCCAGATCCCAGGAGAGCAGGCTGGTCCTTCTGTCCGTTCTGCTCCTTTGGACACACTTTTACTAAGGCATCTAGTAAACTGCGTTTCCCCTCTCTGTCCCCTCATCTGAGGCCAGGCTTTTAGGGCACACACATCCCGGCACCTAATGCCCTACATCGGAGTTGGCATTGGGAGCATACTCGACAAATGCTTTATTGAATGACTGAATACCTATGACTCCGTAGAGTCAAATAAGACATCTTTGGACCTTCCCCATGTATTAGAGCCCTTCCCAGTATGTCCTTCCGCTCAAACAATACTTAACAAAGTTAACCCGACTCTCCCAGACAAATCAGTCTCGAGAAAAACAAACACTGAAAGCAAAAGTAACTTTGATCCAGAAAAAGGCTGTTTCAAAGTTAAACACATATTTTTTTTTGACATAAAATAAATCTAAAGATTTATGGTTGGTCATGGTCTAAAGCTGTGATTCTAGAAACCACTCAACTCCAAGACTGAGTGGCTTACTTTTTCTCTCCTCCCTTTTCTCATTTATAATAGGTGAAGAATAATAATGATAGTGCATAATTTTACCAAAGAGTTAATATAGGTAAAGTGTTGAAAACAGCACATGACACACTATAAGTACTCACTAAATGCCAGCTATTTCTATTATTCACAGATCAGGAGATTATATGTCATTCATATTTGCTCAGCAGGGTCAGCAAATCTTGTCCCTTTCAGTCAGGTCCAGCCCGCTGCTGCTGCTAGTATGGGGTGACCACTAAAATGGATGTTGTACGTGCAGGTATTAAACAAAAAACCCAACTGTGTGGGACAGGCCACGCGTAATAAGAAAAGCCTAAACTATGTGCTCTCTGGCCCTTTACAGAAAATGCTTGCCCAGCCCTGCGCCAGATTAACAACTACCCACTGTTGAGATGAGTGTCCTCTCTTCGTGAGAGGTATGATGGTGGAGTGCAAAGTCGTATGACTCTGAACTCTAACTCCTGACCCTTTCTTAGGCTATTAGCCTGGCCAAATGATGTCAATTTTCTGAGCCACGGTTCCCTCGCTGTAATATGTAAGACTTAGTATCTTATCCCTGCAAATGGGGTGGGCGGCCGTGGCTACCCTGGGGGTTAATTGTGAGAATGGGCGTCTGCAGGCCCAGGCGGCGCCTCTCTCCTCTCAGGCTCAGGGTTCAAGGGCTACTGTTTCCTTTCCCGCTCACCTCAGAACTGTCCTCCTGGGCCAGGAATCCAATGATGATTTTTATGACCAAAATTGTGGTTTGAAAGCACTGTAAAAGCCCTGTGTAAATACCAGCCATGGGGTCCACAGGAGACTGTAGAAACACACATCTGAGAGCCTTGCTAGCATAGTGATGGGGTGTGAACAAGACCCAGGAGCAAGAAGACCCCTCTCCCCTTTCTTAGGACCACTGGCTTTAGAGAATTAGTAATCGCCTTATTAATAGTGCCTTTATTCTAATCACCCTGTTTTGCCCATCTCCCTTAGAATGGTGCAGTCCCCACTTCCCACAGTAAGAAAGCAAAGTCCCCAAGGGAAAGCAGACGGGTGAGAAATGAGCCAGCTGCGGACTAACACGACACTGAAGTGCAGGCTGTCTCCAGCTTGCCCTTCCCAGTCATGATAGCGGCCTTAAAGACACACCGGGGCCTCCTGGCCTTCAGCCTGGAGATCTGCAGAAGTCTGCAGCTCAGCCTGGGAATCTTTATCTCTCACACCCATAACTCAGGCTCGAACACGCCTTTCCAGAGTCGTTTTGCAGTTTCAAATCTCTGCTTTACCAGACTAGGCCAAGGAGGGATAAGAAAGTGTAATGGTCTTCAGCTTTTTCCCAGGCACGTTGGAAACAACAGCCAAGTCTTAAAACAAGTGCAGTTTCTGAGACTCCAGGTTATGATTGTGATCAATTGCTGATTGTGCAAAAAAGCCCCCTCCTTTCCAGGGCCCTCAAGCAGCTGAAGAACAGTTCAGAAGCTTTGATCTGCGGCTGCTCGAAGGAGGCAGCCTGGACTGTACCCTTCAGCTGTCTCCTGCTGCTGCCCGCCTTGCAAGGACACTCCCCTGCCTTCTCCCTTCCCAGTCAGGGCAAGCTTCTGCCAGGCGCCCACTCTCTCTCCTTTCTTTGCTCTGCTTTGCTTGCAGAGAATCTTACCTTGTGTGTTGCTTGTCAGCAACTCTGCGCAAGTCTTTATCACAACAAGTGAAGGTCCCCAGCCAGGTCCCACTGCAATAGTAGGACCGTGGGGACGGCAGGACCCAACTGCCAGCCCCTTTTCAAGAGTGGCTCTCCAGCTTGTCTCGATTCTTCCAGATTCTCCTGCTACAGTCCTGTCTGAGGGCCTACGTCGTGCTGCAGGCATGGAGGTGTTGGCAGGAGAGCGACCTGTAATTCAAAGACTGCCCCCCGCAGAGGTGTTCCGAATCCTCTGGACAGTCCATTGCAACCTCCCTGTGGTTGCCTCCTTTAATTTTTAAAATGCTTGAAATCCTTACTGAGTTTATAGCGGCGATGACTGCTGACACTCACATACACAGACCATGGAAGCCTCCATCCCTGCTCCCAGAAACCCAAGCACTGCGTGTGTGCAGCTGACCATCAGGGCTGGGCTGCAGCAGAGAAAGCGAGCAGTGAGCAAGTTCCATGGGAGGTCTGAGGGTTCTTCCCGACATCCTGAAAAGACAGCTCTGCGCCAGTAAAGGCAGCAGCCAGGAGCTGCCTTTAACTGCTTCCAGCAAAGACTTAGGAAGAGGATTCATGGAAGGGGAGGCAATCCTTGAAGGACCACAAAGGGAACAGGAAGGAGAAGGGGAGCCAGCATCCCTTTAGGTGCCGGCTGTGTGCCAGCCATTGTCTAGATGCCTGAGACACCTGCTAGCATTTCCAGGGCCCGAGCAGCCCAGCGAGGTGGCTATAATCACCAGCTGAATTTGACAAAAAGGCAAGGGCCAACTTCGAGGTCTCACTCAGTATTGGATTCCTGGCTAGATTGATTTCCAAGCCTTTGCTCCTTCCTAGAATGGAAGGTGACTGAGACTCCATTATGATGTTTGCAAATGAACCCCAGCCCCGCAAAAAGAAAATATCCACTTGGACAGATATTAGTAGCGTACACTAGCGTGACTCAGGAGCAGTCCCTTAACTTGAGAAGGCATAACAGCATGGGACCTTTTCTTCTCTCACACAGACAGACACACATGTACACATACACACGCACACATTCTGTCAGGTGCATCTTATTTATAAAGAGCATTATGCTTTCTAAGAAACCTGAGATTCATTCCAACCTGACGATTCTGTGCTTTGTAGCTCCTATTATCCTTATTCAAAAAAGGGATAGGATCAGCTTGTGCCAATAAGCTGCAATTCTTGAAAACTTCATTTAACTTCATTAAATGGCCATTGTACCGTCCAGAGCTCATGGGTTAGGTCCCAGTTACTCCAGGGACAGGAAGCTGACACTCTGCTCAGGGAGGAGGCCAGCATGCAACCTCTCTGCTTACCCAATCCCTGATGGAGAGAGTAGGAGAAATGGAGTAATACTTGACTGACACTGGCTTAAGAAATGGTAGTATGTGACTGTCTCACACCAGTGGACATTTGTCACTGGTGGCTACCCATACTCTCCTGTATTTTGGTTATATCTCATAAATCTTATCTTCCCAAGGATATAGACCAGAAAATTCGTATTTCCAGGCTTTTGTTTGCAGCTAGAATACAAGTCTTCCACCAGCTGGCTGTGCTCATGTCCAACTTGGATTTAAGCATGGCAATCGAGGACCCTGGGGGCCCAGTGGGTAAGACCACTGGACATGTGAGGCCGGGGAGGTGGGGGAACAGCCAAGATAAACAATTCTATAAAATAAAGTACTTCTTTCATCTATCTCTATCCTGCCCACCTGCCTGCTTGCCTTCATCCCTGCCTGAACTTTCCTTAAAAAAAAAACAAAAAGAGAAAGAAAGGAAAGGCAATAGTAGCTTTACTTAAGCTGGATAACTCATTAAAACAATGGGCAATATGAGAAGGTGACCGGTATGCTGGTGGTGGAAGGTTCTACTTTTTCAGATTGTCTAGCTTCCGGGAATAAGCAGTAGTGAGACTGGAGGAGATATTTTTCAACAACAATGTTTTCACCAAAGCAGGTCCTATGACATGGTTGGATATTGTTCTTATCTTTGCAATTTCAAAGCCTGACTTTGATCCTCGTGTAGAGTCTGTGATTCACTAAATAACACCATTCAGAAATTATTTTTCACTGGAACCAGGCGCAGTGGGCACTATTTGCAGGTGACCTGGGCTGTCAATTCTCAGGGAGCACATCATTCCAGGTCAAGTGTAATGGCTCAAAGGATCATTAAGGATTTGGCTTCTATCCTCACAAGTCTTGGGTGTTTGCTTTTCATCTTGAGGTTGGTTGTCTCACAGTCATTGTAAGTGACCAAGATGACTGTCAAGGTCCCCAACATCATCCTTCACACTTTGTTGTTCCCAGTAGAAAAAAAAAGGTGTGGTCAGAAAAAGAGCTTTCATTCTTTCTTTTTTTAAATTTTTTTTTCACTAAAGATGAACTATTTTCTAGAAATCCCTCCATATTCCACATTATTTTTCATTGACCAGAAACGAGTCATAAAAATCACCACTAATTGCAAAGACAGTATCTGATAAAGAGGAATGTGACAGCCATTGTAAACTTAGATTTACCATAATGTAACACTAGGGGATAAAAAATTCAGAGTCTATAACTGGGATAAAAGGCAGGGGAATTGCCGCTAAACAAGACAGCTGATATCATTTCAAGTTTGCTCTCCCCTTTCCCAGATCTGGTAATGGGGATCTACTTCTAGAAGACAACAATTTCCTACCAGATTCTCATTTCCTTTTCCCCCAGGACAATTTCCAGTGCTTCAGAAGCTCCCATAGGCCCATCATAAGAGAGACTGGGGCTTGAATCCTGACTCTGTCACATACCCCTGGGACCTGGGCAGTGACTTTCTCACTTCTCTTTCTTCATCTGTAAGATGGGGATGAATAGTGCTGCCTCACAGACTGTTACGAAGACTGAGGTGTAGTAACACACAATTTCTAGGACTTCATGAACAATTTTAGAACGAGGAGTAAATCCTTCTAGGGAGGGTGACCTGACAACACAGGCCTATACCCTAGTGATTGGAAAATACTTTGCTACCAGTGACAAGGTAAGGTGTTGGCCAAACATGTTTACAAGTGTATTGTAAGGGAGTATGGCAGGCATCATCTAATTTAAACTTCACAGACACTGTCACTTTTTAATGGTTAAAACAGAGGCTTAAGGATGTTCATGATGGATCTGAGTGGCGGGGCAAAATTACTCAGCCAGGTCTAGGAGGCTCTCTGCGGTCTAGTCTGCATCTGGAAGCTAACCAAGAAGGTGAATGGCAGATTGCTTGATGCCCATGGAGGATTAATCTGGAGTTACCACAGAAACATTATTCTGGCTGTCTTTAATATCAGCATGACCAGCTTATAGAATAGTGATTCACTATATATATTTTTTAAGCTCTGGAGATTGAAGACAAGGATCCTACTAAAGAAGAGATATTTTCAACAACAAAAGGAAGTAAACAACGACGGCATGTGTGGCACTGGAGAGCAGTGAGTTTCTGTCACCAGAGGTAATTGAGAAGCTCTGGTCTTCCATAGAGATGATCTGAGCTTGAGCATTGGATGGACGTCAGTTAAGACTGGATGTATTTGAAGAACTCTCCTTTTTGTGATGCAGTATTTTGTGAATGATGGGGACAGGGCAGCACCGTTCTGATGGGAGGTTCTGTGGTAGATGAACTCCACCCTCCTGCAGGGAGAGCTGCCCAACTTGGACAGGTATCCTGGAGTCAGGCAGGTTTGATTCTTCTGCCCTTCCCTCATGACTCCGCTGGGAGCAGACTAAAGTTCCTTGGGTATCAAGGCTTCTGTCTGGGTCATGGCCAGGCTGACCATTCTCACTGACCATTCCTACCATGAACTGTTTCCACCACTAACCTTTCCCAATGACTGTTCCCACAGACCATTCTCACTAACTTTGGTAATGCCAAGATCCTAGGGAGCAAGAGAAATGAGTGCATCCTGCCTTCCTCCTGTCAGCCACTCTCCCTCCAACATGACACAGATTAAGACCTTACTTTGAACAGCCTTTGATGCCTTTTAAAGCATTTACCCTCAGGATTCTTTCTTTCTTTCTCTCTTTTGTTCTCTCAAATTCTAGCCAGCTGATTAAAATTCTAGCTAAGTGGAAATACTCTTTCCAAATTGGACCATTCAGAATTAAGCAGAAAGCACAGCACTTACTTGAGGGCTAGCACTTTTGATTAATCTTTAATTAATGCTTCACTTTAATTTTCAATGCTACCTTTAAAACACAGAGCTGTGTTTCATCCTCAAGCTCATTATCGTATCATTTTGAAAGGCAGGACAATCTCCCAGTGAATAAAAAAAGAATACTCTTTCTGCAAGTTGGCATTGTAAAATTTGCATTGATAGACAGCAGTTGGGAAATATACATACATGTGTATGTAGCTGCATTTTTTGAAGGCAACTGTTTTCTGTAAGATCTAGCAAGAATCAGGGGGAGAAAATTACTGTAATGCAGGGTAAATAGCGTTGTGCATGTGGACATTAATTTATCTTTGTTATTTATCTTAATGACTCTATGTTTTTACTGGTGTGCTACATGGCTGAAAATGTGGTTTCTAATTGAATTTACAATGCCAAGTACGGAGAAGCCTCTGGAGGCACCAGGACGATGAAAGCCCAGCCATGGTAAGACCACAGGAAAGGATACAAAGATGATTTATGGAACTTTCTTTTCCTATTTGAAGCTCATTAAGTCACTGTCTTCTTGCAGTGACCAAGTGGAAATTAAAGCACTTCTGAGACGAGCTTGGGGTTCAGCATCATTAGAGGAAGAGAAATGGGCGCCTCGATGAACCTGACTGCAGAAATCCATAGAGCACAACTTCATCAGTCCCTACATTGATCCTGAATGCTCAGAGGCAGGTTTCAGATTGAACAAATCTTTTTAATGCATATTAATTCCCTTTCAAAGGCAGCATATGATGCAGGAGAATGATTTAGAGGTGATCCCAGACTTTACTTTGATAAAGTGAAATTGCACACAGCACCCTCCAGGTTTTCATGGAAATCCAGAAAGAGAATGGCTAGTTTTCAGGGAGCCACCCCTTCCCTGGACTCTCTGTCCATGCTCCCGAAAAGAATCAGCTGTCCAATGGCCATAATGCAGAAGCAAGGGGAGTGGCTTGCTGTCCAAATGATCGTCATAAAGTTAGGTGGCTGATGTTTTACTCCCTTTTTAACTGCAGATTCAGAGAGAACAGTGGAATCTATGCCTCTGGGCTGTGAGAAGGGTTCCTTCCTGGAGGACGACATCTCTCATCTCCATGAGAAGACGTGGTGGCGTGTGAGGTTGGTAGGAAAGGCTTGACCAAGGCCTGGTCAAGCAAGCTTGGCTTTGAATCCCTGTCTCTCAGCTGACTGTGAGTCTGTGAGCAAGTTACTTAAATTAGTGGAACTCCAGATCCCTCAACTGCTAAACTGGCTGAGAAAACCTCCATAGCTGTTGAGGGAATTAAAAGGGGTTGTTAATGGGACCGTAGGTTTGGCAACCATGCTACTGTCGTGTGAAATCTGACTTTCATGAGGAAATTTACAAGCAGAGGGTCAGCAAGACTAGTTTCCTATTCTGTCCTCTGCCACAGAGAGGTGTCTGGGGGTCAAGTTGGCTCGACATGGTGTGAGACTGTACCCTGGGAGTGGGACCCAACCTCCCTACTCCTCTTTTTATAGGAAGAGGTATGGGAATTCACAAGAGTGACAAGAATCTGACCTTGCACCTCGTGCTCAAGAGAGTATAGATAAACATCTTACAGCAGATCCTCCAGGGAGCGTTTATTCCTGCAATGATCTCAGCTTTAATATATAGAAATCTCAGTTTCACCCAATGGAAGAAGTAACAGTCAGCCACCCAGAGTGACATGTCCTAGAGACAGGGAGCTTCGAGAAGGTGGCAAGGTTTGTATCTGAGTTGAGGCTGAGTCTTGGACTATCCAATCAAGAAGAAAGATTACTTTCCTTTGAGCCATATCTTTTGTGAGTCAAGACTTACTTTCGGGCCCCTTAGAAGTGAATCCTGGTCTGCTGACAATACTCTGTACTTACATACCCTACTGATCCAGCTCTCAGGCTTTCCTCCTCTGCAAGGCTGGATCTAGCACAAGTATTGAAAGCAAACTAGCATAGGGCAAGATGTAATTAGGTTTCTAAGATAGGTGTTTTTTCTGTTATTATCTTTCAATCAATAAAATAAACATTCATGCTTGGCCTCGTAGGCTCCAGGGAATGTAGACAGAGGAGGTCGGGTAACATCAACTCCTAACAGTTACTGAGTTTTACTGCCCGCAGGCAGTGCTTTAAATGTTTTATAGGAAAAAAACCAACCCTAATACATAACACCTGATCTTGAGTTAGGTGGAGCGTCAACCACATAACCAACTGAATGGACAAAGCTAGTGCTAAGTGCCACAAGGGTGCAAGAGACAGAAGGCTAATGGAGTCACAGAAAGGTTCTAGGGAAGGAAAGAGGTGACAACTGAGCTAGAAGGACCAGTCAGAATGAGCCATAGAGAAGAGAGGGTGGGGGAAGTGCATGAATAACTATGATGGTGTTGACGTTGATGGTGATGAAAACCCAAGGGGAGGGGGAAAGGAGGAGTAGAAAGGGAGGAACAAACTCACAAGATTGAAGAGCTCCAGAGCTCCAGTCATCACCAACACAACCCTCAGTGCATGTTTTCAGCACACATTTTTTTCACGAACTGACTTGGAAGGGATCACGAAAAGCAAACAAATAGGACGACTACAGCCCTTGTCTAAAAGCATCCTTTCTGAGGGTGAAGGCTGGCTCTCCATCTCTCACCTGCTGTCTCACTGGCCAAAGTAAACATACTGTGAAGGAAAAAATACCATCACTTCTGGAATTTTTCTTCCCAAGATTCTACAACCCTTTTGTAAATCCAGTGAGATGGTCTACCTACCTTTGGCATATTATACATATATATATGCAGTTATAGGTATGTGTGTTGTATATATATGTATTATACACATACATATATGTACATAAATGTATATATGAATATACATATGTGGATATATAAACACACATTTATATTTATAAAATTAATAATGGTCATATAATTTATAACTGTATATAATAACTATACACAAAATTGTATATATAATTCTTAATGATTCTGACAATATTGGGTCTGTGTGACTGCATGCATTTTGCCAAAAACTGGAAATTATGAGCTGAAGTTTTGAAACACTTTGTCTAAGTTCTGGTAATTGCTACAAGTCAAGTCTCTTTTATTCCAAAATATAAGTTTTGTTCACTATATAATGCTGCCCTGAAAACAGTCAACACTATTACTTTAATAATGCCTTTTATGCTATATGATCAAATGTGAGACTATATAAGATAATTTACCTGTATGTGAGCAATTATTATTTCAGTATTATTGAAAACTTTTCATTGTTTAAACTTCCAATTTTTTTTTTTTTTTTTGAGTCTAGTCCAAAGGAGAATAGAGTTCTGGAAATCCTAACTAGCTAATTATCTAATAGAAATGCAATATAGCACCTACTCTTCAAGTGAGTATTTCTTCTCCCCTGGTCAAGGACGAATCTGGATGATGAAAGAATCATATATTGTCAGACACTGAAATCTTTAAAGTGATATTTAACACCGCCAATTTAAAAATCAGAGTGCAACTGTCTTGAAGCGTTTGATTGTTTCAATGTATAATTAATTACCTTGTTTAAAACTCTTATGAAGTAGGTGGTGCAGGTATTATGAGCCTCATCTTCTAGTCATCCATTAATTCATCCACTTTACAAATATTTATTAACTGATTTTAAAAAGCTAAGCCCCAGAGAGATAGTTAATATACCTCTAAGTCAACAGAAGAAGCTAATGACAAGTCTGAATCAGGGCTCCTGGCTCTGGGTTCTGAATTTGGGCCATTTCTCACTGAAGTATCTATCTTTCCTGTGTCTTGACTCTAGTATAGGCCTTTTAAATATATATTCTTGATGTCTTAGCTGAGTTATTCTATTGTAGAAAAGATCCTAATGGAATCGGTATCTTCTAAATCAACTCCCATTTTCCTCCAAGCCTCCATGGAAATATGGCTCTTAAACTGATATAGCTTCAGAAATACAAGAAATATATGAGGTGGCTGTGTGCGAACTCAATTATTGGAGAGGAGACTATTTAATTGCCATAAAGAGTTGAATACGGTTATTACTCAGAGTGAAAGAGCCTTGTTTCTTATTTTCTTTCAAGACAAATTTGTTTTCTGGAATGACGATCATTTTCAAATCTCCCATAGAAATTCAATGAGACATTCTACAAAAGAGTAAGTACTCTCCCTTTCATAGCAACTACCTCTAGAGACACACCCTGTCATTCTTGGACAGTAGATGATTGGAAAATACACAAGTTAGTTCAAAGAAGCCTAGCCTGGTATTTTCTGTGACCCCATTCCAACCCTTCTCTTCTCCACTTCCCTCATTAAAGATGAATCACTTTTTCCCGTTTACCATGTGTCTAGACTTCCATGAATAACAAAATTGTTTTGATTTCATTTCTTGTTTCTAAGCTGTATGCTTCCTAAAGGCAGAGATCTTGTTCTATTAACATATGTAGGCTTGAAACCAAACACAGTGCCTGCCACGAAGAAGGAACTCAAAAATGTTTGTCAGAAGATGAGATGGATATATGAAACCAAGAAATTAGAGTCTTTGATTAATTACACATTTACTGTTGAGTGAAAGAAGCAACAGATTTTGAATATATCTAATGCTGTCCTATCAAGCACAAAACACTGTGGTTAGAAAGGTCTAACTTGGAGAAGAGATAAGTAAACTCATAAGTGATGTAAAAAAAAATCACTGATTTGTTCACCAGATATTATGTAAATCCATATTCTCTTCCAGACACTAGCTGATGAATAGGTATAAAAAGGAATGACAAGATCACCAGAAGGCCGTATAGCTTGATAGGAAGACACTGGTCTAGCAATCAAGGACCTATATGGAAAGGAAGACTGAAATAGAAAATGGAAAGTGGCAGAAAAGCTACAAATACAACTCTGGCTGAAGAATTCACATGAGAATCAATTCTGAGAGTCAGCAGCATACAATTTGTCAAGAGAAATGGGGTCCCCAGTGTTGGGATGTGCTGTCTGTGTCAGAGAGTGTGGTAGCTGTCTTATCTGTACTGTATCGCTTTTATAGTAACCCTAGAAAATAAGCACTGAATCATTTCGATAAAAACTTGAGAGCAAAGACAGAGTAAATAAAATGTAGAGGATGCCAATTTTTGGAGTTTGACAGAACTAGGTATGAATCTTGGGTCCCCAACTTGACCATGTGATTTTGGACAAATCATGGTAAATTTCAGAATTTTCACCTGAAATAGGGACTATATAGAACACACCATTGGTGAGACAGGTAAAGTACTTGCCAGCACAGATCCCAATATAGAAACCACTAAATGTGAACTATTTCTTTAATTTAATACCATACAGCTGGCAAAGACCAATGCAGAGTTTTGCACCATCCTTATTTCAGAGCTCATGCTCTTTGATGAGTATTGCCTTTCTGGGTGATTTGACATACATCCATTAGATGTCTGATAGCAGAAAAAGGCAAAATTCAGTGCTTCCAATTACATTATTAGGACATTTATGTCCCAACTTGAACTCTGAACTCAATCCCAACTCTGTGTGTGTGTGTGTGTGTGTGTGTGTATGCAATAGTTTCTTGTGGTTATAATAACATCAATCTGATCAGTGATAACAAAAAGTAGAGATTAGAGCTCCTTCCTACATTTTTGAATTTGGAGAGCAATGCTAAGCCTGAGGATGGAAAGGGTGGTTTCATTCTTGAGTCTGTTTTGTCTGAGAGACCTTTGGGTCATACACTTACTGAGAACAGTACAATTGAGAAAGGCATCTGAAGAGCATCATCAGCAGGAACTGACTGCACAGGGTGATGACCAGGAGGTTTTGATCATGGGGGAAAAACATCAGAACCACACTCCCAAAATGTGTGATTATTACTCCAGACATCTTAAACAAAACACATCAACATTAACACAACACAACAGCAGAGGCAGATCTTGGAGGGAATAAACTCAGCATACCAATCAAAAAACAAACCAAAACAGAGCTGAGTCCAATTCATGAGCACCACACAGTTGCTTAGAAGCTGAATTAATATTCTGAAGGGCTAAGTGATACCAGAGGATGTTGACAGCAATGACCTTCATTCCCAATCAGTTGGTCTCCTACTTTCTGGAGAGCACAAGATCTTGGATGAATTAGTGCCCCTTTTGCCTTCCCTCAAGAAAGACTTGCTCTCTTAATCCCTAACTTTTCCTGTAGCAACAGAAATCACGACTTCATCTTTTTACCCCAAGGTGAAGCCTTCAGTCTATGTGTCAATTATATATATATATATATATATTTTATATATATATTATATATATATATATGCCATCCTATGTGACTTTATCTGTGTGTCTGCATAATAGCTGGTGGTCACTGTCCCCTCTCTGGTTTTCTGGCCTCCAACCTGACACTGTTTTAACCTTAACTCTGGCAGCACATTCTCCCATAAATGAATACGCACAGGAATGCATCTCCTTTGGTGGTCAACATTGCATTTAATGGTGTACCTGGCACTATTCTGCAGCTCTGGCTCTTCCTGAGAGGAACTCAGAGTACAGATGTGAGAAGACAAGGCCCCAAATCAGCCGCCATCAATCAGATAAAATGCAGCATCTACACAGGTTTCACGGAACCTGGATGAGGGAGAGCTTCATTCCACTCTCAAGAGTGGGTACTCTGGCTTTCAAAATCCCCAGGAAGACCTGGGCAGAAGCTCCCTCCAAGCAAAGGACACAGCATAGGTTGATTTCTTATTTTAGCTACTATGTCGAACTATGTTAGCACCAAAAATAGGGAGGGACTTGATCAGTTTAAATTTAAGGAAATGAATGCTGTTTCAGAGTAAGCTGTCCGTAGGTAGGAAGGCTCCAGGTAGGGTGCATCAGGGCGGTGACCCCACTTCACTGTCTTCCTCTGTGAGTTTTGTTCCATCAGAAGCTCCAAGAAGGCCCAGGACTAGAGGAAGAGGAAGTACTTTCTCCTTGTGTTTCTGTTTAAGAACAAGGAATACTTCCCATAAGTACCTAGGAGTTTTTCATCTGACTGGCCCAAACAAGGTCAGGTGCCTGCCTCTACGTCAGTCACTGATAAGGGGTCTCAGGTTGCCCTGGCATCTTAGGCTACTTGGGATTTGCCTCCTCAGGGCTCATGTTTTCTGAGAGGCCATCTGAACAAAATCACTATTCTGCCCATGAAGAGGGAGAAGACAGCAGGTTTAAGGGGGCAGCTAACAGGTTCTGTTCTACAGACACTCTCTGAATGAACTTCTTATTTTAAAAGAGAAAGAACAAAAATAAAAACCAAGGATGCTATTCGAATAGGATGAGGTTCAAGAAGAGGAGACTGATCCTGGGCAAGGGACTCTGGTTATGGACAGAGTGACACAATTACAGAGGAAATCTGGAGATGAAAGGGCTGGACGCTTGTGAACAGCAGCTGCAGACACATCAGAGTGTCTCTGGGACATGACTGATGGAGCACTGTCGGTCAGATAACTCTGCTCACGCTCAGAATGTGTGCCACCGTAGAGTTGACAGTTACCTGATACACGATGTGTAGTTTTCAAGGGTTGGTCATGCCCAGGTTTACTGGTTGGAAACAAATCTTCGTAAAAGATGAGGCACCACTGGCATGAAACTCTCTCACATGTGTACTCACACACACATACTTGCATAGATATTGATATATATTAAACTAATTGCTTTTCATGCATATTAAACCATTTTTGCTTTTAGTAAAAGTCATATCAATACATCAATAAGTAATTAAAATTTAAGCATTCAGTCTGAGAAGACCCACAGTACATGAAACCATATAACCTGACTTCCTATCTTCAGCTGGTTTTCGATTTTACAAACAACCCTGGGAAAGACCAGCAAAATATTTGTTTTTGTTGCAGAAAAATGAGCAGGGTGGGGCTGCCAATACATGATTTCCAGAGGCTGAGAAGAAGAATGCTTATACACAGCCTTGTGAAGTCAGCTGTGAATGCTAAGTATTGTGAATGCAGCCATGGCTAAAAATTCATTGTGTCTACACTGAAGCTGGGACTGATGGGGATACTGAGACGGGCAGCCAAATCCACCCACAGACACACTGAAGTGAAGTTATAAAAATAACTGCTGAGAAATGAACCATGGAGCAGCTGCAGCGGCAGGAGGCCAGTCTGCTCCTCGAAGCCAGTGAGCAGACTCCGAGCACTGGCACAGTCCATTGGATAAACTGGGACTCCAGTGAGTGGAGGTGGGAAGGAGCCATTCTCTTAAGGAGAGGTGGACAACTTACGATGCAGGCTGGCGCCTATTATTTGGCTCAGAAAACTTCTCTAATTGACAACTTTTGAACCACGTAGCCGTTGAAGAGACCATGTCATTTGTAAGAGAGACAGACTCACATTGATTTGTCACTCTAAGTGCTCTGAATACTGGTTTAAGACTTCACTTGGAAGAGACTTTTAAAGGACAGATTCCAGATCTCTGCTTCAGGGAAGGTTCAATGAGAATCATCCAAAGCTGGTTGACTTTCCTCCCAAATGAAGTCTTTCAAGACAGCATAGTGGTTATCTGACATGATGTAAGACCATCTTCAGCAAAAAAGTTTCTGATGCAATTCAGTCCTACTAACAGTCTTCAATTGCATACACCATTCTTTTCCTACACCTGTATACTTTCTTTCAACATAACTCTATCCAATGTAATTTACCTTTCAACAGTGTTGCCTTAAAGAAAATGGAATAATCTTTAATATCTGGGATGGCATGGCATTGTGGAAAGAAGAGAAAGAAAGCCATGGAGTCATTGTTATCTGTTTTTTTTTTTTTTTAATGATTGGAGGTGAAATGTAACTGAGGTTCTAGAGAGAAGTAAATTCACAGTAGCATGAGCATATTCATTACTGAATTGACCATTTAGGAAATCAGTGTCCATTCAAAATCAGTTGCCACTTAACACTAGGGTCTTTGTCAATGTCCTGACAAGTCTTCCATTGGCTCTTGTAAAATATCATCTTAGAAACATACTTTGTAAATTGATTAGAAAGAAAATTTTCAAATTTCCCCCAAATGGAAAATTTCAGGAAGTTAAAAAAATAATGTCTTTGGAGAACTACCGGAATCATATGCAGAATTATGGGCAAATGATGATGTGGCAGAAACAACATGGCATTATTGGAAGAAGAGGAAACCTTCAAGGAGATGATAGCCTAGGTGTTATAGGAGAGGTTTCTGTGAATACCAAATGAATGAGGGAACACTGATAAAATCTTTGAATTCTGGAAAAAGAACCCTTCTTAAGATGACGCTGAGAACATCAAAACTTCAAGTGAAGGCTATATGGTGAAATCAGATAATTCTGTTGGAAAAATCAAAGCAAAGAAGGAAACAACACAGGATCAGTCTTTGTTTTAAGAATGAATGCAGTTACATTTATAACGTGAAAATTTTTAAGTTGTTCAAGTTATTTTTAAGTTATTTTCATAGTTTTTCACTATAAAATCCAAGTCAAAACACTTTTTCATCCATTTTTAAAAGAGTGATTTGGTTCCTAGCTTAAGGGAATTCACTTTAAATGGCCCTTTTCAGGTATTCATTATTGTTAAATAAGATGAAACTTTGGTAAAAGTTCTCATTTCACTGGGCCACAGCATTGTTCTAGCAGCAAGCACTGGGCCTCCTAGAAGTACTCACTAGAAAAGCCCAGCATTAAGGGTATATGGTAGGAAAGCACAACTTTGCCCTTGTGTTAGTTCAAAAATACGTCCACAGATTTTTGGACATTTATCTGTTTATAAGGCAGTCTAATTTTCTGCTTCTTAAGAATGGGGCTGAATTAAAAGTGACTCACTTCTAGCAAATAGGATAAAACAAACTGATGACAAGTGTGTTGGGTTGAATATTATTACACCCCATCACCCGAAAGTCATATCCACTGTGAACCTAGAATGTGACTTTTTTAGAAACAGGGTCTTTTCAGATGTACTCAAGCTAAGATGAAGACGTAGTAGCCTAGGGTGGGCCCTCATCCAATGGCTGATACCCTTAGAAGAAGAAAAAACAGACATGGTGAGAAGACGGCCATGTGAAGATAAAGCAGAGGCTGGAATGCTGCATCTGTAAGCTGAGGGTTGCCAAGGGTTGCTGGCAGCTACCAGAAGCTAAGTAGAGGCAAGGAAGGATTCTTCCTCAAAGGTCATCAGAGAGAGGGCATGGCCTTGCTGACGATTTGATTTTGGACATTTTTACCTCCAGAAGTGTGAGAAAATAAACTTCTATAGTTTTAAGTTGCCCAGTTTGTGTTTCTTTGTTATTTCAACCCTAGGGGACTAATATAGAGATGAGTTTGGAGACCACCTTATCAAAGGCATCCCAGCTTCCTCTCTGCTCACTCTCTCTTGGACCTCTTACTCTGGAAGAAGTCAGCTGCCACGTCACAATGATACTTAAACAGCCTACAGAGAGGACCCCTTGTGGGGAACTGAGGCCTCTGGCCAATAGCCATGTGAGTGAGTCATCTTGAAAATGGACCTTTCAGCCTGAGTCCCATCTTCATGACAGCCTGTACCTGAGAAACCTTTCGGCGAGAACTCCACCTAAGCTGCTTCCTCATTTCTGACCTACAGAAATGGCATGATAATAAATATTCATTCCTTTAAGCCACTGAACCTTGGCATAATTTCTATGCAGCAATAAACAATAAACAACACTATATCTTTGTGTTCCCAGATCGAATGCCTCTCCCTCCAAAGTTCCTGAAGATCCAACTACAATCAAAGTGCATTTAGAAATGAATAGCAATTTCTCTTCCCAAGGCTATTATCATTTTCCATAATTTCATTTCCCCTACTCTCCACCTCCTTTTTCTGATAGATTAAAAACTGGGCTTCTTTCTTCCATAGAAGTCTCTCTCATAAAACTCTATCACAGCTGAGATGTAAAAATTCTAAATAAAGGGTGGTTGCCACTTTCATTAATGAGATTTATTAATTTTATTACTCCAGATTTTTTTCAGAAATGATCTGAAGCTTTTTATGTCCCCTTGCAAAATGCCCTTGGGTACAGATTCCAATACCGGCACTCTGTACTGGAAGCTAGGAGGATGTGCATGAGGAGAACAGCTGGACTCCCCGATTCCTCAGAAAGCTCAAGGACTTTGGCTCTGGCAGTTTTAGCAGTGAGCAGACACAGGAGGGAGAGGACCCGACAGGAGGGAGCAGGGACAAAGGGGCCCCCACAAGGATGTCACGCAGGGCCGGATACTGGTCATTGACTTATGTAACAGATTTATCAAGTGCCTACTTGTAGCGGGCACAGGATGTTAGGTCCTGGGCAAACAAGAAAGAATGAGATAAGGGCTCAGTATCATCCGTCAGGGGAGAAAAACCCATAAAAAGACTATTACATGCCCTATGGTGAGACAGTAATGGAAATATGTACAAAGTTCAATAGAACCGAGAGGCGGTAAGGTGACTCACGATGTGTTTTTCATTCTAGAACTATCTGTCTGCGTGCTCGTTGTCACTGAATGGGACTTGCATGGGAACCATCTTCGAGGTTCACAACTTCCAATGTAGAAGGAGGAGGAGGAGGAGGAACCGGGGAGGGCAAACAAACCCACCGATATTGCGGTCTCAGCTGAGTGTGGAAATTCTATCTGGGGCCGCCGATGGTCAGAAATGCCAGCTAACCTTGTATACCAGGTGCTGTGCAGGGTTCTAAGTGATGTTCAAATATCAGCTCACTAAACCCTCATAACAATATTAAAAGGTAGGTCCTGTCATTGCCCATTATACAAATAAAGAAATTGAGGTCCAGTAAGAGGCAGAGCTGGATTCAAACCGGGGCCATCAGTGTCTGGACGACTGACGCTCCGTATTGATCTCCAGTGTCCTGTAGTCAGTCAAAAGGAAGGAGGTCTAGCCTTAACTAAGGGGATTCGGAATTTTGATAAAATATGCACAAAGCAGAATTTCTAGCTTTTTAAGCAAATCATATGGGCCAGGTCTAACCCTGGTGAGCTTGCTATTCCAACGTAAGGCTGATTAGTGTGTTTGGTGGATAATGTTTTAAAAATAAAATGTAAATGAGGGGGAAGCAGGCTCAATTGTTTTGTGCTTTGTAATTGTGCCCTAAGATGGTTAGGAAGCCACTTTCTGACTAGGGTCCAGGTATCAATGTGTATATTTTAAATCTAAGTACATTTCAATGTAATATTTGGAATGCAGTTAATTAGCTGGGCTCCTCATGACCTGCTAGGGTAGGCAGAGCAGTTGGATGCAGAAGAGGATGGACGGTTTGGTGTCGCCTCATAAACCTGGGGCCATTCTGAAGGACTCTGGATGCCACCCGGGACTCTGCAGCTCATCATAGATTTATTTTAAATGGAAACTACTAAGAAGAAGAGATTCTGAGTCTCAAGTCAGCTGTACGCCACCATCTTTCCCTCCTTAATCCATAGCTCCAAATAATTCCATAAGCAGACACAATTCTTAAACCATTAAAGAACAATATAATCAGACAATTAAGACTGAAATCTTTGCTCTATCTCGGGGAGTAACCTCAGAGGGCAAACAAAGCAGACTCCTTACTGTGAGTTCAAATTTTCATTGCAGGAATTGCATCAGCTACAAGAAGCAGGGGTTGGTGAATGGGCTGCGGGTGTTTAGAGATATACAGAATGCCAGGATCCTTTTACATCTGTCATTGGTGGAGTTTTCTTGACTTTTTTTCAATGTCATGGCCATAAATATGAAAGTAATATATTTTATTCCAGTCCAAAGACACACTGTTTTGCACTATACAATCTCTGACGTTGGTATGTATCTTCCCATTGTTAGCACTGACCAATCCATGTCATCTTGGTGGCAGAAGTGACATGCTTCATCAAGTCATGCTGTACTTGTAATAGCTGGAACCTGGGAGTCAATAGAATAAGGCACTTGTGAAGCACCCTTGGGTGCATGAGGCTACTTAAGACTCTAAGCACCCAGTCTGGGGGGCTCCTTCAGCTCCAGGTTCTGGCCAGCACCCCTCGGAGGCTGAGAAATTCACTGTCTCAGGCCCACTTGTGATCATCTGTGACACTCCAAGAGGACAGCATTGTCTCCTCAAGTCTCAGCCACTCTGTCTATAAAACAGAAATCCTAACCGTATCTTTCTGATGGGAGGCTTTGGTGGATTTCTGTGAGTTTCCATAATAAGACATCTTTCCTATGATACAACATCCAAAAATTCCAGCAACTGCTGTGGGCTTTACAGGACTAGGGCTAGGGGGAGGTGAGAAAGCCATTCACGTTGGGTACGAAACTTCAGGGGTGTCAAAAACTCTCAGTGGTGAAAAGTAATAATATTCTTCATGTCATATTAAAAAAATAATAAAAGGAAAAAAAAACCTGACTTAAAAAATAAAAAATTTAAAGGCAAGATGACACACCACATTGCCTTATCCTCATCTTTGCTCCATTAGAGTACATCTTGATTATTTACAATATTGTATCAAGTTGTTTTAAAGAAGTATTTATTTATTCAGAAGAAGGAAGCAGGAAGGAATGAAGGCAGACAGAGGAGAAAGAAGTGTTCATCCATCCATTTAGTTGTTCATCTTGTTCACCCTGGTCCTGGGCCATGAACCCGGTCCATGGGCTTTACACGGACTGCGCCATCTGGAACCACAGACTTAACTGCTAAGCTACTAGGGCACATCTGCATTAAAATATTATGACTCTTATATCCGAGGAATGGGGAACCTGCACATTATTATTTTTGTAAAGCAAAATTACCTCAATATATATTAAATTAATTAAAAATAGGATGACTCTTGATTACTGAGCTTTTTTATTCCACAATGTTCAGCGAACACCTCCTCTGTATGTGCCAAGCACACAACATATACTCAGTAGAACAGATGATTCTGGAAGAGAATAGTCACTTCTGGGCGGGTCAGTATTTCTTGGATCTATAAGGAGGTAGTGTGGAATCCTTTCGGAATTAAAAAACTGCTGTGGCTGCTAGCACACAAATGCCACACACAAGACACACTCAATAAATAAATGTTTGTTAAATAACTTAAAACTAATGAATCCCTAAAAGTAAGATGGAGATAAGTTACTATACTCTGCCCACCATGAATTCCTTGGTTTTCCTTGGATGCTGGCGGGCTTGGAGCAATAAGAAGAATTAGGTTTTACAGCTGACAGATGTGAATGTGAAAATAGACTCGATCACATATCTGGGTGATCTTCGAATCTTTCTGAAACTGTCTCCTCTAATAAGGTCAATATCACCAACCTGGCAGGCCTGTGATGAGATTGGTCAGTTGTGAAGTGCTTTGTGAAGACCCTGACTCGCAGGAGGCCTGTGGTAGAGGTGCATTTTTTCCCCTTTACACTTTATTTCAAAACTTGATGGAATGACAGGTCAGAATGTGGAGTCAACTCCAGGCCAGGAAAACCATTTGGGGAAGGGACGAGATTTCATAGCGGCTGTCATACCCAGGGCTCTGACCACACAAAGAATGGACCAGTGTGTTTCTTTGCATCAATACCCCATAAGTCTGTTGGCTATGGAATTTGAATAACTCAAGTCCCTTTTCATAAGCCAGTCACAAATGGATTGGCTTCCCCAGGAAAGATGCCAAACTGGGGTCTTTAGTAATAGCTTCCAGCAGAAATGTGGGCCTGCAGAAATGCTTCCAGGACAGGAGAAGCACACAGGCAGTGAGCAGGGAAGTTCTGAATGCTACAGCGGAGATGCAAATTGGGGCTGTGTCAGGAAAACAAAAGTTAAACCATTAAATGTCACTTCACATGCAATTTAAGAGAGATCTATGAGAAATAAACTTTAGAAAACTGCTCACATAGATCAGTGTATTACAGGTGCCTGGCAAAACATTTCTATGAAAATATGCAGTATGGTGTGTGTATAAATCTGTCCCGAGTTTTATGGTTCCATATACAAAGTCATAATATATATAAAGTAGAGGTTCTATGTAGAACCTGCTCATTGTTTTAACCCATGCTGGTCAAATGGACTTGGAAAAATCCATCGAAGTTACCTAGTAGCAAACAAGTACAGTTGCCATCTCAGAAGGACCCAAGTGACAAAGGCAAATTTGGTCCTATTCATTTTATAGGGTAGCAGGCAGAAGGAGGCACACTAAGATTTCTTGACCACCTGCACTGGGTCAGGTCTCTGCTTAGCACATTACACCCATGATGCCACTTCAGCTTCTCTGTGACACAGTGGGCTGGTACTGCTGTTCGCATTTCACAGATGGGTGAACAGATACCCAGAAGTTGATTTACATAAGCAAGGGCATAGAAGCAGCAGATAGAACACTAGAAAGGATGCCTCATGAAATCAGGGGTCTTGTATATACTTTCAGCTCTTAGAACAGTGACACAAAGAAAGTGCTTGATAAATATTTGTTGAGCAAGGGAGAGAAGACAACAAATCCAGGTCCAGCTGATTCTATATCTGGTGCTTTCCCTCAGGTTCTTTGCTTTGATGAGAAAAACAAAACCACCTATCTGGACAGAAAGGAGGTTTCACGGGGTTCAGTGAGGACAGGGTTTTGGAAATCTCCTGAGAAGCCCACATCTTAAGGAGTAAGCGGCCTCTTTTCCCCAGAGACTGCCCCCACCATGCAGAGTCTAGGCTTCTCTATACAGACCACCCCTTCCTTGAGCTCCTGCAGTGTCCATGCAGAGCCAAGTAGAGGCCTTCTGGACCCTAGAAAGAGCACGACGCTGAGAGGCAGACTCCGTTCCAAGCCACATCAGGGCCACTTAGTAGAGATATGACCGAAGCCCTCCAAACCTTAGGGCTCTTGTCTCTGAAAAGAGTATATAAATACTTACTATCTTGCAGGCAGGAGACAGCCCCCAACTCACAGACAGCACAACTCCACACCCAGGAGCTGCAGTGTGAACGGTGCCCCTGGGGCATGCCACACAGCACCCCTGGCTCCTGGATGGAGAACAAGGGGAAGAAGCCACAAGCAGATTCAGAGAAACTCACTGCCACTCTCACTGGTACAGGAGAACATAAGAATACACACCTTTTGGGCCATTTAGGGAATGAAATGAATTGATACATGTAAAGCATCTAGTTGGCATGTAATAAATGCTTGAGAATATTTTGTTACTATTGTTTTATTATGTCATTCCACCATTTATAAATTCTACATTAAACCAGGCAAATATTTTAGTATCAATTTTCATGGCTAGATCAGAAGCTTCTAGAAGGCCAGGATTATGTTCATCTATCCATCTATATCACCATTCTCTCAGTGTTGGGTAAATACTGGGACATTGAAAATATTTATTGAAATAATCTGAACAAGCTATTGAAAAATAAAGTTCTGAGTCTCTCTGATCATATCTCACCATTAATTATCCTCTTCTGTGTCAAAGATTGGAAAAATTACACCAAAATGCAGCCATGCCTCACTAAAGGAGGTTTTGGTCAACAAAGCACCACTTATACGATGGACCACGGTAGGCTGTACATTGAGGCCTGTGTAATTACACTCTAGGATGTTCACGCAACAACAAAATCACCCAAAGACAATTCTCAGACTATATCCCTGCCGTTACATGACTTAGGACTATTCTTTACTTGTTACTTAAAAGGTTTAGATTTCAGCCAAGTTCAGATTTCACTAAACTCACCTTCCCTACCCTTAGTCCCAACTTTCACCTTGAGAAAAAGTAATGAAGAGCTTTCAGTTTGACTGCCCATCAGACACCCACACCTAACAAAGGCTCCCTTCAAAAGCAATTTGTATCTATTGCTCTTCTCTGGGTCAAAGGACTAAGCAGAGGAAACAGACAGGAAACACTGTTCATTGGGGATGTAGCAAAATGTAGCCTTTAAACCTGGCAGGGCCAGCTCAGCATCAGGTCACAGAGTAGTACCAGTGCATCTATGCTGGGAAGACAGTACCAGCAAGGCTGTGCCTTCATCTGGGACCACAGTCCTGTCTTGTTCAAGCAGAGTCCAGCTCCACTGAATTCAAGAGGAGGAGATGGGGTTGCTTCGTGGTCTCCACACTACAGTGGTGAGTGGGGGTGACCTACTGCCAGAGAAACCTCAGACAAAAAGAAAAAGAAAAACCTACTGATTTTCTGAATTCTTTAGGAATTTGAGTAACAATGTTTAAGCAGTGAATACATGCTGCTTATAGTACTATGTTAGCACTAGGTATTGCTTACATATTATTTCATTTAGTCATCACCGGCATTAAAGTAGGGATAATTAGCTTGCAAACTACAGACTCAGAGAGGTTAAGTCATTTGTCCACAGTCACACAGCTGAGATTCAGACACAGGCTTGCATCTAACTGTGTGTGCAGGGTTATGTGGGCTCTGGAGTCAGAGGGCTTTAGATTTAAGTTCCAGCTCTGACTCACAAGCTGGGTGGTCTGAGAACACCTATTCAAACCTAAATCTCAATTGTAAAATGAAAACGATCCTGTAGCGTGTTCATCTTAGAGCATTCTGTGAAGATTAAATAAGATAAAGGCAATCGAATTCATTTAGCACAATGTCTGTCAAAAAGCAGAGACTCCATCAAGTTTGGTTATTATTACTTTCAGAGGCCAAACTCCTATATCATGCTGTTTACATAATTCAGAGGTTCCTCAACTCCCTCAATCTTAAGAGAACAATGGCTTTGCAAAATTTTAATTTGGAAATCCTGATCAGCCTCATCTGTTTTATTTAAATGAGAAAGTATTCTATTGAGAAATGGGGGGCCTGCTCACACATCTTTGGAAAAATTGAAAGGGGCTAAGTGGATACTCAGCAGAGCTTGAGTCTGCTTAACTGCAAGACGTTAGCCTGAATGCTAATCTATTCATTGTTGAATAAAAAAGAGGGAATCTTGAAAGGTCCTGATGATATTTAACAGTACAATAAACCCCACAGAGAGTGCTAAATACAGTGGGCGATGACGCACAGCTGCAGTTGAATAACGCTGTCTCCCCAGCCGTCCTCATGAGGCCAGAGATGGGCAGTGAGTTTGTCCCCAACTCTGTTGCCAGCTCCTCACTCCTTTCAGCCCTGTATGTCCACTTCAGGCTTCTCTGGCTTTGGGGAGCTGTCGTTTTCAGACTCCATTGCTGCACCTGCCTTCAGATACACTTCAATTATTTCCCCTCTTTATTTTTTTGAGGAATCTCCATACTGCTTTCTGGAAAGGCTTCACTCACTTACCTGTTCACCATCAGTGAAGGAGGGAACAATATTCCTACTACTTGTCATTTCTGGAGTTTTGAACTATGATGTGATCCAGCCATCCCACTCCTAGCCATAGACCCAGAGACTATGAAATCGCTAGTCAGGAAAAAGCACAGTTCACAACAGCCCACATGCCCATCAACAGCTGACTGGAGAAGGAAGCTGCGGTTCATATACGCAATGGAATTCTATGCAGTTACCAAATTAGATGAAATCGTGCCCTCTGGAACAATCTGGATGGAACTGGAGGGCATCATGTTAAGTGAAATGTGTCAGAAAGACAACAAAAAGGAACGTAGCACAGTTTGTTCAGATGTGAAACACAATGAAATGAAACACACCCCAGCAAAAACTCACAGGACACACGCTGATGACCGGGTGGGAGGGAAGAGGGAAGGCGAGAGGGGCCCAGGTGGCCCTAAGGACACTGGGACTTCGTGGTGAGTGAGGAGGTGAGTAATGCAAACAGAACGAGAAATGAGTTCAGTATCTTAAAATCAGTATGGCTGTGTAACTAAAAAAAAATTATTATATTAAAAATAATGTACCCTCTGGCTCCACGCACTTGACCGTGATGAGAGGCCCCCCTCCCGCTGAGATCAGAGGAATGCTCAGCCTGTCTGCATGCTCTATGGGAATTTCCTTTCACTGTCCTTCCTCAGGAGGAGACTGGCCAACCTGTGTCCAGAAAGAAAAACCGAGACCCAGGGAAACGCGTTCCCAGAGCAGGGTGAGAGCTGCACCTGGGGCACCGCTCATTTTCAGTCGGGTCAGACTGTCTCTGGCCACTCAGGAGACGGGCATAGGACCAAGCAGTGGGCAACGTGAGCTTTGGCTTTAAAATATCCCTCCAGGGAAGAATGAATTGCATTTCTGTGCAGTTTTTAAATAGGCAGCCAGCAATAATAGACTTCTTGCGTTTATTAGTCCGGGTGTGTAGTTTCTTGGGGCTGGTCTCCTGGGATGCTGACTTTTTGCTGGGGAATTTGGGTAAGGTGAGGAGCTGGCTGAGAAGTGGTTTCCTAGCGATGGTGGCAGCCGAGGAAGGCCATCTTTCCAGAACTGTAGAGGGTCCTGGGAGGCGGGGTTATGGCGCCTATGGCTCCCCTCTTGCTGTCTTAGAAGAGGGGACATGGGAGCTGGACACATGGCTTATAACCAGTCGAAAGAACTGAAGATTATTCCTAAGCTGAAGATGGTACCCACAAGGGATTCAGCCAACCAGGGATGATCACTCACATTTCCTGAAGCCTCGGCGTTTGCCAGTCTGTGTCCAGTACTTTGTATGGCTCATTCTGCTACACCCTCCCAACACCCTGTGGGCGGTACTGCTTTCATTCCCATTTTACAGATGAGGAAACAGAGGCACAGAAAGGTCAAGTGATCTGCCCAAGGTCACGCAGAGTCCGTGTTCTTACGCTGGCCACACTGCTACCATTTGGCTCCTGGGGAGACAGAGTTAAAACTCAGCAGGAGGACAGAGAGGAAGAACATTGGCTTTGAAAGAAAGCAGTTCCGTGTGTGGAGAGGGCTCTGCGTCCTACTGCTTTTTGACCTTGGTGAAATGATTTAGGCTCAGTTTCCTCCTCTATGAAACGGGATAATGCCAGCTCGAGGAGTTATCATGAGGAAAGGATAAAAGAGTGTAACCAACCAAGTACTCTCACAGCGATACGGGAAAGAACTTTGTGAAGTCTGAACTATCATACAGCTTTGAACTCCACAGTGGCGAGACTGGGATATGTACCATCATTTAAGAAAAGAAAGCCTATTGACAATTACACTCACGTACCAGGGACTGTAAGATACCCCTCAATTTCAGTGATGCTAAATGTTAAGTGTAGGGCAGTGTAACTATGTGCAAACGACTTAGATGAGCCCCCACTATTTCATGGTACAGGAAGAGAAATACAGAGAAACTAAGACAGAGGCTGGTTGTAGGAGGAGTGCCTGGTCCAGATCCAAGCCAGAGCACCACACGGGAATGTGAAGGCATTAGTCCCGCAGAGTCTCAGCATCGTGAGTGGGGCCGCATAATTTAATAACGACAAGCTAACATATTACCTGGAAGCAAAAAGGTGAGGACAAGGAAGGGGGATTCATTCCTTAAGTGGACCCCTAAAGCATGAAAATTTGAAAAATGCAAATAATCCCTGAATGGGAAGAAGCCACAGGGTATAGGAGAAGACAGAGCCTCGACACTCTTGTCCTAAGGCCACTTTCCTCCCTAATTATCTGTGGGGTGTGGACTGGCCAACCCCTTGGGTCTCTATCACTGAGGCCCCCACTGCAGGCCAGACGAGAAAGGAAAGAGGTTTTCCCAGTTTCCAACAAGCCTGTGTCTATGCTAAAGCAAACAAACAGCAGTTAAATTGAAGATGGCATCAGAATGCTGGGCTTTCCAGTGTTTCAGGTATTTCCAGTGCTCCCTGGATGGTCCTGCCCCTTTGCTTCCTGAGCTTTCTTCCTTCACAGGGACTCACATGCTGTAGGACAATGACTTTCGAAAGCAGACCCAGTCCTAAGGTCCTCCAGATTTTTCCTTTCATCCCTGAGGTTGCAGTGGAAGAAACTCTACATGCCAAACCTTTTCAGTTTGTTCATTCTAATTCAGGTTATTTCAGAGGTCATTCATGGGAAGAGAGACATTTGAGCGAAATAACAACAAGGAAAACTTCCCAAGTCCCCAAGTGCACTGCACGAAACCACAAGGAGAGCAGAACTGCTTCATATAAATAGACTGATCGCTGTCATGTAAGTGGTCACATGAAAACCTGAACAAGACACACAAATATCAGACCAGCCAGAGGGCAGCATAGACACTCAACTTTAGTTCAACTCAAACATGTGTAAATTTGGTTCACAACTGGGGGATACAAAGGCGAATATGCCACGACGGCTGTGCCCAGGGGTCGGCGGGTCCCACATTCTCCTGGGGCAGAGAGAGCAAGATCCCTTCACTTCAGGCTGCCTTGCACAGTGCTGGGGGAGTGGCCCGAAGGACGCCAACTTGAGAAGAGGGCTTGTGAAAAGCTAGTACAGGAGGGCAGATGGAGAAGAATAGAGATGATTACATAATTCAACAGGTGAGAAAGGAGACTGGCATTCTAGGAGCGGCAGACACCCACGGTTCAGGAGAACGATCCAGAGTGAGGATGACGTGGGCATGGATTTTTACATGTGCATGAGAGGGGAGAGGCAGACAGACAAATAGAGGTTCATCGTCTCCTATTTGTAGTGCAGAGCAATCCATTTGTTTTGAGTAAGGAAGTGACATGACACTGAAGTCAACCAAGGATTAAAAAAAACCCTAAATCACCACCTTTGTTCACAAAACCAGACACTCCATGATGATAACAATAAACACTATTTACGAGGGCTCAACATTGTCAAGTATTTGACAATTGTGATCCCAGTGATTCCGTAATGCAGCCTTCTTAAGCATGTGTTTGTATGCCCATTTCACAGACTAGCACACTGAGGTTTTGAGAAGCGGAATGAATGATCTGTATATCGTGGTAGTTTGAGGACTAACAAAAAGGCCGCTTTTTCCCCACCTGTAGAATATGTGTTCCCCCATGTGTTACTGATTTTATCAAACAATGACAAACAAAGACAACTGGCCCTGCATTTTACCAGAAGGGGCTCTGGATAAGAAGCGCCATTATTAGTACAGTCCTTTGAGACTCACTCAGGAACCCTAGGCCACACCTTCACTGGCCCAGTAACCAGACTCTCCTAGTTGACCTGCCATGATATGACCGGCCTCACAGGACTTTATTTTTCTCCTATTCTAGCAAAAACTACTGTTGGCTTTGGGGAACGTGTCCCATGTTCTGTTCCTGTAGCCATTCTCATGAAAGGGCTGAAAAATAGAACAGAGTCTGTCTTTACGCTCTGAATGAAGAGACAGCAGACGATACAGGTGCAAAATTCTGTTTCATAGTGTGATGCTCTCTGGGTCTAGGTGATGTGTAAGCAAAATAGCAACCTTTCTGAGTCTCTTGAGAGAGCCTCCCTGAGAAAGCACTCATTTTCGGCATGGTCGGGATTGAGACGGTGTAAAATTCCAGCGCTTCTCTCTAGCCTCCATCACTCAATCTGCAAAGGCCCACCTTGTGGACTTTACAGGAAAAGGGGGCTCCTTGACCTCCTATTGTCTTTTTCTAAATGTGCACTACTCTGACTTACAATCGTAACTATATTATTATGTGAACTGCAAAGCAGAGATGGAAAGAAATGACTCATCAAAAATCTCTCTGGGAACCTCCATCAGGAATGTAGATCGTGAAGTTTCTGCATGCTAGTGGGCACCTGCATCTCTTCTTGTAATTTTCTTTGGAACGAGAGTAGAAATAAAGAAAACCATTCATTCCACCTTCGTGAGCAAGAGAAGAGTTATGAGTATGAAAAGCAAAAGCCAAATGTGCAGATAAGAGCTTCATGCCTTACTGAGAAGGCAAGGCGCCATTTACTTGGCGCTCAGACCTAGCCCTGCCTTGTGTAGGCTTTTCCCACCAGGAGGATGGGGAAAGTGTCCCCCTGCAGAGACCAGGAGTCCCCACTGCTTATCCCTTCCACCAATTTTCAATGTTTTCCTGAATAGGTTTCTAGCAACAAAACATTCAACTGCTGTGTAATAACTCTGGTTACAGCTGAAAATGTTAGTCATTTCATTACACACATTCCAAAAGGGGTATATAAGTGTTGCAAGGGCAAAGCTGGAGCTTTTAAAAGCTGGCTTGAAGAGTTCTTTCTACCTTCCCATATTTTAATTCTTATAACCTATAGCAGGAGTTCCAGCTTCTAACTGCTGGCACCCAGAGTGATTAAAACATTTGATTCTGTTCTATGAGTCTTGGTCTCCACTTCTGCTGGAATACTGTGGGTGGCCAGCACTTTTGGGTAAACCCATCAAAGAAACATCATATTGAAATAATTTCTGTGGCTAGGAAAGGAAAGTTATGGACAAATGTCAATCTAGGCCACATGACTAGTGGTTAAGAGGAGGGTGCTGGTCAGAGTGAATATGAATGCTAGAGCTGCCTTTTAATCCTTCTGTGATCAGGTCACACAAACCTCAGTGTTCCCATCTGCAAAATGGGAACAATGATGTTACCTCTTAAATGGGATATGGGAGGAATTAAATAAGCATGGAAAGTACACTGTCAGTGTCTCCAAAAACAGTTAGCTATTATTATTGTTGTGGAATTAATATCATTTCTTCTGCTTCAGAACAGGGTTCTGGAAGCTGGGGTAAATGAAATTTCACAACCATGCCCCCCCCATTGTAAACACTTTATTTTAACAACTTTATTGAGATATCTTAGATATAAAAATGTACGTATATTTAAGGAACACAACTTGATATTTAGATATTCACACACACGTGAAAAGAACACCAAAATCTATATATGAAAGTTAAGAGAATAGACCTAGGAGTTCCCATCACAAGGAGAAAAACAAATTTTTTTCCCCTTTTTGTATCTATAGGAAGCAATGGACGTTAACTAAACTTACTATGGTAATCCTTTCACAGAATATGTATGTCAAACTATTATGCTACCTACTTTAAACTTACACAGTGTTGAATATCAATTATATCTCAATAAAGATGGAAAATAAAAGATCAACAGAAATCAAGATACATTATCTGTTGTTTCTACATAGTTATCAGTGTGTGTGAATGAATGTGCATGTTAGGAAGAAGTAGATCTATCCTCAGTAAATTTCAAGTATACAATGTAGTATTTTTAATGGTCCTCACCACACTGTATAAGGGATCTCCAGGACTCATTCATCTTGTAGAGCTGAAACTCTGTATCCTTCAGCCAACACCTGATTTTCCTCTTCTTCTCTCCTCTGACAACCACCATTTTACTCTGTTTCTAACAGTTTGACTATTTTAGATTCAACGTCTAGGTAAGATCGTTCTGTGTTTGGCTTATTTCACTCAGCATAATATTCCTCAGCTCTGTCCATGTTGTTGCAAATGGGAGATTTCCATTTTTTATTTTATTTTTTTTACGCTTGAACAATATTCCTGTGTGTGTGTGTTACTTTTTTTTTTTAATCCATTCATCTGTTGGCATTTAGGTTGCTTCCCTTTCTTGGCTATTGTGAATCATGCTGCTGTGAAGCCCATGGAAGCATAGCTCTGTCTTTTAGCTACAGATTTCATTTCCTTTGGCTACATACCCAGAAGTAGGATTGCTGTAATTCTATATTTAGTACTCTGAGGAATCTCCATACTGTTTCCTTTATATTATTAGTAATCATTTTAAGAGAACTCAAAATCAACAGTGAAGAATGCTCCCTTATTCTTCCTTCACCAAAAAGTTCCAACAGCCGAGATTTACGTGTCTGCTGGCCTTGTCTGAATGAGTGGAGGCAGGACCTGGGGTGCACTCATCAGCTTCCTACACACATATGTGAGTAACTCCCATGATGTCTGTTATCCCTGGCCCCCGTACTGGGAGTATTTGGCCTAGAAGGGCGTGAAGTATTATATTCTTGGCTGAGTCTGGAAATAACCTTAGGGAACCCTCCCACCCAGTGAGGCACATGGTTCCTGGTGCCTCATTGCACACAGCTACTGAGAGGCTGCAAGTCCTGGAGTCAGGAGAGCCGGGTTCGAGTCCTGGCTTTGCTCCCTCTTAAGGACGTGAACTGGGGAAAGTTAAATAAACTCTCTGAACCTCAGTTTCTTCCTTTGAAAGATGGAAATAATAAAGTTATTTATTTCACAGAGATCCTGTGAAAACTGAAGGATGTAATGCAAAGAGCATTATGCACTATAAATATACCTATAAACAGTATACATAACACTCAGGATTATTTTTGGTAAGCAGGGCCATTACTGTCTGATCTGTTCCTTAGATTAAAATGTTGAGGGTTGCCAGGATACACTTAAAATACACACTGCTTTTCTTACTCAAAGTGCAGGGCAGTAGGAATGGATGTGGACTGCGCTTAATACTGAGAGGAAGGAATCACTCTTGAGGACCACCCAGCCTACAGATACAGGGAAAGGGACATGCGCCAAGGAAAAGTCAGGGTCATTTACGTCTAACTTAGTAGAACTGAACTTCTTTGCATTTTTCTTCCTCCTTTCAGACGTATCCCATTTCATCCTTATACTCTTTCCAATTCCCATTCCTGGACCTCCTTTCAGACATACCCCATTTCACCCTCATATTCTTTCCAATTCCCATTCCTGGAAACCCTTTTTCTTCTTGTCTCTCGAGACACTGGACATAACACTCATCAAGCATTATTTTTTAAAAGGTAGATGCTCTTACAAGACCCAGCACTGACCCCATGAAATGAGTCCTTCCGATTTAGAAACATCCAATTATAGAGAGGCTTCAGTGCTGCCAGATCTGCAATTCTCTTTGCCCCACTAGTCCTAGGCTTTGTTCACAGTGTCTTCTGGTTTTCTTTCCCTGAAATGCCCTGAAAATTGAGTCGGACTGCAAGCAATGGTTTGGAGGGTGGGCCAGTAGGCGATATGTATTTTAATGACCAGGAGGAGGTGGTCTGCCATTCCATGTTGAGCCTCTGTAAGGGTAACTCTGCAGGAAAGAATGGACTGGTGGGGGGAGGAGGGTGATCACCGCTGACACTTCACTGAGAGACAGCCTGGTGAATGGACGGTCTTCCCCAGTATTTGTTGCCTGCTTCAGTTCCTAGTGACCCTGAATCTGAAAGACGGACAAAAACGCACTACAGACATTTAATGATATGTATGCCAATGACAGCAGAGCAGCTATTGATTTTTCTCCCCCATTAAAATGTCACTCAAAACACAACAGCCAGTGATAGTCATCCTGATGGGCTATTTGGAAAAACAGGATAAGACTGAGAATGGGACTAAGAGATACTGCTCTAAGCAATTGATTTAAGTCTTCCCCCTCCCCCACTTCTTGTAGGTTCTCTTGTGCTGACTTCCTATTAAGCTAAGGATAGACATGCACTCTGGCATTTTAACACAAAACACAGCCCCCCATCACCCCCATCCCACATATGAAGCTATTGCCTCTCAAATCCAACTTGTCATTCTTTTGTGATGCTGGTGCTAGGATTCTGCAAACTATGTTTCTGCCTTGCCAACAGGAACTTAAGGCAGATTCTGCCAGGAGTGGGTGCTAGAAGAGACTGAGAGGCTAGAGGAGAGGAGCGCTTGATGCCCTGGAGGCCCTCTGGTGTCTCTGCCATGTTGCTGGGCTCAGTTTCAATCCAACAGCAGTGATTTCTTCTTGTAACAGCTATTTAATCCAGTGTGCAACTTTTCCAGCATCGCAGAACCAGTCTCATGGTTATTCTTCAGAGACGCCAGCACCATCCAGGGCTCCTCAGGGGTCTGGTCCTCTTGGTGAGAGATGTCAGCCCTGGTTTAACAACATCCATTTCCCAGAGGTCTGAGTTTCAGCTCCACTGCCTAGGCTTCTAGGCTGTGATATTCCTTTGGTTTTTGTCTGCTCCTGAATGTGTTACCACTGTGATACCTTGGTGGTATCTTTTTGCCTTTTCAGCTATTCAATTCATAGTTTCTCATCTTTTACATCACATTCTCCCTGTTAAAACACCTGTTGTGCTTTCTGTCTCCTGATTGGACTGTGACAGATGCATCAGTTTTACTATCTAACATGACTTGCAGTGAGAACTAACATCTATCATCTATTTTCAAAGACATGAGTACATGCCCTGTGGGTTGTCTGTTGAAAACCCATAAGAGATGATTGTTATTAGAGAGATAATCCAGAAACCATAGTAACTATTCATACCTGAACATTCTCTGTAATTCATTAAGCCAGGTCCCCTGAAAGTTACATGCTAGGATCATAGAAGTACTTGTCTTATAGAGCTATGGGGAATACTAAATGATATGACTTAAAGTGCCTAGCAAATTATACGTGCTAGGTCTTTGTGCATGTGTGTGTGCATGTGTCCACACATGTGCATGCAAATACTTTTTCAAGCAGAACAAGTGAGTGTGTTGTTCTTGAAAAGTGGTCATAGAGAGGGATGCCACTGTATGTGGAGACTTAGGAAAACAAAATTGGCAGCTATATCCTTGCCACCCTTTTTTTACTATATGAAATTACCAGGAATAAAAAGGAGACAACTGACAATCCGTTTAGCCCAGAAAAGACAGGGCTTGAAGGGAACAACTAAGCCTGTCTTATCATCTTCAAAGTTCTGCAGTCGATGAGGAATAAGGCACGTTTTGGATGGCCCAAGAAGTCAAGCACGGGGTGATAGGAGAAAAAGAACTATTTTTTGCTTAAGATCAACAGGAAATATTCAAAGGCTTACTGCTTGGAGAGGCAGAACACTTGCCATCAGACGAGGTGACCAATCAGAGGCAGGTGTTTTCTGGGATCCAGTAAAGGGACTTTGAGTAGCAATAGAGGTGGATGCTAATGTTCCTTCAAACCTAAGTCTTTTAAATTTTCTGATTTTAATCTTAGGTTTTCTAAATTTATGGGTTAAAAGAGCAAAGGTGGGAAAATGATGAGGATCTGAGAAAGAAAGAAACACTGGGCAGACTTAGTATAAGGTTAGGAAGACATAAGGAAATGCTACACCTGAAAAAAAGCTTTCTCCTCCCCCCTCTTTATTATATTTTAAACTCGCTGTGTTGGAAAAATGAGGAATAGGTCATATTGTGTGGAGTATTTTTTTTAAATGAGATGATTTGGGTCAACCTTCTACATACCAACTTTACACAATGCTGCTTCAAAGGCGACTCTTGGCACAGCAAAGAGGGAACATCATAAAAATCCTTGGGAAACAAGCTGCGATCCATAGACTGTGCCTTTGAAAATTAGCTAGTTAATCTGACTTTGCTTTGTTTCCTCATATCGGGGGACTTGATTTACATAAAAGAAGTCTAATGTGAACGATGAACACATACACAGAAAATAAGAGCTGAATAAAAGATAACTTAGGTATATGACCAGACACACTTCAAAGGCTCATGGTGGAAGATGAATCACTGAAGGCTAAAATCTGAAGAGAACTTCAGAACCATAACTTTCTTAAAACAAGCTATAATGAATTCCAGAAGTCTGGGAGGAGTTCAAAATTGAACTTCAAGACTTTTTGTAGGATCTGTCATAGACAACAGCTACCCTCTTGCTACTGACATGATTTCTTGCTTAACGCTCTCACAGACAGAGCCAAGATCAATAAAGAGAAGCATGCAGAGGCAAATTTCAAGTCCTGGAAGAAATTTTCAGATGATCTGATCTGTGTGAAGGAGGCACAAGCTATCTTAAATTAAATTGTAGGGTTGCTGGGGTCTAGAATCAGATGGGGAGACAGTCTCCTTTATATTTTTATTTTTTTAAATTAAAAAAAATTATTTTTATTACAGTAACTTTGATTTTACACAATAAAATAAACTCATATATGTAGATTCCCCATATGGGTTGTTTCCCTATTCCTTGGATATATGTCAACACACCCTGCCCTCCATCACATACCAAGTGTTCTTCCCCACCGTCCAGTGGGTTCTGCCACCACTTGTTCCCCTTCCCCATCCCTGCCCTCGTCTCTTTCCCTATTGGTCACCTCAGTTCTAGGGCAAGTGTCCAAGGGCTGGTTTTGTGTCATCCATCCATTCCTTCATTTATTTATTTTCACATTCTACCTATGAATGAGGTCATCTGGTAAGGGAGATCCCTGCTTGCACCGGTGAGAAAGATCATGTGCAAAAGATATTTACAGCTCTATTCATTTAGATAAGAGAGATTTTAGAAAGAATTAGCATTTAACAGGACTCCTCTTGTGTTTGTTTCAATTTTAGCATCTTTTTTCTCTTCTATTATCATATACTAGAGGAGACAGGAGGCCTTAAACTGATGTTTTTCAGAGGTAAAGGTGACCTTTACAAAGAAAATACAGTATGAAAATGAGGTACAAGAGACAGAGGTTCAGAAACTGTCTTACCTGCATAATCTGTCATAACAAAATGCCAGACAGAACACAGATATAAACAACAGAAATTTATTTTCTCCAAGTTCTAAAAGTCTGAGATGAGGATGCCAACCTGGTAAGGTCCTGAGAACTCTTTCTGAGCTCACATAACCTTTCCTCAGTGAATGCATGTGGAGAGAGGAAGAGCAAGTTTTCTGGGGTCTCTTCTTATGTGGAAACTCATTCCGTCATGAAGGCCCCAACTTTATATCCTTATCTAACCTTAATTAGCTCCCAAAGCCTCCATATCCAAATCCTGTCACTTCAGGGGACTTCACTTTCAACACAGGAGTTTTAGGGGAGCACAAACATTCAGTCCATAGTAGAAACCGAAGCATGAAGCAAAGATAGGCCAACTGATTTAGCCAAATTTTATACCCAGATCTCAGACATTTCCCTGGAAAACAGAAATCTCAACTTCTTCCTCACAAGGTTGTTGTGGAGATTAATGAGCTAGTGAAGATAAAGCACCTTTTACCAAAAAAGTAATTCAAGAGATTTCTGTTGATACTTCTGTTGTGGCTGTTAGTATTGGCATTGATATCGCCAGTTCAGAAGCACAGAATGGTTCTGAAGTTGTCCAGATGGGCTACTTTTTTTTGCATTTGTACAGCTTTATAATCACTGTGTATGCTTGAATTCAGGTCAAATTTAACTTTGTCCAGAGCCCACCTCTCATTATCCGCAGTAATCTCCAGGGCATCTGCCTTGTTCTCCCATGACTAGGCCCACATCTGTGAGCAAACAGTCTTTCCCTGCATTATGAATGCATTTTCCCTTTCCATCCTTCTATTTAGACTCTCAGCTACCTGAAACTAACCAACCTTCATAGTTAGAGACACATTCCTCCCCAAAACTGCTCTCACTTCAGATAGCAGCCATAAAATTCAAGGTCCCTTGGATCACACCTAATTTGTACAAGTTGGATACAAATTCAAGGATCCCCATGCATTCTCTCAGTCTGATAATTCATTAGGACAACTCAGAGAAATCCAGAAGTGTTATAATTATGATTAGAATACCAGTTCGATTGCACTAGGACACATATAATATAAAGTTGGGGTGGGACTGTTTCCAAATGAAAAGCCTCCATCATTCTCAGGGACACAGGATCTTCATGGCATAGTATTGTGAGACAATATGCAAAGAATAACCAAACAGAGAAGCTCACCTGAGCTGTGGTGTCCACAGATTTCATTGAAGCTTCATTATGCCTGCCAAATTTATTAAATCTGTGGTTAAACTCAATCTCCAGACCTCATACCCTCTCCGTGATTGGCCTGATAATGGCTGACTCAAAGCTCCAACCCGCTAATCACATGGCTGGTTTTCCTGGCAAAGTCAGCTCTCATCCTGAGTCACCTCTAATATATAAGCTCTCTGGGGCCCCACCCTGAGACACCTTGTTAGCATAAACTATCAGGTGTGTGGTCCAAGCAGCCCAGTACATATCACAAACACTCTCATCACTCAAGAGATTCCAATAGTTTAGGGATCAGCTCCTAGGAACTGGGGGAAAAGGTTAGCCATTTTTTTTTATTATTATTATTATACAGGGATAGCAATAATGTATCCTAAGTACTTAGAGTGAATAACTATTTACTGCGTAAATAACAGAATTAGTAATAAAAGTCAAAACAAGGCTATGGTCTTTAATCCCATGGAGAGAGAGTAGGCTAATTATTTATACTGTGAGAGATAGATTTATTCCTGGCATTTGAAATCTTCACATCCCTTATTCTGTTTCTTCCTCTACGTTTGTGGATTTTCATTAAGTTCTTTCCACTATCATGATCTATTACTACTGCAAAACAGACTGTGAGTTCTCCCTTAAAATTCTGCCTTTGCCTTTCACACCTTTTCAAGGGGATTTTCCAGTGCTGAGTGCTGAGGAAGTGAGACAGAAAACACTGAGCAGGAAAATCAAATTCCTCTCTCAGTAGCACAGGTGCCTTGATGCATGAGAGCATTTCAATCCTGGTGTTCATTCCTCTCCACATTATATTAATGTCACTTCAGTTGCCACTCCATTACTTATTATTAGTCAAATCAATAAGCAACCTGCAGGCTGGCTGCTTACTGCCTGTCAAATTGAGGTATGCAGGTGGAGCTGTTAACTCAAACTGGTGTTTCAGGTGTCAAGGGGGACATTGATTCCTGGAAAGGCCTGAAGAGTGTAGGTTGACTTAAACAAATAATTAGTGAATGTCTAGTGTATACCAGAGTTGTGCTAGGGACTGGGGAACACTAGGACTAAGGAAGCATAGTTTCTTGCCTTCTTGAGGTACCTAATATTTAGGGGATAATAGAGGTGGGGGATAAACAGAGTGTATTTTCCCTTGTACATACTTTCTACCCCATAGAGATTTCTCAGGGTCCCTATGTCACCACCTTAAATAGCCCAATTATTTGTCTGCATTCCAGAATTACTCTGAGATTTATTTTCCCCATACCATTTATCATTATCTGAAACACGATGTAATTTGCCTATTGGTTTACTTACTTTCTCTCAGAATATATAAGCTCCATGAAGGCAAGAATTTTTGTCTTATTATTACTCACGCTGTATCTCCAGTTCCTAAATCTATGCTTAGAGTAATGTAGGCATCACTAACAATTTGTGGAATGAATGAATGAATGAATTGACTGAGCAACTTCATTCTCCGCTATCTGACTCTTTCCTGCTAATGGAAAGAATCAGAAGTAGTCTCTATGACAAGTTTCTCTTTTCAGAGTGGGATGGAATGCTCTTGAGGGAAAAAGAACAAATAAGCACTCAAACTCAGGTACTTTGGTGCAGTGTGAACTTTGCAAGATAAGAGTCTTTGGAAATGCAAAAGAACTTGCCTATGGGCCCATACTTCCAACAGTGCCGGAACAGAGCTTTAAACCCAAGCCTGTGAGACTCCATGATCCATCTGCTCATCTATGACATGAGGCAGTCTCTACATCACAAAAATGGACAAAATGCATCACTCCATTTTGGGTGCTGAAAGACCAAGCTGGACAACTCTCCACACATGAAACCATGTTGGGCTAGAAGGTTGGGACCGTGTGTCCATTGGAACCATTCACAGAAGACAGAATAAATGAATATAAAATCGATGCAGTGAATGAGCTATTGGCTGACCTCATCCTCATATTGATTATACCTCTGGAGATTTAGCACTGAGAGATCAAAGAAGCAAAACTAGGGAGGGGAAAACAGGCTATTACCATGTAAACAAAAGGCAATGCTTTTAAGACTCTGTCATGTCCTGCTAGTTTGCGCCTGTTGTAGTAAACCCATCTTAACTTTTCATAATATTAAATTGACTCCTTCTTGTTAAGACATCACTCCACCAGATGTGAGCCAAAAAAGCCCAGTGAGACAGTAGGTTAGGAACGGCCCTGTTAGCAGGTAATAGGCTATGGGATTAGTGTGCTGTCTCCATGCCTTACCTAAAGGTCTATTGTTCTCATGTCACAGCATCTCCATATAACCATCTTCCCTCTTCCCCCCACTACCTCGCTTTCCTCCTGGCTTATAATTTTCACTCCAGTTCTTTCCTGTGTCCTCCTCATTTGGGTTTTGTCACTCCTTCCCAGGGACTGGACCATGATTCCAGATTATCCCCGTCACTAGGTTTCTCAGGACCTACAGCATAAACAACTACGTGATGCTAAGACTTCTTCCTTAGTTATTGCTTCTCTGTACCTTGAAAACCACTGCCAGCCTGGACTGAAAGACATTCAGGATGTCACCTGGATTTTAGGCTTTCTACTTTTTCCTTTAGAGGCAAAAAGAGGGCACTCTTTTTGGCTCATTCATTTCTCATTCCCTGTCAACCACCTTCAGGATGGCCAGCCAAACACCATGGGTTCAATCCCAGAGTATCTTCTAATATTGGCACATGGTATATGATGTGTACTTCTTAAAGCTTAGAAAAAAAGTCACCCCATTTTAAACCCATGTAGAAACACTGAACTATTTTAAATGAAAGTTCGACAATTATTATTAGAAAAATTAAAATGAAACTTGAAAATAAAGGAAGCACAGTTGCTCAGAAATAGTCCCCTTGGACAGAGAATTTAAAACTCAGAAGTACCTGTATTGCACTCGGCCGATGAATCCCCAGTTTGAGAAATGACTACAGTGGTTTATTTCTGTTTGGTTGGCAATAAGATTGACATATTTCCTTGGCTCCCCTGTGCTATTAGAAAAAGAATCTCTAAAATTGAGACTACAGCCATTTCAATAAGAAATGACGCCACATGTCAATAGAGTATAGGTAACTAGATATTTATAACACTGGGCAGTGAGGTAGAATTGATTAGCAAATGTAATTGCAGTAAGTAAGATGCTCTCTGCTCCTGGTAATGATGACTCGTGGCATATTGAGAGGAAAAAAGCATGATTTTCAAGGAAATGAGATTCCCAATATTAAGATTGGATCTAAAAGTACCCAAATAGAATGGAAAATAACCTAACTATATTGAATGAGACTCTAGAAGGTAATGCTGAAGAGCGTGGGTTTTAGAAGAGACACATCTGACTTCAAAGATCAATTTTAACATGTATTCATTTTCTGACATGAAGCAAATTCTTTAAACTCTCTAATTCTTTGTCTCCTCTCCAATGAAGTGGCAAGGCTAAAAATGTACTTTTCTCTAGCTGATTGTGAGGATTAGAAGGGATAACGCAAGTCAAACATTTTTGTCTTTCCTACAGCAAATGTGCCAAAACTAACAAAAACAAACAAACAAACAAACAAAGCACTAACTACAGGAGGATTCCACTACTGTAGTTTCATGATAACAATGATGATGAGAAAAGAATTCCAGCAGACATTGAACTAAACATCATTCTTGGAGGTCCTGCCTGTGCTTCAAGTCAGTTTCCAAGATGATGTCAAGTGAGGACTGTACATTGTTTATGAGTTAACCAGAAAGTCCAGTTTTTGAAAGCTAATCATCCAGTGATCTGGTGGGCTAGTTCGTTCCGGACCAGGTGTACTTTTGCAACTGATTGGATTCAGACCTCAGGCAATTGGCACTCCCTGGTCCCTCCGGTCAGACTGTAAGGTTCTGTCTTGTGACCCCCAGCTGCAAGGAGCAGGGAAAAATCTCCCCCAAATGGGAAATGTGAAAGGGAAGTGCCAAAGGTGCCTAATTATTTCCAACAAATTCTAAAAGCCTCTCAATGTAAATTTTGCATAAATTAATTTTTCATAAAGTTTGGTGATGATCCGCAGTTTCTACACTATTCAGTTTAAAAATCAATCAGTTAAGTTTTCCTTAAACAATTCAATCAAGATTTAAATAAAACAGGTGTAAGATGCAAAAAAGAAAAAATGTAAAAAGTCATGGGAAGATATTCTGCTCTGGCTTTCTGTTCTATCTGGGAAACCATTCATTTTATCTGCTGCTCTGCCCCCACCCTCCCCTTTTTTTTTTCAGTAAACATTAATCTGCACAGATGGTGAACCATGGTAATCTCTGCTACCAGCTGCAGCAAGGAATTTTTAATGAAATAGGAATTGAAAGGTTTTTATACAGAGCACTAAAATCTCTTTGATTTTTTTCTCATAATGTTCAAATTATTTTTACTGCCGTGGGTTATACATGCCTGGTTGTGGCACTGCTTCTGGAGGAAACTGATCTATTTATTCAGAAGCCGCTGACCATAAGCAGCATGCGGTCTCCTACCCCACTCAGCATGAGGGTACCAGCTCCACAGCAAAAGGTACTTTGTGGCTAAGATGACAAAAGTTAGCCCTGAATTGACCATATTCCACACTTTAGATCTCTGCCTGATGTCTTTCCAGCTTTTGCTGATAAATCTCATGATCTTTTGGCTGCCCTTTTAATATATTGCACCAAGTTATGACCTTGATTTAGCTGCTTCTCAAATCTCTAACTGGAAGATACTTTTCCTTTCATTTTTCCCTGGCCCAGCACTGCTCAGGCAGACCACATGGCATTCTGACATCTCCTGCTTATCTTCAAACTCCGTCTTGCCAACAACACCCAAAAGCAACTTGCTGGACATGATACACAGCATCATCCAGTCACTCACCCCCTCAGTTTTTGCCCAAGAGGGTTGATGTCAGACACTGAGAAACACTCTCAAAGAAATCTCATAGGAAAGAATTCCAAGTTATCTATGAGGCCTAAGGTTGTTGCTTTTTTTTAAATAACAAGCTTTATAAAAAGTTATACACACTAAAAAATCTTAAAGTCAAGATAATGTTTAAGTTATAGGAATCACTTTTAATAGGAAGGCATTTTCAAAAATTTTATTGAATGAATATTGCATTATAACATTATATAGTTTGTTATGCCTCATCATCAATCAACATTTGCATATAATGCATTAAATTTACCACCAGAGTTCAATTCTACCTTTTACATATTTGACCCCTTTTTATCTGATGGACACATTGCATTAGAAAAACATGTATGCACCTCTAAAACATTCAAAATATAATGACACAGGATGATTTTGATGCTTATGACAGTTTTTAAACATAAAACTGCAGAAGGGAAACAGTCATCAAGAAACTAATACAAAAGGACTATTGTCTCCTAACTGAGATAGATATAAAAGAATAAAATAATCTTAAGATTAAGAAGCACATATCTACTGGAGTTAAATTGTGAACATTTCAGTCTTGAACACTGAATGTGTACTCCTTTGATATGACAAAAAATCAAATTGTAACCTATTTCAAACACACAGGAAAACTCTGTAAGGGCAAATAGAGGACAGAGAGAGGCCATCGTCATGGAAAGATTAGCTGCTCCAAGATCAAGAAGCCTGGGCTCTGGTTTTGGTCCTGTTGTGAGCTCATTTTGTGATACAGGCCAAGTTACTAGGCCTCTTTGGGCCTCAGGCTCTGGATATGTAAACTTACTTGTGTGATCCTCAGACATTTCTCAGATAAGAGACCATGAGGAAATAACACAGAAATCCCTTGGAACTTAAACAGGAGATGGTCATGCAGAGGATACATTTCAGAACCCTGGACAGAGCTATTTTGACCCAAGGTGAGAGAAGAAAAAGTAGATTAGGGAAGGAAGTTAAGGAGAGAGATGCTAGCTATCAAATCTCTGGAAAGACTGGCCCTAACACCCCAGATGGAGTTTGTCACTGCTTTCTTTGGGTTCCAATAACACTTTATAGAACCTCTGTTAACAACCCTGCAAAATCAAGTACTTCTTAAATCAGGGGTCTTTGTAGCACTCATCTGAGTCCTCTGTCTAGAATACTCTTATCTAAGACTGTGTATTTCTAATAACCCTGTTAGTGATTCTGACATTGACTTCTGTTGGAGAGGTTTTAAAGGCACAGCCTGTGTCCTATTAGGTGATTGGTTCCTACTAGACTGTCAAGAAATTATGGTAAAATAATGAATATATGAATGAATTAATGAATTGCAGATCCTGCAATCCAGCATAAACACTCACCTGCATAGGATAAGTGACTCTGGGTATCAGGCAAACTCCCATTAATTGTAATTACAGCAAAGATTTTTTAAAGTAAGTCAGGCGGCACCCTGGTTAGAAGGCTAGAAAGATACACCACTTGCACGAGGCACAAGATAATTACCACTAGGCACGTAAAACCTAGGGCACTAAAAGAGAAGGATATCAACCTTGGAGTTTAGGTCTGGTTTCTACAAGGTTGAGAGGGAAGAAGAGGTCAGGATTTATTCAAATTCAATCTCAGACCATAGACACTTCTCCAAAGAAGACATACAGAAGTTCAATAGGTGCCAAAAAATATGTCCATCATCTCTTATTACGAGGAAAATTTAAATCAAAACCACAATGAGATATCCTCTGACACCTGTGAGAATGGTTATGATCCAAAAGTTTAGAAACAAGTGTTGGTAAGAATCTGAAGGACACCTTGTTGGTGGAGTGTAAACTGGCGCACCCATTATGGAGAACAGTATGGAGTTGCCTCAAAAATTTGAAATTAGAGATTCCAGAGGATCCAGCTATCTCATTCTGGGTATTATCCCCCAAACACAAAACACTAATTCAAAGAGATATATGCATCCCCATGTTTATTGCAGCATTATGTATAATAGCCAAGAGCTGGAAATGACCAAAGTACTCATCAGCAGATGAATGGAAAAAGAAGATGCAAAGTTTGTGTGTGTGTGTGTGTGTGTGTGTACAAATATTACATCACACTAGGGCAATAAATTATATATATATGTGTATATATATGCATATGTATATACATATACATAAGTGTGTGTATGTATACATACACATATGTGAATACTGCTCGGTTATTTAAAAAGTAAAATTCTGTTATTTGCAACAACATGGACAGACCTAGAGGAAATTATGTGTAGTGAAATAAGTCAGAAAGAGAAAGACAAACACTGTATGATTCATTCATATGTCAGGCATAAATAAACCAAACACACCAATAAATCAAATCAAACAAAAATAGACATTTAGTCAATAAGAACAAACAGGTGGTTACAGAGGGGAGGGGGAGGGAGGTGGGTAAGTTGGGAAAAGGCAATGATAAAAAGAAGAGTAGAATTGAACTGTTAGGAGTGAAAACAATGTACTTTATACCGAGGTTGATTTATTAGGCAAATACCTTAAGTCCTGTATATCAGAATTCATGTTACTTCAATAATATTTTAAGAAATAAGGCAAAAAAATCAAACCTCAGATTTTTCTGCTAAAACCATTCTTTAATCAGCTTTTATTAAGAACAATCTACTATTGCATGATTTTTTTTTCAGATGAATTCAGAATCTGACCTACAATCCCAATGCGTTGTCTCATTCTCTCCTGATAGGGAAGTTGAAAGACAGAAGAAAAACACTGCATGGCACTGAGGCGATGATACAATTCTGCACTGACTGACTATACTTATACACTTGGCAGCCCCCCTATGAGGAGCAGCTGATGCAGGAATCACCCACAGCTTTTCTGGGGCCCTGGCTTTATAGAGCATACTCTGCTATCTTGCCCATCATGAAAGAGCTAGCTGTCCACAAATCACCCTCGGGCAGGATCACACCCTGAAGTGACTTGAGCAGGTGATTTGTGTAAGTGAATGTGCACCTCCTCTGGTGGTGCTGTCATCCAAACACTGGGTCAAATCAGAGCAGTCCATCAAGGTGCGATAAAATATGCATGCAAAAAGAATGGATGTGATGTTGTTGAGAATAATAAAACAGTCCATAAAAGCGATGAAATAAATCAGCTGTTTTTTCAGGCATGGAATGCCAAACACCACATACATCCATATATATTATATATGCTGTAAGCACACATATATTATATATGAGCACTTATTGACATACTTGGAGAAACACTAAGTGATTAAGGTGTTTGCCTCAAGGAAGCACCCAGAGAAGGAGGCACTCACACACTGACTCAAACAGTGCTTTGGCTTTTGATCAATTAATGGTTTGGCCAAGGATGATGTCTCTGCTGAACAACTCTCGAGCTGGACATGTGTCTTCCTAGAAAAGGGGAATCCTAAGTAGGAAATACAGGGAGACAAATGTTATATCATGAAAGAAGTTTCTCAGGTAGGTAGTGCTAAGTTGTTCTAAAGGGATGATTTGTCTTCTTACAAATCATGCTTTTAAATTCAAATCATGGGGCAAAACAATTTAGACCAAACAATAAGCTTGGAGGTAGAAATCCCTTTTTCACTCCCTCTTTTATTACTTAGTGAGCATTTGTCTGTGACAGGCCCTTTGATATGTAAGAGGAGTAGTGACAGACATAATGAGTCACACCTTCCCTTAAAGTGTTTACCATCTACTGTCAGGAAACCATGTGGAAGCAATGAATGCTAATACCAATAAGACTGTAGCACGTACTTGAAAAAATATCAGCAAAGGAAAGAATGAAAATTTCAATTGTAGAGATTATGGGAAAGTGTCTCTTATACAATGACTTTTAAACTTTGACAAAGGAATACAATTTTCAAGGTGGGGAGCAGGAACAGCATCTCTAGCTAAGACATGACTTAGAGAAGAAGGCGGCAGTCATCACACTGGCTCTTCTCGGTGTCATACCACTGCAAGTCCACATGAGGCTCTGGCTGGAATAGAAGCACCTTCCCCTCCGTCTGACAGAAAAGATATGAGATATTCCACAGAGCGATTTGGAACCTTAGTTGTAGGGGGCTTTCAGCTTTATTACTCACCTGCTACCCCATGAAGGTGTCTCGATACCCTAAAAGTTCAATTTTTCCTCCTGCATAGTGAGTGCTATTAACCCAGGAGCCTGAGACCAGGGAAAACAAAAAGACAGCATCCCAAGCCATTTTTCCTCAGGCTTCATCCCTCCTGCCAGACTCAAGCCAAACTTGCTGTGTTTTTTCCTCCTCCAGAGACCTTTATCTCTCTCAGCTATATACTGACTATCAGATGACCTCCAGTGTTTGGGTATCTCAGTACATATCAGAATTTCAAATGTAGAAGAAAGGGTTTAAGTTCCCTTTCAAGGATATCCTGAGTACTGAGACAACAGGGGTATTTATAGTGCTATCTGAAGTTGGTACATGCTGGCTTGCAAAGAGCCAATTATTAAATTTTCAGAAATTTCATGAGTTGAATAATATCATACTGGTAATGTGAAATCGACCATGGTGAGTGAATTCACAAAATTTTCGCTACAAAGACTACAAATCAAGGTTCTTATTTCCAGAGAGCTGGTGCTAGATCTCACCATATGATACTGAATATTAGCTTTCAGATGATTATCACCTTAATCCATAAACCAATGACATATTATTGTCCCAGGAAGTGTTGAGAGATGGACACCAACAGTGATGCTGGTTGAACCTCCACTGCCCAGACAGCAGTATGTTGAGGGGAAAGAGATAAAGTGGTGGAGTTTGGTGTCTTTAAGAATTCTAGTGCTATTCCTTATTGACAATGTGATTTGGAACAAGTTATTTGTCTCTGTACCTTATTTTTCTCACCTCAAAAAATAAAAATGCGAATTCTTAGTTGACAAAGTCACAGTAAAGATTGAATGAGATAATATTTGTATGCACTTAAATCAATGTATAGAATAAACACTTAATAAGTCACGTTGGAGAAAAACGATGTTCCAATGCTGGGACTACTCTTTCCAGCTGTATAACCTTGTTAAAGTTACCTGACTGCTCTGCATTTCTGTTTCTTCATATACAGAAAAATTTTAACTACTTCACAGGATGCAGTGAATTAAGCAGTTGACAAGGCCTTTCTGGTCTCAGTATTGTACAGGCTAGCAGGCTAAAAACCACATTTACCAGACTCCCTTGCAGCTAGCATCGGGGAATTAGGTTCCACTGGTAAGATGCATTTGTATGGGATATGGAAGGCAGATGTAAAGCAGAGATCAATTATTTATTTCTTGGCAAATGTGACTGTGGAGACACTAGGCTTTTCTGTTGTGCAGTTCCAGTGTTCATGACTGGCTGGGGGGGTGTTTAGAGGCAATTATGCTGACTGGGGTGGGTCTCTGAACCCTGCTCTACACCTCCCTCACTATGGCACTAGGGGAAGCGCCTCTGGTCCCATCCCTCCCCCCACCCCAAATGTTTTTCTGGGAGTAATTTTTGAAAGCCCAGCCTACAGTTCTCCTTAAGTGCTTTCAATTTTGCAGCAAGCTGTGTTAAACAACTCTAAGTCTAAAATGACCACAGAGGTGCTTTTTTTGCAACTGATCATTGGCTGATAAACAGGGTTTGGGAAGAATTTCATAGGTACCTAGGACAAAGAGCATAAAACTTCTAATATTGTGCCTGGCATGTAACCTATTCATAAAGTATATGAATTCACATTTCCCCCCATACTCATCAACCCTCTTTTCTCTATTTTAGAAAAAGACCCAACTTACCATGGTTTGTTTTGTTACATAATTTGCTTTGTTACCTTCCTATAGAGAAGGTGAGAGAAATGTGCATTCATTTCCTGGGAAAATCACACCACTGCTCTAAGTTCTTTTTTATATACAGCTAAATCCCCAAAGGATAGTAAACAATGCTACAAGACCGACCATGTCCTTCTTAGATAAAACAATTAGGTAGTAGCTGAACTAAGATCATTCCTTCTGGAAACTGACAGAAGATGTAATTTCTTGGAAAACTTTTCCATGGGATCCAAGATCAGTTTTGTGTTCATTAATGATCATTTCTAGTGGAGGTAGTGTACCACCCGAACATTACCATATTAATTCCATTTTAAATTGCTATCTGAGCTTCTACTCTGAGAGAAATTATTTAAAACAAATCCAAAGTGCAGCTTTCCTTTCTCTGCTCTTTTATTCAAGGCCTTTTCAAGTTGTTTCCTAAGCAATGTAATTGTTTCAGTGATTAAAATGTCAGAAGGTAGGCAGAACTGAAGAGAAAAGCCTCTGACCACATGTACCATGAAAGTCATATGAGAAGAGAGCTAGATGCTTGAAATGACCTCATTATTAACATGGTGTATTTTATTAACCTTATTCCAACTGTAAAATGTGCTGAAAACACTTATACTCAGCTCTTCCTACTTTGTTTCTGGCACCTCAGGCAACTGCTCACTACTGGAGCTAAAAATTGCTAGAGTTTTACAAAACAGAAGCCTGAAAAAAATAAAATGTAGATGTGAGTTGAAATCACACTCTAACATGAAACTCGGTGTCTGCTTCTCTCACTCCCATGGAATGTCTGCTTTACCTAAGGAGAGTGCATTCTGAATGGGGTGTCTCTGCTTGGTGACTGGTCTCCACTCTTACTCTTGGGAGTGCTGAATGGGGTGGAGTGAGGGGTGGGCAGTCTGAGGAGGGTGGTTTTAATCTCAGTGTGGATTTGTGCTCATAGGACAGCATAAGGGTATGCACATCACCATGAGTACACTTAACACTTTTAACAGTCAACATGATTGAACAACAAATACCTTCGATCCTAAAAGTCATTTCAGGTCTGTTTGTAGCAGACAGATTTATATCATAATGAAGGGTATTGTTTCTACACCACACATACATACATACATGCATACACACATACATACACACATACATGCATACACATCCATGCAGGGATATTCTGCCGCTTCATTATCTGTGTCATAGACAAGTCTCTTGAGCCTTGTTCCTTTGTGGTTCTTATTTTTAAAATGTTTTCAAATTAAAAATGATCTATAGACAATAAAATTCACTCATCCTGCTGCAGATGTGGATTCACTGAACCACCACCAATCAGGATTTCATAAAAATTCCATTATCTCCAACATTTCCTTTACATAGCCCCTTGGTACTCAAACCTCCTTCTCCTTCTCTACACCTTTTATCCCCTAGAATCCAAAGAAATCCACTCCTCTAGTTTTGTCTTTTTGAGAATGTCATATAAATGAAACAAAAAGTAACTTTATGAGACTGGTTTCCTTCAATTAGTATAATAAATGTGAGCTTCATCCATATTATTGGAGGCATCAGTAGACCATTCTTTTTCATTGCTGAGTGGTATTCCACGACATGGTGTGCAACTAGAGTTTGTTTTCTCCATTTAGTCATTGAGGGACATTTGGTTGTTTTAAGCTATTATGGATAATGCTTATATAAACCATGCGTAGGTTCTTATGTAAATCTAAGTTTTAATTTCTCTAGTGCAGAATTTTCCAACCTTCACACGTTGAACAAGATTTTAGGTGGGATAATTCTTTGATGTAAGAGGCTGTCCTGGGCATTTCAGAATGTTTATTGACATTTCTGGCTCTAACCATAAGAAACAATAGAGTATTCTGACCCCCTGTGACAACCAAAAATATCTGCTTACATTGTCAAATGTCACTTGGTGGCAGAGGGTGAAACCACTCTCAACTGAAAATAAAGAACTGGGGTAAACAATAGAATTGTTAGTCTATATGATAAGCTTATGTTTCACTTTTAAAGAAGCTGCTAAATTATTTTTCAAGGTGTCTGTATTATTTTGTATTCTTATCAGCAATGCACAAGAGTTCTAATTGTACTGCATCTTTGTCAACACTTGGCATTAGCAGAATTAAATTTTAGCCATTCTAATTGGGCAGTTCCTTCATTTTAAAATAAAAGATAACACTACAATACTGTGGCAGGTATCAGTGTAGCTCAAAGTGTTTCTAGTTCTGTGACTGTCATCATGTGAGACAATTTCATTTCCTGACCCCATTAAACTGCACTTAACTTCATTAATTGCCTTGGTCAGAGGGGCAGTAAGGCAGGTCACTTCAGGCTAGACTCATAACAAAGCCAATAAATACACTGTTCTCTGTCTTCCCTTCTCCCAGATTTGGCAGCCAGTTATATTCCAGATGGTGGAGACATATCAGCTAATGTCCTTGAGTGAGAATGACATGGAAAAGAATTCCCTGCCAAACCTCAAATGGACGTGAGGTAAGAGCAAGAAATAAACCTTTGTTGATTTAAGCCACTGATATTCTGGGATCAGTTGTTACCTTGTCATATCTAGCTCATCATACCTCAAATAAAACAATTCCCATGTGATAGATTCATCATGAGCATTTATGAGATAAATATGGTTAATGCCTTTAGCACAGTTCTTAGCTCGAAGTAAGTGCTCAGTAAATGGTTACTATAATTATAACTATTTGCTCTCCCTTGATCATCCTATCCCAAGGGGGGGTTCTTCTGTTTATAAACTCACAGCTTGTATTCTAATGCATTAACAGAACGCTTCAGCTCTTTCAAGGTACCCTGACCATAGACTGGACTCACAGAGACAGGCTGAAGCAAGCACATATTTCATCAGCCACCTGTCCCTCAGTTGTGCAGGCACACATCCAGAGTTCAAGGGCACAGCATCACTGAGATGTTGCAAACATATTTCTTTGAATGGCAACTAACGGCAACGCTAAGTCACTTAAAAGCCTGTCTCCTAGAGGTCATTGCATGTTTTGAAAGTCTTTCATTGGTTAACTAACCTTCACACATTTTCTGTCTACGTGCCCAAGAATACGAATAGTAGTAAAGAGGAATAAAAACACGGTAGTTGATGGCGCATCAGCATTACCTGCAGAAATTAAAAAATTCTGCTTCCAAGACCTAATCCGATTGAAACTCTAAAGCAATAAATCCAGGATGAGACCTAGGACTTAACATACTTTTCAAAAGCTCCCTGTGTAATTCTGATGAATAGATAATCTCAGACGCCACCACAGTAGTTACAGAAAGGCAGGAGGCATGGCCCTGAGAATCCTGGTAAGAGGCAGAAAAGTTCCTTTCATCACTGTAGCTATTTAGCAATGCCAACTTGGAAAAGCTACAAGCTGCCATAGAATTTTTTCATGCTATTGCTTAATACTGAAATGTATCTCTGAGTCTGCTTTAACTGGCAGAGAGATCTTCAGCAGGAGAACTTAGCTCTTTGGACACCAGGGTTCACATCTGCAAAGTAAGACTTCTTTATTTCCTACTCCTTTATTCTAATATTATTAGAATGAGAAAAATAAAAGGATTTAATCAATTAAAGCTCTGGGAAATAGAAGTAAGCAGAAATTTAGGATTTCTGAATAATAAAGATCAAAAAAGACAGCAAATGAAGACAAGACAAAGAGTCACTCCCAGAAAGGAACTAAAGAAAGGCTCCCTGCAGAGAGGAAAGACACTGGCTTTCTGCAGAATCCTGGAGGAATTCCAAGGTGATGTCAACAAGTTCAAGGAGCAGGAATGAATGCAAAGAAGTGCTGCAAATTTATTTTAGAGAATTACCAGACAGGACAGTTCTTCACTCCAGAGCCTGCTGAAATTATTCAGAACAGCTAATCCTAAACCGGCTTCCTTTGCCTCCCTGGTTTCTTCCCACAAAAAATATAATAAAGTCCTTGATCACACAGTTACCTCCTCCACCTCTGCCTCCTTACCGACCCTGGGGTTTCCCCAGATGGTCCCAGTGATGTGGGTTGTCCCCACTGGTGGGATTTGTGAGTGATAAACTTTCTAAAAGGCGATCATCTCATCCACTGGCTATACCGTACACCTCAAGTCTTCTATTAATACACTATATGTTACAATTGAAGTCTTCCTATGTACAAGTGGTATTTTCAAATTTACTTCCACCACCTTGCTCAATATCTTGTAGGATGCCTTGCTTATTGGAATAGCCAATAGATTTCAGTAAACCCTATGGTCTTGGTGTTTGAGTAGAGGAAGAGAAAAACTAAAATAGAAAGCACAGATATCCATACACACAAGTACTAACTTTGCATTTCAAATTAGCAGTGGTGCATGATTTAGTCAATAAATTGAGTAACTGAAAAACATTAGATAGACCTCTATAAAATAAAGGAGACTAAAAATAATTTTAAGATGAAATATAGTTGTAAATGTAAAAAAAATAATCTCACAGTGATTAAAGCAATAGGACAGTGGTTTTATCATCTTATGCTAAAGAAGGATTTCCCAAGCAAGGATAAAACTCAGAAACCACAAAGGAAAATATTTACAGATTTTATATCTTAAAAATGGAAGTTTCTGTACACTAGGAAAAGTCATTGTAAGCACATTTAAAAGAAAAATGATAAAATAGAAAAATATTTGTAAAAACTAAAAGAGAAAAATGGTTAATATTTGTAATGTAAAACAAACTCATAAAAATCAATATGAAAAAGACATCCTATCTAATAAAAAAAAAAGGAGCAAGGGATAGGAATAGGCAATTCATGTAAAAATACAAAGGCAAATAAGCATCTGTAAGGGTGATGAACCTCACTGCAAATCCAGGTGATAATGAGATAGCATTTTTTGCCTATCAGATTGAATTAAAATTTTACAAGACCGCTAATATCCACGATTGGCAAAGCTAAGACAGCAAAGAGAATCTTATACTGTTGTGAGAATGAGATCAACTGAAAAATAACAAAAAGTTTTCTTTCACCAGAACTTTCTCATCATCATACACATGTGCTATTTCTCTCAATTGAAAAAATAATCCCCCTTGGTACACCCCATGTAAAGCCAATGGACCCAGGGCAGGAGGTTAAAAACAATATCCCTCGACTCACTTTCTTCTTGAGCTATTATCCTATTTTTCTGCTGTTCTTTATAACAAAAGTTCTCAAGATCTGTCTATGTAAATTATGCTAATTATGTTTCCCCCTTTTACTCATCTCTATTCCTCCTCAATGCCAGCACTGGCTTTCATATTGTTTATCCAGTGGTCTGTTTCTGTCTTCATCAGACTTAGCCCATGAGCAGCTCCTTCCATCTGACAACACTTTCTTCTGGCTTCCAGGACACCATGCTTTGTGCTCTCCTGCTTTTTCACTGGCAGCTCCATTTATTTTCCCTTCCAGATTTGATCTCAACTCCATTTTAATATTGGGGGCCCCAGGGCCCACCCTTGAGAGCTTTTTCTATAGAGTGATTTCAACAGACATGGCTTTAAATACCATCTAGGTTAAATATACCTCAATATTTTACTTTTAGCCTAGTTCATATACCCTACTTACCTATTCAGTATCTCTACTAGGATGTTTGATAAGTATGTCAACCTTGAACATACCCAAAACTGAACTCATGATTGTTTCTTCCAAACCTGAAATCTTGCAGTCTTCTGCAAAAATGATAACTCTCTCCTTTCAATTGCTCAAGAGAGAATCTTGGAATCACCTTGGACCTCCATCTTCTCTCACCATCCATATTTACCCATAAGCAAACTATGGACTTTACCTTCAAATTATATCCAGATTCCCAATGCTTTTCAACAACTCTTCTGCTACTTCCTCAGGTCAAGACACAATCATTCTCCCTTGGACTATTGTAAGAATCTTTTCACTGACTTGACCTTTGAGTTTCCTCAGTAATCCTCAACACAGAGTGATTCTGCTAAATCATAAAGTAGACTGTCACTTTACTTACAACCTTATAGACACCCCTCATCTTTCTCAGAGTAAAAGCACAGTCCTTACAATAGCCTAGTAGGTCTTACATGACATGGCCTTTGGGATCCCTCTGATTTCATTGTGCTTTACCTTTCAACCCCCACTTTCGTCTCCTAGCTTTCTCTGGAGCACCCCAGGACTACTGCATTTCCTGCTCCTTTCCCTAAGTTAGAACCTCCTCCTCCCAAATATGCAACAGCCTGCAAATTTAACTCATCAAGGTTTTTGACTTGATGTCCTAATGGAAAACTACTATACTATTTAAAATAGCAGCATGCCTCTCACATTCCTGACATATCCTATTATCCTTTGCAGCATTTTCTTCTTCATAGATATTATTACCATATGTACTAGCTTCCTGTGGCTGCCATAACAAATTACCATGGAAGTCCAAGATCAAGATGCCAGAAGCAGTAGTTCCTGCTGGAGGCCCTGAGGGAGAATCAGTTCCAGGACTCCCTCCCAGTTTCTGGCTGTTCCAGCAATCCTTGGTGTTCCTTGCCTTGTAGCTGCAGTCACTCTACCCCTTTCCTTCAATAACACGTGGGCTTTGTGTGTCTGTGTCATGGTGTCTTCACAGGACTCTCTTCTGAAGATGCTGGCTACTGAATTTTAGGCTCACCCTAATCTAGTATGATCTCATCTTAACAAGATCACATCTGTAGACAATTTCCAAATATATTTGCATTCAGAGGTACCAGTGGTTAAATTTCCAACATATTTGGGGGGGTCATAATTCAGCCCATATCACCATGATTGACATATTTACTTGTTTCCACTCTCTTCTCTAACAGAACAGAGTTTTCTTGTTGGCTTATTCTTTTCTACTGTTACCCTTTTAGGGATTCACACACTGTCTGGGTGGGATGCACCCCTGAAGTCCTGCTGAGTGACAGAAATTCTCCTGGTAACTCCCAGTGACGAAGAGGATAAAGCCTACTCACTGATCACAGTGTTCACATTCTTGGACCATCTGTCCCTCACTCAGGTTTTCACTCTTAAGTCTGGTCATCTCCTCGGTGTCTCTCATTTCTACCAAAGTGAACACTTGACCCTTCTTCAATCACTTCCACAATTTTCATATTTTCTCTTTACCTCTCTCCTACAATCATGTTCCTTTTCTCCTTCACAGCATGTATTTCTGATAAAAATCTAACATATCTTCCTCAGACCAGCTCAGTTCTCTCCTTTTAGACACCTGCCCTGAGCTCATAGCAGTTAGTGGCCTCTTTCTCTGGGTCCTTCCCAATAGCCCTAGTTTCCCCATCAATGATCTTCTCATCTTATCACACGCATGTACTGGTTTGTAATCATGGCAACCCTGACCTTCCCATTTAGACTGGGGGATCCCTCAGGGAGGGGCTGTTGCCTTCCTTATCTTTCCAGCTTCCTTCCTTTAACTGCCAACTACCCAGTGCTTGGATTGTAATAATTACTTGTGAAATACCTGGTGACAGAATGAAGGAAACAAAACAGAACTGCTCCATTTAGTTCTGAAGTAACAACAAATACAATTCTGCTCACTGGTCCCCAGAACATCTCTACTTGAAAGTCAAGCCTGAGTGGAGTGGGAGAAATGAGGTGTTTAAGTCTTTTTTTTTTTTTTTTTTTAAAGTCACTAAGCATCTTCCAGGAAAGTCCTTAGTCATGGACAGAGAGTGCAGAGATTAGCACAGGAACACTCAAAATAGACTGAAGGAGGCCAAACTAGAGACTTAATTTCTCCAAACTGACAGTTATTGCCAGTCCAGTAAGTGCAGTGGTGGTGAGCCGGGTGTGGGAGGCATCTTCCCCCAGTCACCTGCTTTTTCTCTGAAGGCCTAGTCCTTTGAGCCATTTCTAGAGGTATTTTGAGCCCTGCGGGTGAATTCAGTAGTGCACTCTTATTGTAGAGTTGAGTGGCTATAAAACTGCAGCTGCCAGCTGGAGTAACAATTCCCTCTCCCAAAGAAACTCAAAAGTGCAATTGATGCATTTCAACTTCAGGCTCCACAGTCTTGAAACCTTGGAATGGCTTGAGAGATCTTTATAAACCACATTCCTAGGTCCCATGTAAGCTTCCTGAATCAAACTTTTGGGGGTGGGACCCTAGAGCCTGCACTGTCAATGAGCCCCAGGAGAATATGGCACAAACTAAGGTATAAAGAGTCCTGTCTTACAGGAACCCACCTTAAATCTGTCTCTATGAGCCATCGTGGTCAACCCTATCCTTGACGAAGCTGGACAGAGAAAGGAATGAAAAACACGTCTTTGCAACAAGTTAGAGTTTCTACTCTCCTGTCTCCACACGAAACTATTCTTAGCCAGAAAGAAGCCTGTGGGATGAGCAAGCAGGTCCACAGGGCTGGGGCAGAGTGCAAACAGCAGTGGGTGTGGAGACATGGTTAGCAATCAAACCCAAAGACTCGCAGGGATAGTAAGACGGAAAATAGCTCTGGGCAGCCACTCTGTGCCGTTGATAGCCAGCCATGGAAGAAAACGTGGATTTCACGTGCAGGGTGGTAGAATGGAAACAGCAAGGTCTTTGGAATAAGAAAGAACCAGGTTTTGATTCCTTCTTTACCAATTATTTATTGGGAAATTATTTAATTTGCCTCAGTTTCCTCACTGCACCATGAATATCACATCACTCCTTGGTTGGCCTGCTGGGAAAATTAAAGGAAATAAAGTGTGTGATTTCACCTCAGACAACACTTAACAATTAAGAAGCCCCTTGAATAGGACTTCTTATCCTTTTATTCTTGTCCCTAGTAAGAGGTAATCAGAAGTTGGCATTAATTAAAAAAAAGAGACAGAAAGAAGGAAGGAAAAAAAGAAAGGGAAAAAGGAATAAAGGAGAAGAGGGGAGAACAAGAGAGAGGAAGAGAAAGGAAGGGAAGGGAAAAGGAAGAGAAAAAAATACATAGAAAGAAAATTAGTTTGGTTCATTTTGTCAGAAATAATAAGCTACCTGTAAATAAAATGTTTCATTGAACATTTCAATTAAAATGTTAAAGGGGTACATCATGCCATTGTAGATTGCTACAAATAACTAGACAGTAGAATAAGGGTTATTTTCTGTAGCTCAGAGTGAAATAATACGAAAGTAAACAATGGAAAGCTTTGAAGGCATCCTAAATTGTTTTTTCTCCCTTCAAATGTCAGAATACCTGTCTCAATAGATATTTTAAAATTGCATTTTTTTTTCAAGAGCCTTATATCCCTCCTGTCTTGCTTAGGAATGAAAGAAAGCACTTAGCTAGAAACAGCAGAGTCTGGGTGAGGTGGGGTGGGAGGCGAATTTAAATAAATTTCAATTTGATCATCCTCTAGATCTTGGTAGATAATTATGTTTTATCACTAAGTTTTGTGGACATTGGACAGAAAAAAATGTGTTTATGCTTTATGCTGCTCACATTATTGTTATTTCTACATAACAAATCATCTCAAAATTCAGTGACTCAACATAATGATTTATCATCACTCATGGTTCTGTGAACTGACTGGGCTCAGTGCGGGGTTTCGCTGTTGCCATCTTCCAGGTCTGCAGCCTGCAACCGAGTTATCAGAATCCCTCCTGGGCTGTGGGTAAAGATGGGTCACTCCCAAGAGTGGCAACTGATGTGAGAATTGGCTGGGAGCTCAGGTGGGACTGCGGATCAGAACGCCTCTGCATGACCTGGCTCTGGTTCCTCAGGTGTTGTGGCTGGATTCCAAGAGGGGAAGTCCCAAGAGTGAGTATTTCAGGAGACTCTGGGGGAGGCTGCAAGACTGCTTAGACCTTGCTCTTGAAGACATGCAGTGCTACTTCTGCATTCTACTGGTTACGTGGTGTCAGCCAAGAATTCAGTGCACCTGACTACAGAGGGGAGTGATTCCTGGGGAGCGTGGTTCACTACAGGGCCATCTTTGGAGTATAGATGTCACGTCTACTTACCTTCTAATCAAACTCCCTACTCACACGAACATTTATACTTCAACAAGATCAGTACTGGGGTCATGTGCCATTTAACTACGAATTCCAAGTGGAAGTTTCATTTGCATGGATGAAAACAAGTTTACTATCATCAGTTCAGCATGACCACACACTAGTTGGTACAGTGCCTATGAAAGCCCTTTTTCCTAGATGGGTATCTACTAGGGACACCTATCCTCTGAGAGTTTCTGATTCCAGTCCCTAGAGAGAAAGGGATGGGCGTCTCCCAGCTAGCTGCTGATCGGCCTGGGGATATGCTGCTGCAGATGAACCATTTACGCTGAAAACCTTGGACCACTCTCTCCCCTTAGTTTCTTCATCTAAAAGAAGAGGAAGCAAAGCAGATGATTTTTAACAAGGTCAAGTCTCTCCTGACATCCCCTGAATGTGATGTTGACTTAAGGTTTTGCAGAGGACGTCGCAGAACAGAACATTTCAGTTAATTTTTGATTGTTGTAATACATATTTTTAAATGATCAATCTTGCTTTTGTCTTTTGGTTCATTTATGAGAATACAGCAGGCAGGGTGAGTGGAACCCTAGTTCTGTCACGGAGTAAGGCAGGAGAGCGTGCAGACCACAGGTGCCGAGTGTGAGTGGTGGGGCTGGAAAGTCACTCTGAGCACGTGAGACCAAATCCCATTTGCTCAACTGCTCTGACCCTTTGACTTTCTCCTTCATAAAAAACCCCAACCTTCTCTTTTGTTGGGAAAAATAAATGAGAAAAACTTTAAGATCCTACCTCAGTCTTTCTCCCACTGGGTCATTTTAGTTTTGTGTATGTTCCCCTTTTCGCCACACCTGAATGATTTCATGGTGCTGGTGCATCTGTCGCTTTTCGTTACAGCAAACCTCAGCAAGATTATGAGTAATACACATACATAATAATGAATGAACTCTATTTCAAAGCAAAGTAACCCTATTGGACACTCTGGAGTCAAATCACAGTTTCAAATCAATCAAAAATACTTAACAGGTTACTAGCATTTGCAAGGCACGGTGCTAGGCTCCACAGAAGACCGTTATCACTTTTGGTCCCTAGATTCAAAGCTTCTTCCCATTTGCTTCTCAGGAGATGGCTGCGTTTGGAGCGAGTTGACTGCTATGCCAGAAGCACCAATCAATCTGCCTGCCGGATAGGAACTGAAAGCCGGCTCCTGTTCAGTGCGTAGCAGACAGCCCAGAAAGAGCCTGCAAAGCCGGCTCCCTAACAAGCCCATTTCTCCTTCTTTCCAGGTTTTCATAAGTAGGTCAAAAACAGTTCAGGAAACATCTGTGTCTGAATAAGAAACCCGTTTCTACTGACAAAGATTCAAACTGCAGTAGGGACAAAGAAGAGATACTCAGGATTTTATTTTGGTGGTTAAAATCAAGGGAAAGAACTCAACACAATCCTCTGTCCTGCCATTCATCCTTTACTGCAGAGGCTGACCACCTGGGCAAGACGCTACGTGGGGACTGAGGATGGCAGGGGTGGCAAGGTTTCCAGGAGCTCACGAAGGGGAGATGAGACAGATCCCTGAATAACCATCATTCAAGAGAGAAAGTGCTAAAGATCATAAAAGCTCAAAGTACTAAAGAATGAGACATGACACCAGAGAGGTAACAGGAGGAAGATCTGTGGGAGGGCAGTCACACCGAAGCCTGATCTTGAAGGAACAGTGGATGGTAAGCAATTAGATTCGGATGAATCATAGAGTTTGGGAAGTGCAACAGGACTCTGTAAAGAGGGCTGAGGCCAGACTCTGAAGCCGCAGGACTTAAGTAACAGGTTTATTGCATTTTACTTGGTAGGAAACTGTACCAGATAAGACTGGGTTTAACTGTAAATGAGAGACAAACACGGTAGAGATTTAGAGGACAAGGGAGTTTGTTCCTCCATGTACTAAGTCAGCGGGCAGACAGTCCTGTTTGGTGGCTCACGATGCCATGACAGACTCAGACTTGTTCCAGTTGCTTGTCTGTCATTGTCCACAGGGGAGTTTTGCTCTCGTGTTGGTCACTTTCTGGTCATAGTATGGCTGCCCACCCATAGCCTCCTGCCTGCATCCAGTAGGAAGAAGGGTGAAAGGAAAGGGGACGTGCTGGTTAAGCCCCCTGGAAACTTTCACTTCTATCTTATTAGAAATTGGTCATACCACCCCTGGATATACGGGAGGCTGAGAAATTTTACATTTTCTGCTTCTATGGTAAAGAAAATGAAGGGAACGAGGGACTTATGAGTTCCTTTTGAGTAGCCAGAGCAGTGTCTACCATAGGACTAGTGATGGTTTTTGATTATGGGATGGCAGAATTGAAGCTGAGCTTTTTGACAATTAGTGTGATTGCGTGACATAACTGGCAAAGAGAATGATATGAACTCTAAGCACAGAGTGATTTACTGATGGAGTCATAACCATATATCAGTAAGTGGTTGAACAGGACTTGTATTCATGCTGGTGTCCCCCAAGCTCATTTCACCCCCTTTCAAAGCTGACTCTAAGGGCTGGAGCCTTATGATAGGGAGTCTAGGCTCTTAACTCTTAGATGGAATCATGTATATAAGTACTAAAGCAAGGAGTCACTCATTCACTTATTCCTTCAATATTGCTTTAATTATGTCTACTGCTGTCTTATAAAAAAATCAAGAGAAAGAGTGTAATAAAATGGAAGGATGAGAGCTGATAAAAAGATGAAGGTAGGTCCAAATCTCAGTTACTCTTTCCTAACGTGATTTTGGGTTGATCATATAAATTATTTGACCTTCAATATCTTTATATATAGAAAGCAGTCAGAGGAAAAACAATAACATAGATATCAGATATTGTGGACATGGCAAACATAGTTTAATGGACTCAACATACATCCTCAAACTTCTTCTTCTAGGCAATTCCCATCAGGGTTGGTTAGGTGTTAACATTCTGCCCAGACACAAATCTGGGTATATTTTTTGGAATGCTTTTACTGTTCCGATAGTTTTCCTCCTTTTCTCCTTTCTTCCTGACAGTGAGCAGCAGCTGGAACTGATGCAGTTCATCCTATCACAATGAGGGAAAGGCCATGAGAATGCTAAAGGCTTCGCCATGAATAACAATGAATAAGTGGACCAGAATTAGCAGCTCTTAACCCCTAGACCACTCATTATGTGAGAGGTCTAGTTGTTTGCTACACTATGATTTCATTATGCTACTTTCCATTAAAAGTCCTCGAAATTGATGTATATAAATGCACTTGATACCTTGTTGACAATAAATCATGCTTACGATCATCATCATCAATATTATTTAAGAGTTATGTAGCATTAGCTACCTGCTAACTTGCAGATGAAAAGACTATAGTTGAAATACAGGAAAAATAAAGTGATAGCCCTAGGAAAAGACAGAAGCAGAAACAAGTAAGCACAAAAGATTAAGAGCAACAAAAAACTAAGTTGATCCTGTAGCTGTAGAAATTGTACCAGACGTTTCAACATTTACGCTATAACCCTAAATCCAGTATTATCATAAAGGACACTCTGTCTAGAGGCAGAAACACAGTGTTTGTGGCAGGGGATGAAGGGAGGGAAGCATTTATACTGGAGAGTTCTGAGTGATGGCTACAAAATTAATGCTCTCATTTTGGAAGAAGAATTTTGTATTTCTGAATTAAATTTAGTGTTCATGGGGGATAGAGGAAAATCAAGCTAGCAAAGAAAGACAACTATGTTTTATGGCAAAGAATTTAGAAAATAAGGGAGCCAAAGTCCACCAAAGGAGTTCTCTGACCTTCACAATTCTGTCTAGTCAACTACAGAATGAGAAAAACTGTTAATCTATAATGTATGTGAAATATTCAGATTTGCATGAATTTAAAATTGACCCTATGAACAATAGCTTCCAAAAATAACAAAAAGACCATTTAAAAATAAAAACAAAGCTCCATTACATAACATAGCCCTAGGCACGTATATGCTTGAATAAATGAGTGAATAATAAAACAAATTACATAGGGTCATTCAGACAAAATCAGAGATTCTATATACATGAGATCAATCAAAGGAAATTTCTATCAATCTACATCATTTCATCACACATTTTCTAAAACCATGTTACAATTCACAGAAAGACATAGTAATAGAAAACATAACTGATGAAATAATTTTGCAGTGCATGATGTTCTTCCTCACATTCCACTAAATGACAAAAGGTAATTATAAGTAAGAACAAAATCCTAACATCCTTAGAAAAGTGTAGGAAGCTTGCCGTGGTCAGAATGGAATATTCAGGAATTGTTTTTCATTTCTTATTTATCTTATTTAAATTATTTTTTGAAGGGATATCGCATCATAACATTATATAGGTTTAAAGTAAGCATCACAGTAAATCCACATTTGTATATAATGCATCAAGTTTACCACCATTCGGTTCTTTCTTCATTATAAAATTGATCCCCCTATGCAGTTTGCCTGTTCAACCTCACCTTCTCTTTCAGCAAGCAGTGATTTGCTTTTATTGACTAAGTTTATTTTTGTTTAATTTAGTTCATTTATGTACTTGATTTCTCTATATACCATTTATGAGTGATATCATATGATGTCTGTCTTTCTCCTTATGGGTTATCTCACTAAGTATAATTCCCTCTAGGTCCATTTACATTGTTGCAAATGGCAGGATTTCATCTTTACTGATAATAGAACAGTATTCCATTGTGGATATAAACCACATCTTCTTTATCTATTCATCTGGTTGATGGGCACTTAAGTTGTTTCCAGCTCTTGGCTATTGTAAATGATGCAGCAATGAACATGGGGGTGCATGCATCTCTGTGAATTAATACTGTACTTTTAGGGTAAATACCTAGTGGAGGAATAATTAGATCATATGGGATTTGTATTCTGGAAGGTGTACAGCAGATTGCAACATATCATTAACTAAGAATCTCAATAAGTTAAATAACGCACAACACAAAATGAGTAAAAGCAGGGACCAAGAAAAGGGATCAAAAGTCTGGAGAGACCGCCCCCCACTCAAAATAGGGAGCCAAAAAATAGTAAGGGATAACAATCGAAATCCCCCAAAGAGTGGTACCATTCAAAAGGCTGATGTAGCACTTGTCCCGGATGAAGCTTAAGAAATGGTTTATGGGATGGAAAGGTAAATGGTCTAAGAAGGGCTTCCAGTGTGGGAACTAGGGTTCAAAAGAAGGCAACAGTGTGCTCCCTAGTTACTTTGGTTACCATGGTGAGTCACTAAAAGGTAAATCTCAGTACCTCCTAAAGCAAAAGACTTCCCAGTCTTTAGTTCTTATCAACTGAAAGGAGACAGGGCTTTTGGTATCAGAGACCATACCCTGATTTTTGCAGTTGATGAGCGTGCCAAATTTCAGGCATCAGTTCTGTTCATTTAGATCCTGATTTGCAATCTAATCAGCAATACTGAATGAAAGTTAATAGTCTGAAAATGATTTATAGGATGAATAAACAGACAGGTCTCCTAAGAAAAATTGTTAACAGAGACAACAAAAGAAATCACTTGAAAACAGGTAAATTCATCATTAGTATCTTCAGAAAGAATTGTGGTTTCATCCAGTTTACAAAAAAAAAAAAAAGACATCAAAATTCTTGAAAATTAAAAATATCATTGGGGGAATAAAAGGCATAACTCTGATATCTGGAAAAATAAGATAAGGAATTCTCTCGAAAAATAGAGTAAAAAGCCAAAGAGATGACTTTATGATGACACCGTAGGCAAATTCCAAAGATGATTATGTCTAGTTCATAAAATCTGTGAATATGTTATCTTACCTGGAAAAGGGGACTTTCTAGATGTGATTAAAGACCCTGAGATGGGGACAGTATCCTGGATTATTTGGTTGGGTTCAGTGTAATCACAAGGCCCCTATAGGTGAAAGGAGAAGGCAGGAGTATCAACAACAGAAAGAAAGGAAAAGAAACTGTCCTGCTAGTTTTAAAGGTAAGGACAGGGACCATCAGCCCAAGAATACAAACTCTGTAGTTAGGAGAAGATAAAGAGAAGGCTGCTCTACTAGAGCCTACTAGAGAAATGTACCCTGTTGATACTGTGATGTTTACCCAGTGAAGTCCATTTCAGACTTTAGACTTCCAGAACTATAAAATAATACATTTGTTCTGTTTTTAAGTCACTGATTTAGTAGTGATTTGTTACAGCAGCAATAGGGAAACTAATCACATAGATAATAGATTAGCAGACCATAGCTGCATATGGAGAGTTCATTAGGAAAGATAGAAATATATGTGGAAGAAGAGAAGGATGTAGCCAAATAAATAATAAAAAGTCTGACTTGAAAAAGGTCGAGTGTTTAGATATAAAAAGCTCAACTGAGTCCTTTGCTATTAACATTACTTCTATTGTTCTTTAGATTTCTATGACTGATTCTCTAACTTCTCCAAGAGATCAAATTGCAAAATTGTAAACAGTTGGGATCCTTAGTGGAGAGAAAAGTCTTATAAGCTTCCAGAGAGAAATACAAAAATAAAAATTCGAGGCCATTATTTTTTTGTGCTGTTTTGTTTTAATTAACTTAATCTTCGCCACATATGCATAAAGAAGAACCTCATTAAAACAATAAAGTTACAGGTCAGTAAATGGTAGAAAGGAAATTAAAACACAGGTTGCCTAGTTTCCAGAATCCATGGCCTTAGTTCCAGTATCAAACTTCTCATCTACATTACAGAAGGCAGGAAAATGATGAACCAATGTCCCCAAACTGCTGAGGAAATATTTTGAAGTTCCAGTACAGTCTTTGGAGTATGGAAAAGGGGAAAATGACATTTTTACATAGATAAGAACTCAATCAGTTTACCACTCTCATAACCTCTTGTGAAAACAAAGCAGCAAAAAAGATGAAATTTCAGGTTGTACATCAGCAAAATAAAATGGGGACAGTATCCTGGATTATTCGGTTGAGACAGGTATGTGGCAGACCAATAAAGTGGGCAATGATATTAGTAAACCATACAGATAATATGAAGTAATTGTGGAAAATATGGTAGTGAAATTTAATGGAATTGTTAAGTAGGCATTCATAAAAAAGAAGAGGCACAAAGTAAAAAATTAACAATCTGGAACCAAAATTGAGGCTAGTTGTAATAGTACAGAGGAGGTAGGAAAAAAGAAATAAAGAGAAGACATAAAATACCTGGTGATACAACTTTTATTTTGTTTATATGAGGTGGCCTTAGTTATTGCTTCATTTTTATAGAGAAGAGAAAATCACTTCTGTTTGTGAAGAGCTTAAGTGTGACCACTAGCAGAACAAAAATATAAGGTAGAATTTTAAAACTACTAAGAGGTAAAGTGTAAGGAAAAAATAACCAAGAAAACATATAAAATATGAAAAATGTGAACTGAGAAGCATATCAATCATTGTAATGAATAACCATCAGTTGAAAAAAAAATTTTTTTCATTTAAAGAACTCCCCATTTGGAATGCGGGGGTTGGGGGAAACAAACAAAACAATACTACTACATTTGTTTACGGAGAAATACCAAAGTAAAACCATATAAGGAAGTTGACGATAAAAGAATGGACAAAGATTTATGAGGCCATTTCCAGTATAAGAATGACCTGAGAGCTATTAATAAAGGAGACTCAGGGCAATAAAAGCATTATATACATGTATACGTGTACATACACATACAAATATAAACACACACATACATACGTAGTGCAATGTATATTGATAAAAAAGTATGTTGCAATAATATGTTGCAATAGTTGTGAATCAATATTCAGGGTAATATATCAAAAGAATAATAAAAGGAGAATTTTATTTAAAAATATGTAGGAAGATTTTTAAGTTGAATTAAGTAGATGCTAAAGTAAGGCTACAGAGGATTTGAATAACATAGTTACCAATCTAGAAAGAATTGGAGAAACAAAGAAGGAGAGGAGAAAGAAAAAAGGAAAAAGAGACAGGAAGAAGGGGTAGAAGGAGGGAAAAATAAAGGAAGAACAAAGAAGGGAAAATTGGATTTTTCTCTAGATATGCTAAGACTTTGCATTCTTTTTGTTTGATTAAATAGTTACGAAAGTAGATCAGGTACTAAGCAATTCAATAAATAAGTGTAAGACCTATGAATTATTTTCTCTGAGGGCAGTACAATAAAGTTAGATAGTAAAGCCAAAGGTATAACCAAAATAGAAAAGGAAAGGAAAATCAAAATACTTGGACATTCAGAATATTCTCACTTACATATTATTTTGTGTAAAGAGTTAAAACTGACCATGCACACATGTTAGAAAGGAGGAAAATAAAAACACTGTATGAAACCTGAGACACGAAGATCATAGAAAGTTGTCTGGCAGCAAAAATTAAACATTCACCTAGAGAAAGGCTACAGACTGGTTCAAAGATGAAGGAGAAAAATGCTTGCAGTCTATTTGACAAAGGTTTAGCACCCATAACATACAAAGAGAACATATGACTGAAGGAGAAAAAATAAAACAAGCCAATAGAGAAATGGAAGCTCCCCCAGGAGGAAATAGAAATGTTCAGTAAACATATCAGCAGATGTTCATGCTGCTGCTGGGGGAAATACACACTGAATATACATTAAATTGAAAAAAAGTTTAAGTCTGCCAATAACCAATTTGGTTAGAAAATGAAGGAACAAGCATTTCTTATATTTCTTTTGTTTAAATTGGTTTCTGGAGGACACTTTAGCAGTACTTTTTTCTTTTTTAAGGGAAGGTACATGCAGAAATGAAGGCGAGCAGGTCAGGCAGGAAGAGAGAGGAAGAAGCAGAATTTTTTATTTAGTTTCATTTAGTTCTTCATCTTTGTTGCCCCCCTCCCTCGTGCCCCCACCCCTGGGACGTGAACCTGTGTCCTTGGGATGTATGCGGACCATGCAGCCTGGTGGTGACTAACCCAAATGCCACTTCACCGGGGTGCACCAATTTAGAAGTACTTATTTTAAAAAATTTAAAAACAGTTGCTTTGAAATAGCAAGATTACCTGTAGGAATAAATCCCTCAAGAATACTCAGTGTGTGATTATTTGAAGAGAGAAAGGTTGAAGAAAACTTTAATTCTAATAATAGAATGTCAAGGGAAAGTACTGTCAAACTATAGCATAGAATACTAAGCAATTCTTAAAAATAATGCAGTAAATCTTCATGAACTGCTATAGAAGAATGTCCAATATTTCTGAGTTAAAAAAATGTGTGTTTATATGTATATGTGTCATTTATGTGTGACTTCATTGACAGAAAAATCTAAAAGGATATATACTGCTGAACTATTAACAACGACTTTCCTGAAAAGTGATACCTGGGACTGAACTTTATCAAATTTCTTTGTGTTTAAATCTAAACATGTAACATTACTTTTATAATTGAAAAAAACTACTGAAAGTCTGTAAAATAACAAGATGGAAGGAAGATAAGGTTAGAGTAAGAAGACCGTCCATGTAGGTTCAATCACACACATCCAGGGCATCTGCTAAGGACTAGTTGGACCATAAATCCAGCATGAAAATCCTAGTGTTCAGAACAAGGGAAAATAAACAAGGATTGGTCACAGAAACCATAATTACCAAGCAGAACAGTTGACATTTTCTTGAGAAGTAGCATTTTTTGAGGCACGTTAGTCTGAGAGAAATTTATCCCGAGGCTTCCTACAAATAAATGACATTAAAAAAATTAAAAAAAAAACCCCAAACACCACATGAATAAAATACCATGATTAATGTGTAGGGCTCTTTCTTACCCTGACCACATGGCCACTTATAAAATTAATCCCAAAGATGAGCAAAGCCCTTCTTTGAGAAAACCTGAGTGAGACAGCAGTAAGTTCTTCAGACAGAGACACATTACAACAGTATTACTGAAAGAAAAATCACTACTTTTTCCTTGTTCAAAGTGAAGAATCAAGGAATGATGGTCAGGGGGACCCTCCCATGAGGCAAACCTGGAGCTGAAGCCAAATGCTCCCCTGAGGTTTGCGTGCTTCTTAAATCCAAGTCATGATGGAGCTGGATGAACCAGTAAGGTCACCTTGCTGATGCAGAGAGTGTGGCGGGCTTACTTACCTGTCTACGAATCAGGATGGGCAATTCACTCATTGATGCCAGTAACTGACAATTTTATTCCTGAGCACAACGAAGTGCAATAATTTATTCCTTAGAAAAAAAACCAGGCCTAAAACTTTTCAACAAAAGGATTTCCACCATCGTGTGGTGTGGTGTCCTGCCCTGCAATACTCTAGTAAGAGGCTGGTGAGGGAAAGCATGCTTCCAGCCAATGTGATGGGAAATATTTACCCCGACTTGTTTTGGGGTGGGATGTAATTATTACTGTCAATGTCACATTTGTTCCTTGGCCTTACTAGCATATGAATCAAATTTGCCACTTGATGAAGCATGAAATGACCTTTTCAATACTAATTCAATAATAATGTTGAATAAACTGTGAGCGATTACCACCAAATCAGGAAATGCTACCTCCCAACCTCTGCCACCTTCTAGTCACTAAGAGCAGCTCTCTCTGCTTATACCACTGAGGGGGATGGCGTTGATGTGATGAACAGTTCCAGATCTAGGGAAGCAAGAACATTCCACAGATTCCTGAGTGGAATTCCTGCCTCCACAGACATCTCCTGCATTCTTGAATCTACTGGGATGGCTATGGCATCTTCATTTTATGATGTTAGAAATACAGATTAATTATCTACAGGTAGCAGACATTGTAAAAGGACATAAAGGAGAGATTTGTGGCTGCTGTCCAGTAAAAACATGTTTTTACAGTCATAAAATCTCTTGAAGAGGTCAGAGAATCAGTCAGAGAAATTTAGATAAAGAATGATAATAATAATAGAAATAATAATGATAGCAGTTTGATAATATTCATCGCAATGCTAACAGGAAAATTACTAGTTACCCTTTAATGAGTGCTGATTGTTTTCCGGGCATTTTGCTTTGTTAATGTTGTTTGATTAAGCTTCACAACTATCCTAGAAGGTATAGGTGACAAAACAGAGTTATAGAGGCTTAGAAATTTCACCAGCATCATAGAGCTGAGATCTGAACCAAGACAGTCTGCTCTCTTTCTGCACATCTATGCTAGCAGAAGTCACAGAAAACATCAGCTCCATGCGCATGTGTTTTATAATCGATAAAAAATCAAGAGCTCAAAAATCAGGAAACTTTGACAGCTCTTGTCTGAACAACTAGAAAGTGGGGATGAAAAGTAAGCTTTCAGGCTGAATCTTAGGATGCAAGTAATATTCACATATTCATCAGATTTTCTTTCTGTTCTTCACTATCTGCTAAGCCGTGTGTTGGGTAAGAAGGTTCTGGGGACCCCGCCCCAGTGGCCCTAGAGACTAATGGGGGAAACAAGTGTCATTTAAATAAGCATATTAGAGAAGAGAAAATTATAATTGTCATCACTACTATAGAAAATGACAAAAAAATAACTGGCCATGGAAAGGAACTTTGTCTTTATGCTAAGTCTGTGGAAACTTCTGAAAGTGATAGTGGTGTAGAGGACAGAAGGGGGGCAATTCTCATTTCAAAGCCTCTGGATAGAGAGAACGGAGGATGAGTCGGAAGCTAAGGACAGGGGGTAACACCAATTAGAAGAGCATTAAACTATTTTGGAAAGAGAGAATGGTCTAGATTAGGGAGTATACAGAAAAGTGGATGGATTCTAGAAATATAGAAGAGTTAAGTTTGACATAAAACTTTATTGACAGTTACTCTAAGGCAAATCATTCTCATGGAATGAAGCCTAGATTATCCTCTTAGCAAAAAAGTGATCTTTCTTTTTTTTCTGACTATGAGGGGTACCTTATTCTTTTATTTGAATATTAATTTCAATCCTGCTTCATAATACAATAAAAGTCTGTGCCTAATGGAATATAACATGAGTTTTATGTGTGTTTTTTTTTTTTCCTTAGTGATTCTAGGTAAAACCAAGTTGCAAAAACTATTCTTTCTAAATTGGCTTCCTTTGTTGTTGAGAGAGGTCTGATCTCTGTAGGTCTCTGATAAAACAAAGAAACTCAGGTTATAATTTTTGTTTTTCATTCAGAAAAGATGAGACATTATTGATGTTTTTTCTTTCAGTGTTTCTGGTTCACAGAGAGGAGTGCATACTCCTCTTTCTCAACCAGTCTGGAATAAAGCCCCTTTTACCAGTAGTTTCCCCAGAGAGATCACATACATCTTACACCACACTATGTCTGTGTTGGAGATGGTACATGTGGCTGTATTAAAGAACAATAGAATTATGCTGTAGACTATATTATAAACCTAAGACATAATTAATTAGTTCTAACCTGCACTATAGAAAGGTTTCACTGCCTAATATATTTAGGTAAAATAATTTTTGTTTTGCCAATTCTGAGTTCTCTCTCTCTCTCTCCCCCCCTCCCTACCTCTGCTTTCCCTTTCTCTCTCTAGTCACAAGAGGACAGTATCCCATGAAAATCAGACCTTTTGGCCAGTACATACATCTTTCGTCAGGGGACCAGTAAAAACAGATGATTGATATAAAGTCCTCTCTCTTTCATAAACTGGTCTTAAAGTTCTTCCCATAACCTGAGCTACAACTTGTCCCTCCATCCTATGACAGGGCTTTACTGTTGCTCTTTGGCCTTATTCCACCCTTAAGATGCCACAGTTGGTATCAATTTCCAAGCTACCATCTCAGTTCCTCTCCTTGATCACGGCTGATGTTCGGTCTTAGAAAGGTTACCTGGTCACTTAGGGAAGAAAGTGGAAGAGGAGTGTGAACAAAATCCCTTTGAAGACCTGCTCCCCAGTCCAGAGAAAGCACAGGTTAAAGTCAGGATGAAGCTGGTTCAGTGAAGAAAACATGAAAGAGTCTACTGACTGAAAAAACAGGCCCCTTGACCCACTTGGCAAGTGAAGACTTACAGTTCCAACAAAGGCTTCCCTGATGACAGATCAAAACTTAACTGCCCTGTGTTTGCCTCTGTTCTTCTCCAGATAATATTCAGGGCCACAGAACTCCAAATTTAACCTCTTCTGTGACACAGATGCAAATCAGACTACTTCCTTAAGGGCCTTTGTTCAAAGAAAAAATGATAAACTATCTCTTTCTTCCATTCTTGCAACTTACCCGAACTAGAAAACATTGCACAAAGGCCCCAGCCAGCACTGTAACAATGGGCAGTCCACACAGCAATCTGTCAGACTGTTCTTGGTTCAGATCCTCAGTTTGAGTAACTAATAAACGCTTTACACATTTATAATTACTGGGACCTTCTCATGCCAGTATTTCATGGGAAGGTGAAGGAATGATACAGATGATGATATAACAGGGTCTAATATTGAGGAGCATTTTACTGAGCACTTCACACACACGTCGGCTGCACACCCTCACAATCACACGAGGTAAGTACAATTTCATAGATATCAACACAGGAAACATAGGTTATGTATCTTATTCCAGATTAGAGGCTAAAAATGAGCAGAACTGGGCTCCTATGTGAACCCAGAGCCCGTGTGCTCAATGACTGGTTTTATCTCTGTGAATACCCTTTCTGCTTCCATCTAGCCCCGCTTTCTGCTTCCATCTAGCCCCCAAAGCCTCCTCCTGAGAGCTCTCTAGTCCTGCAGGTCCCAGTTCCTGGCAGGAAGGCACTGTCTAGATGCAGTTCTCTATGTTCTATGAGGGCCCAGCCTAGAGTCTGTTTCTGTTTAATGCTATTTAAGAATAACAATAATAAAAGGCAAAGGTTTACTCAAAAGAGAAATGCTCCAAGCTACAAAGAGCAAGTATGAATAAGAATACCAAGGAGCTGGAAAGTGCTTACAGGCTTTCTGATATGCCAGCGATAACACCTATGTATATATATTACTTGTAAGTCCAGAGCAAAAAAAAAAAAAAAATCTAGAGGAAAAAGAATTATTAGTATTGTTATATTTTTAAATTTATGTTCCTTTGTTTTTAGGAGGTTGTAAATCATGACAATTCTTTAGCAATTTTGAGCTTATTAAGGAAGAAATTAGCTACATAGAAGTCAGCCCTAACATCCAAAATGCAGGAACATGCCACATGGCTAGCAAAGAGAATGTTAAGTAAACTGTGGTAATATTAATAATCATGATGATGACATCATCATTGATGACAGAAGCAGCTAATATTGACTGAGGCCTTACCAGGAATCATAAGAAAGAGATTCGCTCTCTCATTTGAGTTACATCATCTCAAATGACCAACTAGGTGAAACTTGTTTTCAAAAAATCATTTGGGGCCCTCAGGAAACCTAGCTTAGATTTTGTTCTTCATTTAAAAAAAGCATTGCCTACTGCTCCTTCTTAGAGGCACTACCTCAGAAAATGACATAGTTCTAAGACTTCTCAGAAATGGAGTGATGCTTCAGGTGAATCACTAAATAGGAAAATAGTCACCTCGGGTGTCTATGGTGATTGTACTTTTCCTAGGAACTATATTTTCATCTCTCCCCTTGTTCATCACAAAAATTTTACCAAAGATATTGGGTATTATTAATACCTATGTTATAGAAAATTAGGGACAATTAGAATAGCTATCTGCCAAGGTCATACATGAAGCTAATAAAAATCTGAGAATGGAATCTGATCTCACATCTTAACTCTGAGTTCTTTTCAATGACAACAGCTCTCCATATAAAGTCTTGATGACTTGGCAGGAAGGACAAGTTGATCAGTTGATTAGTTATCTAAAATCCTGATGGATGAAGAGTCTATGTAATGCTTGCTGTAAAATTGTTATATTACAACTCTCAGTAAAATCAAAGCAATACCAGGTGTATCACACTCTTTCATTCAGCCACTGAAGCAAGACTCATGTACTGTGTATTAAATACTATGGAAGTCCAAGGATTCAATGATGGTGGCCTTCAGGAAGCTTCTGGTGAGGAAGAGGAAAGTTCAATCCAGGAGTATAACAGAAGGGGAAGAGTGCTGTAGAAGAGAGATAATGAGGTATCTGAGGCTCTCAGAAGAAGGGCCTGCTACTCTTCATTCATTTACTTTTTCATTCAACAAATAATCATGGGATGCTTTCTTGTTGCCATGCTTTCTGTTGGGTTCTGGGGATCCACAGTAATGAACACATAATTTTTTCTATCCTTAAGGATTATCATCTAGCAGGCAAGACAGAAATAAACAAAAGATTATATGAGCTACATCAGAAATGTAATAAATGTGGCAAAAGAGAATTAATTAGTGCTGTAAAAAACAGCATCTGTACTTTGATTCAAGAAATAGTTTTGTACAACCCTCTACTAGAAACAGAATTTCTACATTTCCTCCAAGGTTTGGACACTCACAGAATAGCTTTCAGGTGTTGATTGGAAGCAGCCTACTCAATAATGCATATGCCTTCGTTATAATCATTTAATAGATGATTTCTGATAACGTTGTTTCATTCTCCTCTTCCCAACCACAGCAAATAGTAGATGCTTTTCTTCTTGTCCTAAGTTTACAGATGGAGTGTAAAGTGGACTGTCCCTCTTTTCCCTAAAAGCCAGGCATGCCCTCCTGGAGAGAAAACTGCAGTCAAACCCACATTATTCAGAGTAAAGCATTAGCGCCTCACCTGAAGCATCCTCCACTGAGCGTAACAGATGGCATTGGGATGCCTATGTTAGAAGAAATGAAAACCTGATTATACTCTTTCTAATTTTTTCCCCTCCTACATGAAGCATGCTGTAGCCATCTCATAGAATATGGTGATGTGTCAAAACTTAATTAGCCAACACTTGCACCCCATCTACATTATATTGGAAACTGTATTTTCAAGGGCAAGAGAAAAAGAGCTCAAAATATTTTGGCAGGAAGGAAAATTCTTAGAACACAAGAGAAAGAATAATGAAATAAGCTATTTTATATTGCAGAGGCCTTAATTCTTTCCTGAATAAGATGCAGCCAGAGAAAATCTCTTGATTCTCTGGATGCTGTCAGATTGCACTACACACAAATGGGAAAACCAAGGACAGACACATATGTAGTCACTCTTAAAGGGGAGTGAGCAGTTAGCATACATGAAATAAGTCAAATTTCTATGTGTATGGAATGCATCATGGGGTGACCAGTGATCTTCGTTGCCTAGGACTAAGGAGCTTTCTGGGATACAGAAATTTCAGAGCTAAAATTAAGAAAGTCCCAAACCAAGAGCGTTCATATCCTTTGATGTGCATGGACTATGGATAAAAACAACAACAACAAACTGTTATTACAAACTTATAAGGTCATATTGATCAAGTCACTGCTGTTTCTTCCGCTTTCCCTTTCACCAATATGAGGAACCCGACCAACTGTTCATCGCAATATCAGAGTAGATCTTATTTGTTCCTAAATTGACTCATCTGTCCAAATCCCACATTCCTCTCCCATGTTATTTCAACTCGGGTCAAGCGTGTTACATCAGAGCTGTCACCCTCAATGCTTATGAGCTAAGTGCAGTCAATCATCCACTATGACATGCAGAGTCTCAGAGGCTCATCTATCCCTGGGCCTTGAAGCTGCTCAGGGACCCTTTTCTGTTTCCTAGGGATTTTTAACTAGGCGATAGAAAAAAAAAAATGAGATAAATTTTCAAAGTGGAAAAAAGGGCTAAAAACCTCTATGACAGGTATATACTTTGGAGATTGTCTCATATACATATGATTTAAGTTTTATCTCAGCAGCCTTATTCACTAATTGCATATCCAAGAGAGTCAAAACTTCCTCTAACCCATCTCCATCTCTCTTTGCCTCTATTTGTAGATTTGATGAAGAGGCCTCTGTCCTAGGCTTTCTGCCTCTCCTGGCCACAAGAGGCAGTGATATCATACAAAGCATGGATTTTGAGGTTCTCTGCCAGCCCAGAGCTTGTTTTCGATCCTGGCTCTGCACCTATTAGAGGAATATGCTTGGATGAATTACATAATCCCTTGAAATCTCACTTCATTCACCACCTAATCACTGAGATGTATAAACATTAAAAAGTAAGGTTTCCATTTTCTAAGAAGTCTACTTTCTTTGCTCTGATATTTAGCCTGAAGATAATTATAATAGATACAAATCTCTCCAACAAAGAGAGGTGCAAGTAAGTTGTCTATCATTTCTTCATTCAGGGAAGTAAGTGGTTGAAAATTTGTCCTCGGATTGGAAATCAAAAGGGTTATACATCAGTTTTCCAGAAACTGCAGCTGACTCTCCTCTGTGGCACTGAAACAGTCATAATGGGGCTAAGAAAAGGGGCTTGGATTGTGGAGTTGTAAGTGTTTAGGTAAATAGTCAACACTGAATCTCAGGTGGCGATGATCCATCCTAACCTCATGGGCTTGTTGTGAGAATAAATGAAGAACAGATCTAAAAGCGTGGTGCAGAGCAAGCTCTCAATGACTAAATACTGCGATCACATTAGCCCGCTCCTTGACACTCCCTCGGTGGTCTACAGGCGCCTAAGGCTTTAAATATCTGTCACATGCTGAGAACTCCCACATTTATGTCTCCAGGCTCAGTCTCTCAAGGAGTCGAGACTGTAGTCTCCAGTTCCTATTTACATCTCTATGTGCATGTTCAAAGGGCACCTCAAACTCAGTAAAGTATAAATCAGAATTCCTGATCTTCCCATCCCACCAAAACCTGCTCCCACCCCAATCTTCTCTACTTCCATGTATCAACCCACCATTCACTCAAAAGCTGCTCTCTTTCTCTCACAGCCCAGGTCCAAACCATCTGTGCGTCCTGCTTGTCCTACTTTGAAAAGAGATTCTACACCAACTCACTGTTGTATCTGCAACCTGTCAGAGTGTCTCTTCCAGATGACACCATGGCTTCTTCCCATAGCACGTGGTGCAGTCTTAAAAAGTGAGAACTAGGTTCTATCACTTTTCTACTTAGAATGCTCCAGCGGCTTTCTGTATTGAAACCAAACTCCTTCCCATGGTCTTTGAAGCCCTTCATGATGGGACTCCCGGCATCCCTCTGCAACTCTCAAATCCTGCTTTCTTCCCCATTTGGAAGAAATAACCTTCTTCTTTGTTTCTCAAAGGTGCCAAGTCTGTACCACCTCACGGTTTTTGTGAAGCTTTCCTTTGGCTGGACAGTCCACTTGCTAGTCCTCATATAGACCATGTTCTCATTCTACTTCAACTGGCTCAATGAATCAGCTCTTCGATGGGGCCTTTCCACCCACCCCATCTAATCTAGCTACCTTGGACCTTGCTTTTTGCTGTATTTGTTTTTAAAAACTTTTTACATTTCAAAATATTTAATATTATCTATTCATCTGTCTCTCTATCTACCTACCTACCTGTCTTTTCCTGTTTGATGTCTGATGCTGACCTGATGCCCCTTCAGTGTTGAAGGGTTTATTCCTCTAGCTGCTGAAGGTGCTGAGGACTCAGCTGCCAGATTGCTCCTCGCCCAGAATTTCCTTTAGCTGGTTCTACTCAATGTCATACTCCTTTTAGATGTTTTCAGTGACTGGCCAATCGTCCATGTAAAGGTGAGGGTTCTTGGTCTGCAATGGGGGCCATTCTGAAGAGTCAGCCCAGCTTCAGGGCTCCCCATAGGGTTAGATTAGGCTTCACTCTGCCCAGCCTGCTCCCTCCCTCTCACTCTCCCTCCCTCCCTTCCTTCCTTCCTTCCTTTCCCCCACAGAAGTTCAGCTCAAGAGCTCCCTCCATTAACCTCCCTGCAAACACATATTCATCTCAGAGTCTTAAGAGTTTTCCAGAGGAAACTGACCTGTAATACCGCCCTGACACACTAAACTTTGTAGTTCTGGAACCTTATCTGTCCAATTTTCAGCTCTGTTTCCAGAGCTTAGAACAGTGCTTGGCAGACAGTAGGTATTTCCTAAGTGTGGGTGATTGAATGAACAAAGTGGCAGAGCTGGGATCAGACCCAGTTGTGTGAGATTTCAAAGTCAGTGCTGTCTGGCCCACAAACATTACTACAAAGGCATTTCCAATGTCCAGCTTTGAGGCCCAGGTCCACTTGAAGCTTGGCCCTTGTTTCTGCACGTGCCTGGCACCCGAAGACACGTGCAGTCAGCGATGGCACCGGGAGTAACTGAAGGGTTCATTCCCACAAATGGTGAATCTGGGAGAGCTCATGCGTGGCGGTGTAATTACTTTGGTGGCAGTGACACCTCAGAAAACCCCAAGCTCAGCCCAGAGGTTTCCATCTGAACGTTGAATTTCTCGGGCCTCTGTCACTTGAAGTCAAAAACATCATTTTAACAAATTTTGAGTGTGTGAATAATTTCTCCTTTTCTTCTGCCCTGGTATGTAAACTGATATTAAAGACTAGAATATTTATCATGTTGACAGCTCCTGCCTGCTAGATTAGATTTTGTGAGGAAGCTGAGTTTCCCTCCGAGAGCATGCAACTCCCTGTCACCCTGTTGTTGGCTTCCGCTTTAGACGCTTTTAAGTACTAGCTAGCTCACCACCAAAATAAAATGGGAAGCAGCCAGTAGGAAGAGTTAGAGGCTACTGGCCACCTTTCTTCCTGCCTATTGGGGAAATATAAACTGAGTTACTAAATAAAAAGCCAATTCAGTTACAGAATGCTGCTGTGTCTTCTAAATGACTCTTGTCTTACCCACTGGATTAAAACTCATAGCATCACAGCTCACATTCCAGCGATGTGTTTAGTACCCTACTTTACCAAATCACTAGGAAAGCTATGTGGTGTGACATCTGTCCAAATGCAGAGAGAATCAGACTCTGATTATGCTGATCTGATCTCCATGAAAGGACATTAGTGAACAGGCTACTCTCACTGAATAAAATGTCCTTGGCTTTCATAACTAATTTCTTGACTTGACGTCATCTGTTTTTCTTTGCAAAATCTGGAGATGTAGCTGCTTTTTCATTTCAGGGAAGACTGTAACTCCCGTGAAGCCATGCACGTCATGTTTGGAGCAGCCATGCTGTCTTTCCCACAGTCAGTAGCAATGAGCAGCCATTCCTAGTTACAGGTGAGGCCGAAGGCAAAAAGAGTATGCTAAGATAGCTCCCTCTGGCCTCTGTGAAAGATGAAATCGCATGTCCCCAGTGAAAGCCATACTGAACAAGACTGGATGCCCTCTGTTTCTACAAAAGTGAAAGGAGATGGGGCATCTCTGGAGTGGGAGGTCAGTTCTGCAGAAATGGTCACTATCTACACCCCTAGCATGGGGCTTCCTATTCTATTTCAGGGAATGAAAGCCACATAGGCAGGGCCAATTCAGAGTCAAAAACTCCCAATTTGAAAGAGAAAAGCATGGTATCTTCTGCTCTTTCTACTGACTTTTTTGGAGACGTGGAAGATACAACAGACACGTGGAACATATTAGAAATGAAAAGTAACCCCTTTTCTAAGAGCAAAATTATAGTCTGCCATCTGCTCCTGTTTATAACTAGTATCCTTTTTTTTCAAATCTGGGTGACTGAAGCTATTTACACCAGATGCACCAGTCAGAGTAGGGTGGCAGGAATTAACAGGAGGCTAGAGGGTGGGACAGAGGCTGAGATGGGGCTGGGAGAGGAGTACTCGAGACAAGAGGCAATGCACTGAATCCCCTGTGATCTGGCCCCTAAGTTCTTTCAGAAAATCTAATCTCCAAAGACTTAGTATAATTTTGATCATAAATAAAATATCTTTCTACCCATGGAAATAGTAGACTTAGACAACAGAGACACAGAGGAGCTGATTTTACTCTTCTTCATCAGATCCCCCTAACAATGCACAGCTTTATTTGTCTTGGTTTTCTTTCTATATTGCTTCCTTCCATACAAAACTTACAATATTTACAGGAAAAAAAAGGGAAAGAAAGAAAAGTACACCTTGGTGGAGCAGTAGTTTGGTCAGCTGACAGTCTACATACATCCCAGGTTCATGGTTCAGGGCTGGGATGAGCAAACAAGATGAACAACTAAATAAAATAGATATATGCTTCTTCTTCCTCTCTCTTTCTGCCTGTCTGCCTCTGCTCACCTTCATTCTTGCCTGAAATGGAAGGAAGGTAGGAAGGAAGGAAGGAAGGAAGGTAGGAAGGAAGGAAGGAAGGAAGAAAGGAAGGAAGGAAGGAAGGAAGGAAGGAAGGAAGGAAGGAAGGAAGTTATGTCTACCAATAAAATAAAAGCAGGTTAAGGACAGATTAGAATGGAATGGCAAGACCTAGCCTATAATTCAGTGGGTTATAAAGTCTTACTAATCGTATTTCATGAAATTAGGCTTTGAAGGTCTTGACACAAAGTGAAAAAAGACTACAAAGGAAAATGGGCCACAGAGTTATCCAGTTCTCAGGGAGGGAAGAAGCACATCAGTTGTTCCCAGGAAACGAGGCTATTCCTCATACTTAGTGTCCAAGAAATTTTGTACTTAGGACTTTCTTTGGGAAAACTCAATGACACGGTAGCCTTTATAAACGCAAGCAGTGATTTAAAGGGTAAATATCTTCCCCCCAAACTGCTCATAAACTTGGTATTTGTAAAGCAAAATGAATCTTAACGGTGTTTGTTATATAGGAGAAGGGACACATTTTGGTCTGTAAGTTGTCACTTTTCATTTGATCACATTTACTAATTCAGGATTGCTTTTTATGAAATTTTAAAATAAAGTCAATCTAGGTAGAGGTGAGAATGTGGCAGTTGAAGCCACAGAGGGGCAGGCAACTTGGCCAATGGCATATGAATAGAAGTGGGTTATGAACCTAAAGTTTATGTGGCCTGGCTGCCTTCACCTGCCCTTCTGGGAGCTTCTGATCTTTTCAAAAAGGACAAGCATTCAGTCCTTGCTACCTCGTCAGCCTGGGCACAGAACATATCTGTGTTTGACGTGAAGCATAAGTGAGACCTCTCCAGTAGACCTAGAGACCTGTGAGGAAGAAATGCATGCTTATGTTTTATGCTCTGAGATTCTGTGATTGTTTGTTAAACAGCGTGACTGTGATAAGGGTTTACTAATACCTGCCCTCACTATCTCACAAAGGTGTTGTAAAGATTAACTGAGAAAAATGATCAGGGAAACAATGTGCACATTTAGAGGGTGAATTATAATTGCTCACTTCTCTTATTTATTCTAATATATGGCTTAGAGAGTTTTTAGTAGACCTTCCTTCTGCTTATTTGCAAATGCATGGATCCCAGGGCAATCACAGGCTCAGAAAAGTCTTATGAAGTATTGGGAGCGGGTACCTCGTAGAGGAAGGGTACATTCTCTCTACCATTACCAGACCCATTCCTTGGCATGTTACATGGACCCCTGTATATTGCAACAGGCACAGTGTCTGTTTGGCCTGGCACACATGGATGGGAGGGCTGGCCTGAATGATGCAAAAGGATAATCCAGAAGAAGCTAAATGATTGGAGCAAAAGAGTAATGAGCTGCCACCAATAAAAGTTTGGAAACCCTAGAATAAAACTGTTAAGTGCTAATCATGTGATAGGGTGGAGATGACCTTGTTCATCAGTACAATTCTGAATTATCTGCTTGCTCCTTTTTTATGAATAACCATAGAGATTATGATAACCTCTACCTTTCTGGATATTCTTATTTAGCTTACTTTGGTCACCCTCATGCAAGTTAAATACAATCAATATTTATTAATCATCTACCAATTTCAGTGTATTGGGGCACCTGCAATGAGCTGATTAATATGTGACCTCTAAGTAAGTAGGACAGACCACTGTGTTAAATATATGACAGACTGCAAGAAATAGGAAGACTATGCTTCATGAAGACTAAGAAGTACAGATATCACTGATGGGGACAAAGACACCCCACTTTAGCATAAGACTTATCATGCTGAATGCACAGGAGTTCCTGAAATATTCTATCTGAAATATTCAGTTACTCAGCCCTGAGTGCTCCCATATGTTAACAGGGGTGATGGATACGCATTTTTATAAACTTCTGCTTGCTTTTTTCTTGTTAATCTGCCTTTTGTCAGTTTAATTTATATGGACCCAGCTGGAGATCCAAGGAGAATAGAAGGAAAAAAAGTTTTTTTCTTCCCTGACATGAGGAAGCTGATCATCTACCATATATTTCACCATGTTACATATCTCTCCTTTTACCTCATCAAAGGACTTAAAACGTACTATAATACAGATGGCACAAATAACAGTGAATTAAATCATGACCTCATTATTACATGGTTAGCCTCTGCTCACATCATTTCCAGGGATAGCTATTTCTTGATAAAATTAAATTGCAGAAACACTCCAGACTAAGCACAGTCATAGAAGTATTTCAATAAATGGATCCTCAGCATAATTCTTGAACATCAACTCCACTTCAGGGATCTGGAAATAGGCTCAAGGAGATTAAGTAACTTGCTTAAGGACCTTTGGAGTCCAAGTGCATTTCTTTTTCTAAGCAGACCACCCTCTTCATAGTTTATTTACTGTGCTCCATATGGTGCAGTCACTAAAAAGCAAATGGCAACTGGAAAACAAAAACAAAACAAAACAAAACTTGCCTACCATTTCTTCTTCATAGCCAGAGAAAGAGTTTACTAACATCAGCGTCAATGATCATAAAGTGAAAACGTCCTAAGCCTTAAATTTGCTTTTCAAATACCAGTATTTCACAGGCAGATTACCTGACTCCAATAATATGCCTCAAACCCTGCACTGTGTGTACAATGAGAGGGAATATTTTCATCCATTATATGAAGCTGTCAGAGGAAAACATTTTCCTGATATCATGCCCAAGAGAACAGCGTGTGAAGCAACATTATCATATTTTACTGAACTTTCATATACTGCATGCGGTCTAATGTATATTTTATCTTTTGAAAAGCCTTGGCAACAAAAGGAGAAAATATCCATCCCAATCTCAAAGTACATTCTAATAATGTACTGTATTCATGTTAATAGCATTAAAAAAAAATCATGGAACTCGGCAGTTCACCAATTTATGTCAGAAATGAGTGTCCCTGAGTTACAGGGGGAAGATCTCAGCCCTGTGACTTTGTCTACTTTCTCTAGCAGGGAGAGGTGCAAGCCAAGAGACAGAGGAAAGGATGTCCATTTTTAAAGGCTTTCTCCCTGTGGGCCAGAGGGTGGTGGTGGAGAGGGTTTCCTGTGCATGGGTAAAAGCATAGTTTGATTTGCATATTCCTCCAGCATCTCAAGGGTATTGAAGTCCATTTACCTGAAGATTTGAGGGCACGCTCAGGAAACAACAAAGGCTGGGCTAGCTCCAGAAAGCAAGGGAGAGGATATGTACTACTTGTTGGGAGTTGGGGGATTGGCAGCTGAGTGAAATTGCTCTGAGGTAGAAGAGTCTAACGATGTTTACCTGGAGTGAGGAGTCCTTTTGTTAATGACAGAGCACTGTGTCCCACCAGACATGGTCAGTCAACTGGCTTCCAGACAAGTCCCTTAGGATCTCATTTTAAAGTTTTGTCAGTGATGCCAATGAAATGGGAAAAGCCATGTTATCTTTGGGGAAACTCAAAAGAAGACTTGAAGTGTCTTCAAGGTCAAACTCTTCAGGTTTGGGCAAAAGTCCTTGACTTGCTTGAGAGAAATACCAGCACCAGAGTCATGGGGCCTGGTGTCAACAGTGCTTCTGAGACCTTGTACAGTCGTGGTGGGAGGGAGAATAACAGTGACTCCAACGCCACAGGTCTCTCTCTTCCAGGACCTTGTGTCGCTGAAGACCAGGTGGAGGGAGGGATGGAATGAGTTCCCCATACTGGACTTGGGTGGCAATGCTGAGCTAAATACTATGGCAATTGCAAGGCTTTGATTTGACTGTCCTTTTCCTGGTGTGACTTGAGAACTGAGGGTCACATTTCAATTCTTTTCAGTCTTCACACTGGATATGGAGAAGAACAAACTGGATGTTTACATCCATTATCATCACTGTAATCCACAGAGAACTAAGGGCAGAGTGAATAATGAATGGCAGGGATGTGTCAGCTTTGCCCTGTTAAATTATGCACATCAGATGAAATGACTTGAAGGATGACTGCCTAGGAGAAACAGGGGCAGGCCATGTATGCCGGCCAGTCCTTTGAGGCTCATGACTTTGAAATTTTTTCCTGATGCACTCTGAGCATCATGGATCTGGGAGATGCGTCGAAGAGAGTTTCCACAGCGCCAGCTGTGTTCTCTGGGGAAATATCCCAATGGGAGCGACGCCAAGGGATGTCCCCATCACAACACAGACGAGACAGAGCAGAAGAGACAGAAAACAGAGCAGACAGAGAAAGCAACCATATGGGTACCCTGGGAACGAAAAGGGGGTGTCTTTCCCTTGACTTGAGAGCTGCAGGATCTGGTGAGGACCAACACTGGTATAGGTGCCTCAGCGGCACTCCTGATGAAGGATGTGGGAGAATTAACTGCCCATTCAGAAGCGGCAGGCAGGTCTTCTCCTTGCCACCTTGCCACCTTGCCAAGGAAAAGAGTAGCAGCCAGATGACCAAGCAGACCTATAGTACCATGTCTAAGGGTAAAACACATATGTTATCCAAAACAAACAGAATCCAGACATGCAATGACCAGGCTGGGCGTGGTGAGGACCCAGCAGAGGCCACCACCTTCCTCCATCTTCTCCATTTATGGAAAAGAGAAGAAAATTGGCTCCAGGTTGATGCTGTTCTGATTCCAAGTCCTCTTCTTCCTAAACCTTTGACATTTCAACGGAAAGCATTCTGGAAAGGAGCAGTGTTGGAGTCAGACAACCTAAGGTTGAAATTTCACTCTTTTTTCTTGTCATTCTTATAACTGTAGGTGAATTATTTAACAATTGTACACTTGTGTTTCAGACGGCCTACAAAACTGACCCCCTTCAGCTCTGTGGGGAATTAAAGGAGATAAAATATGAAGAAATGGATGGAGCAGGTACTCAGTATCTTTAGTTCCTTTCTCTTTTCCCACATAGTTGCAATTCTGGGATCTGGGGTATTTTCTTTTTACTCACTGATAAATCATTTTATTCAATACACACTTATTGAGTTTTTGTGTGTGTGTGTGTCATGCACTTCGCAGTTACCCAGTGGCTGTCAGTCACAGCCATGAAAGTGAGAGAACCACAGGAACCCAGCCTGCAGGTTGAAAGGGGCCACTCTTCTTGAAGGCCTCATATCTGTTCCTGCCTTCAGCCCACAATCCCGGGGAGGAAATGCCAGGCCCAGGGCAAAGACAATGCCTTCATCCAAACAGATTTTGTTGCTCCCACTTGAGCTTGTAGCAAAGGACTCCGGCTGCTGTTCATTCACCTCTGAAAGATGATCCACACCGAAGCTGTTGCCTTCACTCTGGGAGTCCCGGGCCCATGAGAGGCAAATTAAAGGCCATGCCTGATGCACAATTATGGGTGTTTGTGTAACATTTGACCTTCTGGTGACTTCAAAATCCTTTTAATTCTACATTTCTAATCCTCGAGGGTAGTGATAGAGAAAACACAGAACTGCTAGACGGTATTAGTGAAGTTAGTTATTTATATATTATCTGTGATCACTTACTTTCCCCCATTACATTCTTCCTATGGGTAACTTATAGTTATTAACTTTCAGGAAGCCCCTATAGATCACAGCATCATACCATTAAGCCTTTTGGAAATTCATCACAAATCAGTATACCGATGACATTGATGTCTTATTGCTATTCATTCCTCCTGGGCCATTTTTAGCAGTTCATTTTTTATATCCCTGCAGTGCTGAAATATGGCTCACTCCAGTATCTGTCCTTTTTGTAATCGCAAAAGGAAAGCTTGGCAGTTGTCGTATATTATACTCTTGAGAAAAATGCTAGTGATACTTTGAATTGATTGAACAGCATGGACCCAACACTGCCGGGTGCAGGGCTATTTCCTCACTCCTATTTTTTTCCCCCTAATCTTACCTTTGGATTCAGCAACTCTGAAGTAATCATTAAAAGGTGAGGTGCTGAATAAGAATCGCTTGCTTGGAAAAGCCTGAAAGCTTCTCCCTATTTCTCCCCTTTGGGCTCTGTGTTCATAGAATGAACTTCCAGGGCTGTGTTCTGTCCTGCTGGGGTCACCATATCATTGACCGGGCGTGGGGGCGAGGACGGGGACTGATGGGAGGCTGCAGTTGTGAAACAGCCCAGGACATTCCTGGTTCTAGAGTGGTGGCTGCATAAACTGGAGAAAAAGTTAAAGCTATTACTCTATGACTGTCAAGGCACTGGGCAAAACTATACCCATATGCTCATCTTACCTTTACAAAGATGTGGTTAAGAGGACTAGAAACTTGTAGGATGCAAGCAAGATGTATTAAAAGAGAAATTAAAACAAAGGTAAGAAAAGTCTGAGTCCCACATAATCACTCCTGTGCAGAGGAATGGGGGAGGCTGGCCAGGGGAACAAGTGCAGCGAAGAGTCGTGTTCAACTGGAGTGCAAACGGAGTCTGACCTTACCTTTGTCAGGTCGTGATAACCAGTCTGGGGAAGGACGAATCCAGGCAGCTCAGTCTGAAAGTTACTTCTGGAGGTCAAACCATAGTCGCTGCAGCCATTTTCAATATAAATAATCATAGAAAGCCTAGTACATTATTGTCAGCCTTGTCTACAACGCTGCTGGCGATCCACCCAGATGCCCTTTTCTGGGCCAGTGGACCAGTCTCCCAGCTTCTCTAAAGATTGGCGGTCATCAGCTGACCCTCCTCCCAGCATTGTCCTTGTAATGTGAGCAAATGTTCATCAAATGTTTATCTTCAGGAGAAAAAGCCTTGACGTTTAACATGTCAGACGGCTGTGGTGTCAACACTTCTACAAAGGGGAATGTCAAGTGACCCAGCTGATGCTGGCTCAATGCAGAGTTGGGAGGGATGCTCCTGAGAGCCAGGGTGAGCCGGTGTCTCCAGCACAGCACTGTGAAGAGCCCCTGGCCTGACGATGTCAGCGGGGTAGCCCCCTGATAGCCCAGGGGTGGGTCAGGGCTGACAGCATCATGGCGCCGTTCACAGGACTCCAACTGAACTGGCATCGTTGCTGACTTTCTTCCCCGTCCCCCTGCCTTCACCCCCCCCACCCCTGCCCATTTCTCTGTGTCTTTCACTTGAGAACACTCCCTCAGCACAACATGTGCATAAGAATTTCCATTTCTGGAGCTAAACCTGGGCTTGGAGAGAGACCATCAGATTCTGAAAGGGGAAGGTAACACTTACTTTAACTGATCCTTTTGCAAAAATCTTATTCTATCAAGAGTTTCTCAAGTCAGAATAAATAATTTGGGAGTCACCAAATGCTGAGTTAATTTTCTATATTCAATCCTACCTAGCAAATGAGCATGAAACAGCAGCATGCTGTATAGAACACATATTTCCTTTCTACATCATAGTGCGAGCATCCGTTTTGCTCATATGGAGAAATTAGTGAGAAGAGCTGACTTGACGAAAAATAAGGAAAGAACAGTAGCTGTCTCTCAATTAAAAAAACATTTTCAGACTATTTCAGAGGAAACTCTAAATTAAGAAAAATGTCTGCTCCTTAGGCATGGTGTGAAGAATATTTGTGACATAAAGGTGGAAAAAATATTTTCGGGGGGCGGGGAGATGCTGCCAGCTTGCTAGGTTTCTGCTGACTATGGCACACACCCGTCTGGGAGCGGTGTGCTTTTGCTTGCTGGGAAAATTGATATGATATCTTAGACAAATGTGTTTTGAGCATGTGTGTTTTGGGGTTAAAGGTCTGATCTGAGGAGTCATAGCTAATGAATTTTTCAGGAAAAAAAGGGAAAGAATCTATTCAGAACACTAAGTGGGCAAGGCTAACATTAACACAATTAAACTGATGCCTTACTAAAAAGACACGGGTTTACTGTATGAGAAAAACAGATACTAGGTGGACCTGGCTAATCATTAAATATATTTACTGATCTTTTAAATAAAAATAGTATAGTTAATTTATACAACATAATGGCTTGATATACAAAGTGAAAGATGACTACAGTCAAGTTCATGTACACATCTCTTCACATCGTTACTGCTTCTTTGGCAGTGGTAGCACAGGTGAGATCACCTGAAAGCTACTCCCGTAGTAAACTTCCAGCATTCAAAACAGTATATAAGCGATACTCATGATACTATCTGGACATTAGCTTTCTAGGCTTATCCATCCTGCATAACCTTTGGGGTGAGGGAATGGGGGATACTGGAATCTCTCCTGCTAAACTTAACCTTAGAGAAGGTTTGGCTCTTTCTCTACCATACTATAGAAAAAGGGACTAGAAAACCTATGTTCTAAATTCTTAGAACTATGGGACACTGTAAACAGATGGACTTATTATTATAGTTTTTTTTTTTTTTTTTTTTTTTTTTTTTAAGGAAAGGTGCAAGCAGAAATGCAGGTAGGCAGAAAGAGAGAGAACAAGAAGAAGCATTTTATTTTATTTAGGTTGTTCATCTTGATTTTTCATGCTGGCCCCGGGCCGTGAACCTGGGACCTTGGGTTGTATGTGGGTGGGTTTCACTCAAATGCTATTTCACCAGGCCATGCACATTGTAGTTATTCCTACACTTATATGCAACATTAATAAAGTTCTGTCCCCATGATGTTTACATTTTCGTAAACAAAATCAGAAGTCTGATAATGGCTCAGATATTCGATTATTTCTGATGCATAGATTTCCTAGGATTATATTTTTGATTCAAGTTTTTCTGTCATAATCTAGTTCTTTCACTTCAGAAAGACTGAGTCTAAAAGAAAATCAGAATTTTCTTAAGTCCTTTAAACAGAAACTCAATTTTTTTCCTGAAGGGATGGGGTTATTATTTTTTATTTTTTTTTTAATTTTCAGGCTGAAGATAGCCAGTTTCCAGGCAGTGATTGCTCTAAATTTAACAGGATTCAAAGCCTCTCAAGTTCGTGTGGGGAGAGCTTTGCTGGCTCCTCCTATCCAGTGATCAGACCATATGAGGAGTAGGGTGGTTGATTTCAGAGCCTTGATTGATTTCAGAGAATGCACAGTGGGCAGCGTTTTTTTTTTAATATTAACACTGAAAACTCTTGGGCATGCGACTCTTTCTACTGTCTCCCAGGAGCTACACCAGTTTTATCTTCTTGATTGGGATGGAGACACTTGTTCCCGGATACTGGAGAGATGAGGCTGGTGGGAAGAAGTCTGAAAAATTAGATCATGTATTTTGGTTTTCTCCTCCTTTTCTCCTCCATGTTTAGATGGATGGTAAGAGAGTGGAACTGTTTGTTGTCTGTATTTAAAGGGACAGTTAATATGTCTAGTGCCTGTTAGTTTCGTCTGTGGACACTTCCAACGAGACAACTACTATGGCACCATGTGTCTGATATTCAGCTCATGGGATCCTGGAGAAAACTTTCCTTCTAGGAATTATCTGCCTATAAATGAAGCATTTTCAAGTAATTCCCCCATATTCTAAAATGTGCACTTGGATAACTTGAATTTTGTTTCACGTAAGTGTTGCCATCCAGATCAGATTATTGTCAATCTTTTCAGCTGTATTCCACTCCCATGGAAAAGAGAGGACTCAGGATCTTCAGTCACATGACTCAGGGCTAAGAGAACTCCAGTCTCCAAGGGGAGCAAAGGATGAGGGGAGGGAAGGCAGGGAGGAGAGCAAGGGGGAGAGACGGAGAAGAGGAGGGAATATGAGAAGAGAGAGAGAGCAATGAGCTAAGAAGCAGGAAGTTAAGTCTTCTCTCATGCTCCTCAGGGGAGTGAAGAATGAGAAAGACCCAGACACGTTTATAAAAGAGGTAAAAGTTGATATCCACACGATTCCCTAATGACTCTGCATCGATCCTCTGAGAGATGTCAAAAGGCTCACATTACAAGGAACTGCCCACACAAGGAGTAGTCAGCCTTGGCCCGATTTAAGCCTGGTAACCCCAACACCAAAACCAGAATGCTTTGCTCTGAATTTATTTCCCAACTTAGAATACAGCATCTTCATCTTCCGTATTTTACTTTTATCACTTCAATGCGGTGCACTGAAACCTTCCATGGCCTGCAAAAACCTGCTCTGACATTAAGCACATTT
>RJWH01002969.1:108504-145786 GCA_004363575.1 Solenodon paradoxus
GAGAGAGAGAGACAGAGAGAGAGGAGACAGAGAGAGAGGAGACAGAGAGAGAGAGAGAGGAGATAGAGAGAGAAACACTTGATTCTTCCATTACCCACTATCTTGTTTCTCTTCTTCTGTATTTCACTTTGTCAGTGTCTTTTCCATTACTTGATCTTGATCTTGATGTAACCATCACATCAGCTCCAGGGGAGTTGACTGTAATATGCAGAAACTGTTTCCTCAAGGAAAGTCACTGCAGTTTAAGGGCCTCACTCATCATGGACACAGTAGCTTACATAAATTGTAATTAGACTGGATTCCTCTCTTGGCATCTCTCTTGTGCCATTTTCTCAAACTGAGCACATAACCCATTAACTTCCTCTATTTTTTCACAGGTAGTGATTTTACAATGCATCTAGCTCAGGCTGAATCCGCATATCTTTTTGTAAATGTATACCTAAGAGGAAAAGTTTTGCCTTTATGCCTATTGAATTTCAACCTTTTGGATTGGGGATACTGGTAAACTGGTTCTGAGTTTGACTTTGTCATACCAAGAACTTCAATTACTTTACCTCACAGTATATATGTTACCAATTGTAAGGTCAAAATTCATTTTTTTGACAGAGTAACTCAAGTTGTGTCTTCTCACTACAGCAACAACTCTGATCTGAATGTTTGTGCCCCCTCAAAATCCGCAAGTTGAAATCCTAATCCCTCAGGTGGTGGTGTTAGAGTAGGGCCTTTGAGAGAGAACTAAATCCTAAGGGCGGTTCTCATGCTTGAGGCCAGTCCTCCAGAGCTCTCTAGCTCCTTCCACTATGTGAGAAGGTGCCGGCATGGGTTAGGAAGTGGTCTACTACCAGAATGTGACCCTGTTGGTGGGGAGACGGGGTTGGACTTTCCCAGACTCCAAAACTGTGAGAAATAAATCTGTGTTCTTTATTAGCTACCCAGTAGTCTATCAGAGCAGGCCTCGTGGATCCAACTGTCGCTAACAACTGTGAAGCGTGTTCTTCCCTGCCAGTCACTGACCTAATAATGGATAATATATCCTGTTCAATAAATGTATTATTTCCCTAATTCTACCTCTACCACAACCCTATGAGGTGGGTCCTTTACGGTCTCTCGTTTATAAATGAGGAAATGGAAGCTTAGAGTGGACGGACTCTTGTACCTAGGTGGTCAGTGCAGACTAAATTTAAACCTATATCAGAATATCTATGGACATCTATCATCATCCAAACAGAGCAATACGTTAGACTGTTATTCCTGCTTCTGATAATTATTTTCAAAGATTTCTCATTCTGGATGGTTCAATTCATTCTGGGACTTATTCTCTCTGGAACCATTTTACAGGTTACTTCCCTCTTCACCCTCCTTCTGGACAATAAGTCCTTTCTTTCGTATCTCTTACATGTCATTTAAAAACATTATTTCTCGAAAAATTTCCTGAAAAGCCACATTTGTATCTTTAGTTCCTACCAGTTCTTTTTTTTCATATCATCATTTGTAATTGTATTACCATAATTTCATTTTTAAGAGCTTCCTAGTCCTCTAGAGTTCTCTCCTATGAGGCAATGAAATCATCTCTGTTTTAACTATATTTCAAATATCTGCCTTTTGAATGCATAGGAGTCACGACTGACAACGCTTGGCTTTTTTTTTTTTTTTTTTTTCACCTTGACTGCCATGTTTTCTAAGCTAATGTATCCACATTCTCCCAGAGTTTTACTGCTCACTCCACATCACCACCATGCTTTTTCTTGTTGGTCAGAATTAGATCCAAATAAAGAAATCTTTCATTGTTTCCTTCAAAAAAAGGATGTTACCAATATGACAAGTCAAAGACGTATTAACCCTCCCAAAACAGATTAGTAAGAATTACATTTACTTCTTCATCAGCTAGTAAAGATCTATCTATTCAATCCTATGAATACCTATAAAATCTTATGTACCACTTCCATACCAGAGCTTCAATATAAAAAGGTCCATGGTACATAAAGATAGATAGAGCATTCCAAATGGGTTAGAGTACTTCTTAGTCATTGTATTGGTATGACAGTTTAATACCAGTTATCCAACAGAAGCTAGCACCATGGCAACAGACTTAGATGACAAAATGGATCTATCTCTACCTTTACTTCTGAATCAGAACGTCTAATATTTACAGATCATTTAGCAGAGTATTTCATTCTATCTACATTTTCATAGCTCATAGTCTAGCACTACATTTAAGCCTGGTTTGACCAACCCCACTTCTTACATTCACTAAAAATTAATGCCATAATGATTGATTTGCTAATAAATCACTTCCCTTTCTCCTTAGTATCTAGTCCACAATTATCTCAAATGGTTGTTTAAATCAGTTACTGCCATTTAACTTCTGTATATTATACTTTCTCCCATAATATGTCATAAATTCCTTGAGGGAACATAAATGTCTACCTCATAAAAGGTTTTAAACATAGAAATGTGGACACACTGTGGATTGCAATGACTGATGGTGGTCAACAAAATTTTGATATGAGATTCACAGGCAAATTTAAAAATAGAGAAATGGTAGAATTTTAAGCACCAAAGCAATCACATTCCATATTTTTCCATGTTTCAGGAAAAGTACCACAATGCCAGAAAATTAGTTTCTAATGACAGATTCTATTAACAGCAAGGTTACTTTTCATCAGGGGACTTTCCCCACACAGTTTCTGTCTTACACCAAAATAACTTCTGACTAATTACACACATACACACATACACACACACACACACACACACACACCCCTTTCCTTGGTAATTTTCAGTCTATATTTTTATTTTTAATTATCAATAAGTTTGCTTATAAAATAAAATTAATATGAAATTAATATGCAAACACATCATGATCTGAGGAAAAAGACAAGGAAGTTCAAAATATATATGAATCTGCGTAAGTTCAGTGACTAAGAAGCATCTCTATCTTTCAGTTAGGCTTGAATTGAACTTAAAACACCAATTATATCATAATTCAACTTCCCATTTCCAAGGACTTTAAATGATCTAAGACCATGAAGGAATCATGATCTCCAGCCGTCCCCTTCTGATTCCTGAATCGACTTAGTAGCTTCATCTAGATTAGTTCTATGATTAAAAATGTATTTATACTACTGGGAATTAAGTTTAATGGGGCCAAGGGTGGCAGGGGATTGGTTCCTAGCTAAGATTCTTTATTATTTTTTTTAAATTTCAGTGACTTTTATTTTGCACATTAACTCTTATGTATAGGTTCCCCAAACGTGTAATTTCCCCATTCCTCAGATATATGGTTAACACACCTTCCAGGTAAGATTCTTATATATCCACATGTAACCCAACTGTAAGTGAATATTGCTTGAAAAGTACAGTGATTTTGTCCATTGGAGCTGTCAACTGTATAAAAAGAACTCCCCTTCAAGGAAAACAAAACAAAACAAACCACAACACAACACAGCTTGAAAATTAACCACTGAAAACAAGCAATTTGAAAAGGAAAATACATTTCATTGCTCAAATAAAAGGAATCCTTTACTGTAATCAAGACACAGCATGTTTTGATTCTCATCTATTATAATTCTTTGCATTCTTGTGTTCAGGTTGGATTTCAGCCCCTGCTTATGCCAGGAATATCCCCAAATTCATCCACTGAGCCAGAGGCCAGGTCAGACACATATTAAACCAAAAGTACTAACACAGGGACTGTATGAAAACTCAGGACTACAACTGCGTCATGGGTTTGTGCCTGTGGGACATGTAAACACAAGCAGGAACAATGCTCACGGATTAAAAATGCTATATAAAACATATAATTACTGCGAAGCATTTCACTGGCTGGTACTCAGCTGATCTCAGACTTCAAAATGAGGCATTTTGTCCAAATTTTACCAAAACTCCCAGTCTTGCAGAACATTTTTAAAACTTTTGAACTGGATACTTATTTGTTTAAGGCAAGATAAATTCAGAGTAGTGATTATATCTCACTTCCAAAATAAGTCTCAAGCTCATTAAACATCACCTTTAAAAAGTTTGCAAACATGATTTATCTATCGTCTATCAACTTTAGGCATTTCATTACCAGTTAGTTTACGCTCCTACCATCTATAGCTTATTTTCCACCTTTTACAAACACAAAGGGAACTATCAGACAGTTCTCAGCTCTTCAAACAGCTGACAACACACATCAGACCAGATATAAATATTTACATCATCAAAAGCAAATGTTTCCAAAATTCCAAACTCCAATACATTTGAAAATTGATTTGGATCAGGTACATTTTACTAAATTGGAAATTAAAAAAAAATCACTTGTCAACAATATAAACCACTAAAACAAAATATAACATATGAGTGATTTTTAACATCAGGCTAATCTCCCGGTGTCTTCCAATAAATTTTAGGGAAATGCTGTCTTAAAATTAGTTTATTTCTTTCACACCAACATTTTTCTCTAAGACAATCCGATGTAAAGTAAAATTATATATCCCTTATTTGTGTTATCTTGCCACCCTCCCCACCCACTCCCCACAGACCCTTTGTCTGAAAATGTATCGCTTCCTTGATGCAACTCTACAGAGAAAGACCGGAGCTCCGGTCCCTAACTTCCTCTGCAGTCCTTCCCACCCCGGCACCTCCTCTTTGATCATTGGGTTTCTGCCTTGCTGACCATTTTGCAGGTAATTTCTAGAACTCAGGTACCAAATTCCACCCTGCTTCGGGTATTTTTACTGCTTTTCTTTTTTAGCATACAATGATTCCCTCCACCACCTTCTCCAAGAGAGAATGAATGACTGAATATTTAGTCCAATCTGCAATGTCTCCATCTAAAATCCTGACAGTGAGTGGTCATGATGACTTGAATGAGTCACTTTTTCCACTTTTTTCAGAGTGAGAGGTGTGCAGAACCCATGCAAATTTCCTTTCAGGGTTTGTAAAAATAAACCTGCAAATGGAATAATAATTAGGGTAGGTTCATTTTCTATGGAATTAGAGCAACAACGACAGTTCGTAAATAGGACCCTTCTACAAAAATCGTTCCCAGCCCTATTAAAAACAGTCCACACATCAGCTATAGCTAAATGGTCTCAATTCCATGCTATGTCTTAAAGCCTGTTTTGCCACCTGACGTAAAATCATTAACAAGTCTTTGATGAGTCATTAAATTTTTTGAGCAGGGTGATAAGTTTTGTGATAGGAAAAAACACATTTCAGTGTATCAGAAGGGGTAAATGACCGACAGAGCCCGTGGTAAGGATGGGTAACAGATTGCATGAGCAGGGAAGCAGAGTCCAAAGAACCCACATCCGGGAGAGCAGCTGCCAGCTTTAACACGAGTTGTCTAGTTTTAACCCCAATTTTTTGCACTCAAATGATTTTCCATTCCTCTTGAGCTCACAACAGCTAAATCACCTTCAAACACAATTTTCCCTGTGTAGGTGTGTGTTTTCATCTTCAACAATCTACTCAGCAGTAAAAAGTAGCCTAACAGAAATGAACCAGTCAAAGAAATGCTGGACTCCAGAAATGAGAAGACCCTATGGGCATTATGACCTTCTACTAATTAAGTAGGAGCTCCTCATGAAGGGAAGGCAGGGGAGAGGGAGGCTGGATGAGAATCACAAAGCCAGATCAGCACTAAGGTGCCAGAGTCAGGATTCTTAGCTAGCAAGATGCCCTGAGAAAGATTAATTATTGATTTTTGTATAAATCATCTAAGGTGATACTTGTTTGGTTTTCCTTCTAGGATGATAAACATCTGATTTTACTTTTGTTAAAAATTTTATTTTCATTTTGTGGAGGTTAAAAGAAGCCCCAGTAAAGATGCTTCCAGGAAAACGAATTTTTCAGCAAACTACGTATGGGAGGCAACCCTGCTTTCTGACCTTCATGAGGAACCCAGGGATAGGACTGCAGGCAACTTCTGGGGGGTGTAAAGTAAGTAGAAGCACAAGAGTTTGACTAGCTAGGGAGAAAAAGCACAATTTAGACATAATTATATTTATTGGCAGTAGGCCTGCAGTCTGTTATTCCTTGGTGGAAAATTAAATCATCACAAAGATCAAGGCCTGGAGGACTGGTTTTTCAGAATCGACATATCCCCAGAAACCCCCAGAGCTTCACAATGGAAGCAACAGGGCTGCTTACCTTTCTGCCTCCAGTGTTGATGCGAAGAGGTGTCAGAAAGGGGTCAAAGATCATGTGACTGGTCTCTATGTTGACTGGTGACTGCCGTTTTCCCACAGAGCAAAGATTCCAAGCTGAGTTCACCAATCCCCAGAATGAAGGAACTAGAAACAAACAAACAAAAAATAGTTAAATTAGCCTGAGTAGAAGGTGGGGCAAGGCAATGTAAAAAGAGCTATGATTTAACAATGATAAAATCAAAGAGCCATTTAGTGCTTCCCACCCAAAGAGATCTTTGTGTATTGTGATGGTATTTTCCTCACTGGTATCTTGGTCAATTTCACTAAGTCCTACTTCATGATCTCCGAAAATCAGATTTTCTTGTTACAGACTCATTCATCCAGGACCCCTTTCATGAGAAGTTAGCATTAAAGCCTCAATGTGAAGATGACATAGTCCAACTTCGTCATCTTTGCCACATGTCTGAGATACACCAAATACCCAGTGATTCCTGAGTCGATGCTCTGGTTTCCAATTTGACAGGAATGATGTGAGAATCAACCTGGTCCTATTTAGAAGAAAGTGGTGTTTGACCTATACAAGGTGTTATTCTGTGGACAGTCAAGACCAAATGAGGTAATGGTTTATTTTTATGACCCCTAATTCATGCCAGACAGGAGCTTGGCAACCTGACTTTGACTGTGTCTAGTTCAGCTCTATGTCATTAATCTAATGTACCAGCAACTGAAGAACATGCTCATTTGATAGACAGAAAAAAAATGACATTGAGTGGTGGGTGCAAATATCCAAAGGGACACTGTCTACTGATTCTCAGTGTTGAAATAAAATATCTATTAAAATAAATTTACTTGGCAATTTTCAGTCTTATTTCTTTCAATTAAGAAAGTAAGCAGAATGAAGGAAGACAATCTACTAGTTTTACATCATTGGAGAACAGAGACTATGTCTTCAGCCTCTTCCTGATTCTTTCTGCATTTCTATTGAGTCCCTGGGTCTACAAGTCCTCCATATACTCCTGACACTATGTGACCATCAGTCACCCATGCAACCACAGCATTCATCAGAAATTAGTGAGCTCCTACCACACATCCAGACCAGGTTTAGGCTGAATTGTGAGGAAGGGAGATATACCTGAAAAAAAATTACCTCACTTGGAGGGTGCAGGATAAAGCTAAGTCCAGTATGTTGCAAACCTTTAGATGAGGACCACCAAATCTTGCAGCACTGGAAATGCAGCCAGGGAAGGTTTCTAGAGAAAATGAGCCTAACAATCAAGTCGCAACTCTCTCAAAGGTATCTGTCCTCTCAAGTACCCAAATTTAATACGACCTCTAATTTATAGCAGCTATCATTCCTGTTGAGGCCAGTATAGAGTTTGGTCAACACTTGCCAATGATACTATATAAGAGACCCAACATTCAGGAGAAGAATTGGACTAGATAGTGTGTCTAGTCCCAACTGAATTCAAAATCCTATGACCCTTATACTTGTTACAAGGAACTGTTGGGCAGAAATGGGAGAATGAAAAAGAATTCCTTGGATTCTTAAGACTAACATGTCACACAAAATAAAGTGGGCTTCATGGTGAAACATGAATGTTTAATTTGATTGAACTTATGCCAGTACATCTCTGATGACTTCATTCCCTTTAGTTTAAAGAGTTTGATTTAAGTTTCCAGACATAACTGATTTTCAAGATGGCAGCAATGGCCTAAGTTACAGAAGGAGAAAAAAGGATCAGGAATGGAAGGAAGAGAAGAAAAAACAGTGAATGAATTTCTTTGATATTCTCATTTCCCATCATTGTGTAAGCTATGTTATCACTGCAAGCCACTTATCTTCAGACGGTACCATGCCCTGGCAAAAATATACTATTTAAGGAATATATCTATTTTATTACAAATGAGTTTTAAGAAATATGTCTATGTTCTCTAAGTGACCCTTTTAAAATCACTGACTTAAACCTATTCTTCTCAATCATTTCGAATTACTATGAAAGTAAACCTCCATCAAGGCATGTTCCTACTCTCTGATGCATGTTTATAAATGTGGCAGAAGTGAGGGTGCCAGGGACAGTCATGGCACTGCCACAACTTACTTGTGACCTTAGGTAAGTCATTTGTCTTTTAGGCCTTGGTTGATGTGTATGGCTCTGTAGCAGGGTGAATAATGGGCCTCCTTCAAAGATGTCTTCATCTAACCCACAAACCTATACATATTGCCTGACCTGGTTAAAGAAATTTTGCAGAAATGTTTAAGTTAAGAATCTTGTGATGAAGAGATTTTCCTGAATGATCTTGGTGGGCGCAATGTAAACATAAGGACTTTTTAAAGAGAGGGATATAGGAAGGCCATTGATATAGAGAAAAGGTAAGTAAGCAAAGAGAGGTCAGAGAGAACAGAAGATACTGGTTTTTAGGATGAAGGAAGAGGACACAAGCCAAGGAATATAAGTGACCGGTAGAAGTTGGAAAGAGCAAAGTAACAAATTCTTCCCTTAGAGTTGCCAGAAAGAACACTGGCTTATTGGCATTTTGATTTTAACCCTGTGAGACTCCTATTTCAGACTTCTCCCCTCCAGAACAGTAACATGATAAATTTGTGCTGTTTTAAGCCACTAAATTGTGTTTCTTTGTGATAGCAGGCACAGGGAGTGAATACAGCCCTCTTTTATCTTCATAACTCTGTGAGGCAATAACCTCTTTGACAATCAGGCCATCATGATGTCGGGGGGGCGGGGTGGGGGGGGCCTTCCCTGGAAATGGCTGCAAGATAAATGCAATTACAGATGGTGCATATTGCATTTCATCTACTCCCATAAAAATCATTAAGAAAAATAATTCCAACCCTATAAATGGATTGCAAGACCTCTACTAAATGACAACATGGGTAGGCAGATGCTGCTATGCCTTTCTAATAAGCTTTACACCCAAAAAGTACCCCCACAAAAACAAAAACAGCAAAAACTTTATATGAACATCTGCCTTTGCTTTTATTGGGCATGGCATTCTTCATGACAAACAGTTTTGGGGTTTTATAGCCCCACTTCACTATCTAGGCCTCTGTGTCTGCTTCTAACCACCTGCACAATCAACTGAAGAACAACTGAGAAACATTCTCCCCTGCTCAGCTGTGTTCTCATTACTCTACTCCTGAAGGAGTCTCTGAACTTATTCAACACTGGACTGCTGATTTTAAATCAGTCATAAATTCATAGTCTTTCTGAAACAGAAGCTACCTAAGACATTATCTGATGTAATCGCATACATGAAATCAAGGCCATAAAGGCAGAGGATCAAGCACTCAATCCAAGGACACGCAGACAAGGTAGAGGCCAGAAAGGACAGAGTAAAGAACAGTACCCAGGTCGCAAGATTCCTCGTCCTGTTAACCCTCCACTGCTCCATACACGAGTGGATTATCACGGCCAGGGAATTTCAGAATTCCTGGTTGGCCCAGTCATTGTAAGACCTGATGCCATCTCTCTTTTGGTAAATCAAGAATAGTATCAGTGTCTAGATTCCAGTTAAAATACATTTCAGGTGCAAAAGTTCAAATCAAACTGCTATGTTGACCATCTCTAATCAAGCTAGGACTTTAACAGAGCTACTGAATATGGGATTAACATGGACAGGATGGTCTTGGCAGAAAAAAGGCTTCAATTCAGTTAAGACTCTCATCTGTGAGTCCCAAGGAGACCTGCTGTGGATGACTTCATGAAGAGCTGCTGCCGGGTCATGTCCTGGGGTCAGCAGGGTTGGGCAACGTTCTCATCCAGATGAAAGAATGCAAAGCTCTTAGAAGTGTCAAGTGTGGAGACAATAATTAAGGTGTCACCTAGTCCAGGGACCTCAGGGCTCCAATGGACCAGTAACAGGTCTGCAAATACAATTAAGCTAGGTGGCAGGGATGTACTTTAAGGAGGAAGGTTGTGAACGGAAAGCATGGAGCACCCAGGTTTATTGGGATATGGGTATGAGCCAGCTGACCTCACCAGAAGAATAAAGCTGGACACATGGATTTAGAATAAGAAACTCTCACTCGGGAAATGTGTAGAACTCTGAGTTAGCCTAGATTTCTGATACTTAACTATCCTCCTTATTACCAACCCTTCTGGTTTATAAGCATCCTAAGTCAACCCTGGGAGCTAAGGTAGAGCTGAGACCTCCATGGCACTGCTTCGATTTCCTCATTTAGATAATCATCATTGCGTTATTCTTCTCAGCTTCCATTGATGTCCCAATAAACCAGTTTTTAGAAATGTTCTGTTTTTTTAAAGCATCAGTTATTATGGTTCACTAACTAATGCTATATCATGGTCTAGCTTTACCAATACAACTTCTCAAAGGTGTAACTACAAATAAATAAAATTGAGTGCAAATCACTCTAATTAATAGACAACCGGTCTGAAAATGTTTGAAGGCCATCATCTCTGGCACCCTTGTCACCCAATTTTCTAATTTACATATAAACTAGAACATATAAACTAGAACCCACACAGAGACCTGGATATTTTTGCAAATTACTTTCACACAGTCTAAACAACGGAACGGAACTACTGCATCACTGCTCTGTGTTATCTTGCCAAACAAAACATTTCCCCACGGCAGTGCTGCCGTTGTTACCATAAACTACAAATCCTCAGTGGTCTCTTGGCACTGAGTCCAGTGAGCTATGAAAGACACTGGAATAATGTGATTTCAGCTGCTTAAATGTGAGCCTTGGAAAACCCAAAGCAAAGCCATCAGCTGCTTATTCAAAACCAGTGAAACAAACAAAAGTTCAGATTAAAAATCTCAACCCAACAGGCAATAGGCAAGGAGAATAAGGAAACAGAAAAATCAAGTCTGATAGACAGAGTATTTGCCTTAATGGCATTTTTATCCTAGAAAGGATACTCCAAAGTCAGTCTGTGCTTTTAGGCATCCTCCTTATTCATTGGTTCCGAATCGTCATTTGTTGTCTCAGCATAATTTGCAGAGACCGTGCTGTTTTGGGCAGGAAATTGGGCACTTGGAATTAATTGATGCAGCTTATGTGAATTTACTGAACCCTATGGGAATAAGACAAATTCAATTAAAACTTCTTTACTGATCGCCTGTGACCTGCCAGACTCAGCACTGAGACTCCATGTAGCAAATATTTACTGAGGACATACTACATACCAGGCAGCTTTATTAGTTCTGCATAGTCAGACAGATAGGGTTCCTTTTCTCACAGTCTAGGAAATATGGGATACAAACAAATTTGCATATGCATATCTATGTAACTGGAACTTTTGGTTAGCCTGCTATAGAGACAAATTGAACTGTTGGTGGTAGGCTTAATGTATTTCATACAGATGTTAATTCAGGGTGCTATACACCTTAAACTCAGGTAAGTTAAGATGGCGTGTTCCTTAATTTTTTTTTCTTTTTACTATGGTAATGAACTCTAAAATAAAGCATGGATCCAGGAGGTAACTTAGGTAGAATAATCAGGGATAGGTTCTCTGAAAGTGACATCTAGTAGAGCCTGGAGAACCCAACAGGATCAAGGGGAAGGGTGTCCCAGGCAGAGGAGAGGAGCAGGTCTTGGTGGAGAAGAGCTTGCTGTGTCAAGAATCAAGAGGAAGTCAGTTGACTTGAGCCTGATGAACCAGACGAGGAACGTGAGAGATGAGGCTCACAAGCAGACAGGGGCAGATGTCTCAGGGCTCAGAAGACTTCAGTAAGGAGTTTGTAATTCACAGTAATGTATTAGAAAGTCACTGAGTAGTTCATGCAAGGGAAGACCATGGTCTTACTTATGAATTAAAAGCGTGTATCTGCTGGGGTTGGAACACAGTGAGCTTGATTATCATTGGAGTAGTTTGAGAGGGAAAAGAACTGGTTCCCAAGCAACAGTTGGGTTTTTATATGCATTTAATCCTATTGCTTTGGGTTTGTTTAAATTCTATCTCAAAGGCAGAGCTAATTGAATGTTTTAAAAATGATTCTCTTCAACATATGTGTCAATAAAATTGCATTTTCCTAGGATCCAACTATGCTTTACAAGTCATCATTTGAAGCAAGGAATAATTTCATGAAGAGATTCAGCTAAGGCAATCTTTTCTTTTTTTCTTTTTCTTTCAAGCATTAAACTAAGTCCCCACTTTTTGGCCAAAGGAGAAAGCAAATGGAAGTTGAGAAATGAACGCTGGCACAGAACAGTTTCAATGAATTCCAACCTACAAATAAAGCCTTCCACTTCAATATCGTAATCTCTACTTTAGGGTTAATAAGCATATGAATACATTTTAAATAAGAACCCATACCTTTCCCTGGCTCTTTTCTGCACCAGTGCTGATTTACTCTCCCCTACCCTCTTCGCAACTGTAATAAATCTCCACTTTGGATCATTATTAATCAGCATGTCTGAAACACCCATTGCTGCAGAATTTGGGGCCCTTTCTAATCTCAGATTTATCTCATAGTGGGGGATCATCATGGAGTAACTCCTTTGCTGTTGGCTTCTTCTTCCATTGCTGAGACTCTTGATGCCTGTCACATGGAGAGCTTCCTATTTTTCCTCATGTGGCTCTCTAAAGAGTTGCATAATATTGTACTTAACACAGAATCATTAATTTGTTCATTCATCTAAAAAAATTAATGGACTATCTCCAAAGAAGCAGATTAAAAATATGCCCCCACTCTTTAAGGACACCCTTACGGTGGGAAGATAAGCAAGCTAATAAACAGTTGTAATAAAACATGGCAAATGTTATAATTAAAGTGTGTGCATATTAAAGCTTAAATGCAGAGAGGGGAGTTAACTGACCCTGATCCTTTCTCAAGTGCTACGGTCAGCCTTCCTAATAGAGTAGAAGGGATATTTGAATTGAGCCTGAAAATATAGAGGGTGCAAGCTCTAAAAAATATCTTACACATAGTTTAAAAAAAATAAAATAAAAAGATTCAAGCTTTTCCTCATGTGGAAAAGGCAAGCTATTCCTAGCAAACAAGGTGAATTACTACTGATACCTGATTAATGGTTCTGCAGGGAAAATTTACACCCCTGGATCTTCTGACTTCTCCAACTTAGAGTATTATTACTATATAGGGGAGAGGTCATGAGGCACCACATCCTTACCAAAGACCCTTGAGCAGGTGGCTAAATGTCTATAGACTTAGTTTCTCCATCTGTAAAAACAGCTGCTTTACAGGGTTTGTTGGGAGATTAAATGAGAATATGTGTATAAGAGGTGAAGCCTAATGTCACTTCTATAACAGTCAACAAATGTAGGGGAAGCTGAGTCAAGAAGGAGTTGTGGGGAATGGTATGGCCACCAGTACTGATTCCACCACTCTAATGTTCCAAGGCAGAGATGAAAAGGATGACGGATACAGGCAGGAGGAGAAGAAGCAGTTTTAGGTGCCCACCTAGCTCATACTGGGTTCAGAAGAAGGAGCAAAGTCATCTAGGTCATCAGACTGACCACTTGAGCTCATACTGAAGAAAGATGTACACAATTACTTCTTGGCTCCATTAACTCTTAACGTGAGGGTGAATGGAGGGGGTGAGCAGTGCTGGTTCAGCTCGAAAGAAAATCATTTTAATTCAGCTTTTGGAAGTTGTTGGACTGTCTATACAGCAACTTCACCCTCCTGATTGTGCTCAGTTCCAAAGTGGTGACTGACCTGAATCCCTGAAAACACACTGAGTGAGGATGAAGCGAGAGAAAGAAAGGAAGAAGGATTTTCACTTTCTTGTTACCACTTAATAAGCAAAGTGGTAGGAGCTTGACATGTCTTGCTTAATCCTCTCCACCACTCTGTGAGATACTATAATTATCATTTTCTAGATGAGAAAAGGACTTAACGAGGATGTGAGACTTTCCAAGGTTACATGATCAGTAATTTAAGGGATTAGAATTTGAGATCATTTCCTGTTGTTAAGACAGACAGACAAAACAGTGCGTGAGTGGAAACAATACACGAATGCGCAAAGCGAGAGGCAGCCACCTCTCCCTCCTTCCTTCCAAGGAAACCACAAGGCAATTGGTGCGAACAGTGTATTAAGCGTCACGTAACACCTTTCACTGTGCTCATACAAACACACTTAAATACATATATAGTGAGAGCGTCTATTGATAAATATGCTTTTTGTTTTAAGTTACAATATCCCATGAATGGTCTCCATGTCAGTCCTTAATAGAGTGACTCATTCATGTGTATGGCTATGGAACTTCTATAGTTCAAATGTATCTTGCTTTTCTCAAATATTCCTGAAAAAAAAAGTTATTATGCTTATTTTCATCTCATTTTACTAAGAAAATCAATGCTGGAAAATATAGCCTGAAATGTCAGCTTTTTTTTTTTTTTTTTTCCATAGTGATGCTTTCATTTCAGTAGGAAAAATTGCTTTAGCAAAAGGTAGCGGTCAAAGTATGTACAGGATTATTTTAATAGATGCTGCCAGGTTATTTTAAAAGGTACTGGCTGTATCTATGAATATTTATGCTCCTATCAGGTATGTGTGATATGCCCATTTCCCCCATAATCTCCATAGTGCTGGATGCCACTTATTTATTTGTCACCATCTAACAGGCTAAGTGGCATTTTGCTGATTTAATTTGCATTTCCTAACTACTGCCAAGGTTGAGTATCTTCTTGTATGCTCATTAGCTATTTGCATATTCCTCTGATCATCTTATTCACATATTTTTCTCTGGGTTATTTGTGTTTTCGATATAAATTTTTGCTGTCATTTGAAATATAGTAATATTAACCTGGTGTCACATGCTATTAAACACTGTTCCCTAGCCTAGCACTTAGCTTTTAACCTAATTTTTTATATTTTGTCATATATGGACTTGAAAATTTTATATGATTGGATTTATTTATCTTTTCCTTTGTAGGTTACTGAGCTTTTTGTCCTATTTATAATCCTGTGGTTTACCTAACCATGAGTTATCTAAATATTTTCCTAAGTGTTTTTTTAATTTGTTATAATTTTCATAATTTGATTTGTAAACTCTGAGATTCACTTGTATCTGTTATAGCACAAGGGTATAAGATGTTTTCTAGAGAAAGTAAATAAGACTATTACTTATCAAATAAACTACATTTCCCCACTAAATTGAATGCTACCTTTTATAGATATCAATTTTCCATATAAATTGAATCTGATTCTGGTATTTCTAGATGGTTCCATTTATTTGCATATTCCTATGCCAGTGCCATATTGTTTTGAGTATTTGAACACCTGTGGTCATTTTGTAAGTTTGGACTTCATGGCAAAAACACCTGTTCTCTATTCCTGCTACTTCTATAAGATCATACACACTTGAGCTCCAGGGAAATCTGCTAGGATTAGTGACTCTAGGGATGTATCACAAACGCAGTCTTCTTGGGGGCATCAAGTCATTAGAGATTATCTGGCTCATCTTCTTATCTTCACGTAGTCATATACTTGTTATCAACTTGATAGAGGAGAGGACAGTACTGCTTTCCTCGGAAAGCACTGCAAGTGTGAAAAAAGCACATTCAGACAAGCTCCAAAGTTGACATCTTGGGAGACAGAGGCACATGTAGAAAATAGCATGGCATTTAGGGCCAGTAGAACTAGTTCCTGGTTCTCCTCACAATAGTCACATTTATTGGGTGTTTATCATGTGTTGGCCACCACCTTAAACAATGTTTGCTCATTAGTTCTCTTAATTATCTAAGAGTTAGACCTTGTTATTATGCTGATTCTTACAGGATCTTACATAGACTGACTATCTCCTTGAGACGAAAACGGGCCACTGGGATGGCAAAAATGGGGCAGTTTTGTATGCTGGCGACTAAGGAAAGTGGGGAGGAAGAGCAGAGCGGATAGGCCTGCAATGTCCATCAGTGATTGTACAGTAATGACTTGTGGTTCAGCGGGACTTCATACAACGGCCAGGACCAACGCAAGGAATTTTGGCAGCTTTGGCAAAAACCAAATCTGGCACTCCTAAACACCCCACTCTAAATGTCCTGCTTAAAACACATACTGCTTTAACCACCCCAGTGCCAGAAATGCCCAGTAACCCACACAGTGCCAGAGATAACCCCACAGTACTCACCTGCAACTCAACCATGCTCTGGTGTTCTGCTCCCTTTGAAGAAACAGGCAGGCCAGTGGGGTGGACTCCTCTTCCCGCATGGCTCCTGCTTCTTCACAGGGGGCGGGAACGGCAGTAGCAGCCAGGTCCACTGCAGTCAGTGCCGGTAAGGGATGTCTTTAATGTGAGGCACAAGGGGAAGCTGATTTTGGGCCTCCTCAACAGACAGGTTTGGGCAACCCAACTGCCCCACGTTAAAGATGGTGCTGGTGGCACCCCTGGTGGAGTAGTGGCTGGTACGTATGGTCAGCCAAATCTTATTGGAATTCTGAAGCCAGCAGATGTTAAATAAGTTGCCCAAGTTTTAAACAAACATCAAGCAAATAATAAGTGGGGAGGTCAGGATTCAAGACTCAGGATGCCTGGCTCAGATCCACCGATACTTAGTACAACAGCTGGACTGTTTCCTTTCTATCCTGCCACACTGATCTGAGTCAAATATGTGTTCTCTTGAGCTTCAGACTTCAAAGCTGTAAAAGCAGTATCATAAGAAGATATCTTTGTGTCTACTTGTGTCCCATCTAAGTGACAGTGAAAATTAAAAGGACAAAAATAGCAACAAACATCAGAGCCAGTTCCATTCACTGACTAAGTCATGGATTGTGTCACTGGTGGTAGGTGGGAAAGAGGCTAGTTTTACATCAAATTATTCACAACTGTAGTTCCTAAGAATGGATATTACTTGTTCCACATAATAAATATGGACCTAAAGCTAAGAATCGAGTTACCTACCCAAGGACATTTAGCTAGTAGGTAGCTGAGCGGGTGATCTGAACCCAGGTCCAACTCCCATCCTCATTCTGCTCTCATTCCTTCCTTACATACAGCACAGAACTGAGTTGAACTAAGCTGGCATCATTTTATTCTCAATATTTTGTTTTCTCAGAATTCATTTGCCAATTTAAATCAGGATGACTCATTCTGGAGAATCCACAGAAAGGCATAAAACAGTCTGGTGTATGTAGCCATTAACACCTTCTGTGTCTGTAAGATTTAGCCTAACAATGATGTTAAGCATTATCCGATGGCATTTGGTTAGAAATTTTTCTTGCCCTGTGTAATTACTGGTGCTTCAGATAAAACCTGAAATTAGTTTATTGAAACTCGGAATGGAAACCACAAAGAGAAGAATGTCTCCACATATGTCAATAAATAAACCAGCCCATTAATTATTCCCACCTATTCAACTTTGAAGAAATTGACCAGGCTGATGCCTCTGGTGACCACATGATCTATTTCACATTTATACAAAAGCTGCAACCTCTTGGCTTCAAGAAGCATGTAGCAGTAACACTAAAACCACCAGTGACATGAAAATCAAACACCAGGTAAAAAGCAAATAGCCCTCGAAAATCAATGATCTTCACCAGCCTTCAAAAACTCTGAAAATTCACCATCCTACTCTCAAACAACAATTTCTTACAAATTCAAACATTTGGTGAAACACTGTTCTTTATGTGAGTCTGCAAACGCCTCCCTCTTTTGCTCTCTCCCTAACTATCACTTTCTCTGTGTGCAAAATTATCCCTTTAACAAATGTCCAGAGTAGGCAAATGATGAAGGACAAAATAGGGTCATGTCCCATCCTCCAGATGTATGTGGACATCGGCTGAGCCCAGCCTCACACTCCATTCCATTGTGGGTATCTCAGCCTGCTGCAGCTTCTTACTGTGTTTGCTTTTGTGTAATTCTACAGAAACCTCCAGCTGTTCTGGTTTGTCTTGAGTTTGACATGTATTTAAAGCATTTTCTTTATCATTTGCAAACAAATGTGGATTTAGTTATCTTCATGACGCATCAGGAGAAATAATCTTCATAGCGTCCCTGAGTCTTAAGGCCCAGCCAACCAGAATTAGTCACAAAACAGAGAACAAAACATACAAATGATCTGTTGATCTTTGACCAATTTTGCACCAGGATGGATTGTCCAATAAGCCTGCAGTATATTTTCTATTGAGACACCAGATTTAGCTTCTGTGATATAGCGGCTTCACAATACATTTAATTTCTCTTTACTTTTCTGTTTGACTTTTGCTTCAACATCCTTCCTATTACCCAGGAAAGAAAAAATACAAGCACCTCACTAAATGCAATTTCTATCATCTCAGAATTTCATCATTGATCAAATATGTGTAATTTCTTTTCTTTGAAACGCAAGTTGCCCAATCTAGTTACCACTAATCCAGTTTCCCACTGCCATATTCCTTAGTATTTTTTGCCAACAATTCCCTTGATAATTTCCTAGGGTCAGTTCCACATCACTGGGGTACATTATTGTTGACACAGATTATGAAGTATGAATCCCAGACATGGTGGGCATCTAAGGCATTTGTATCGAAGCAAAAGTACAAATTGAGAAACCAAATGGGAAAAGGAAAATAAATGATTTAAAATGATGCAAAACCCAAGAAACCTGATAAATGAGGAAGTATGCCATGGCTAGTAGGAAGGGGAGTAAATAAATGTCATGAGTAGGGCAGTAAGCAGAGAAATATTGTACTCATTTTTATGTCCATGAGCATGGTATGCTCTGAGGTTTCAAAAATATAGTCCCTTGGGACAGACATTGATTCCATCATGAAAAATGTATTATAGGCTATATCAAATGAGCAGACTAAGAAAAGAAGTAAAATGGTTCCACAACAGGAGACCCTGATATTGGTCAACATGGCTGTAGAGCATAGCAAAATACTTACCTCTTCTGTGATTTGTGTTTCTGTTTTTAAAAGAATTTCTCATTTTACGTAGTCCCGTACAAAAATTCCACGATAAGTGAATTTAAAAGTACTTTGTAAATGGTTACACATTCTTTGTTTCTTAATTATTCATTTTACTTTGCAATGTTCTTACAAATATCCAGCAGTCTCTTGGTCAATTGGGTCTCTGCATTTCAATACAGTTCAGCTCCCACAGCAGTACAACTGAAAGTCATGGACTAAATACTAGGAATAGATCTATGTTGTAGGGCTTGCTCAAACAGATAGCATAGATGCTCACCTTTCCTTTTATTGTTTATTCTAAGGAAAAATTGAGGTGCTTAACAAACCATCCTTCAATTTGCAGCCTCCCCAGTAGATTTAAGGCAATTCAGCAAAAGAATCCATGCTGATCTAAGGGAAGTTTTCTTTGAGAGACTGATCCAGCTTAGAGGATACTCTTGATCTCAGACACTCTTGACTAAAACATGACATCCACGTTTTCTCGGAATTGGTCTCCTGTACATGCCTGACATGAAGAACCAATGACAGTAAAGGACAGTTTCAGAGGCAAAGGAGAAGCTCCTATTCTTCTAACCCTGTAGCCATACCCTTAGTCAAAGAAGCCATCTGCCACTCCTGAGCCTCCATCCTTCTCTGAAATAAGAAATGGTCTCTTATCTCCATTCTCTAGAAGAATGCAGAAAGGGGAGTGATTTATCTAGACTTTTAGAATAAGAATAGGGATGAGTCATTCCTCCTTGCCACTTGAAGACTCCTTCTCTCCCCTGAAATCTCCATGCCTCAGTTCAAGATATAAATGTATGTGCTCCTGACAACCTCAGAATTTATCACCATGTAAATTCTCCATAGGTATGTTCTCTTACTGATGGCACCTAATTTTGATTTGGTCATTTGTCCAGCCTGTGAAGAACCTCAGAGAAATGGTAGACTTTTCCATTGAACCTCATACTCTCAAATCAATGGCTCAGGACTTTAAAGTCCGACATTTTTTTTGAAATAGCAAGAACCGGAAGTTTCCTCATTATACTTGGCGGTTTCCTGGTCTTCCTTGAGATGAACTTGACGTTCCCTGAGGAAGTACCAGTTCAGGGTGACAAGAGATTTGAGTTTTCAAGGCTGAGATGCCCAGGAGAGTCAGCAAGGACCACTCAGAAATGGAATCAGTAGCGACTATCCCCTTAGAAGTATCCTATGTCAGTGGCCTGAGCTTCCTACCTTCTGTACATTGGTAAATCAGGAAAAATCAGTAAGCCCTCTCACTTTTGCAACACTTTAAAGTTTATAAAGCATGTTATCCAAACACATAGTGCCACTACTCCTTGACATAGTAGTCCATAATTTTATCAACAACAGTTCAATAAAGAAAAAAACTTGGTGCAAAGTCTAGGTCACCCTGAATACCCTTTTCTCTCAGGAAGCAACTCTTTAAATTCCTCTATGATCTTCCAGAAAGCAGGAAGTAACACAATTTCACAATTTCAGAAGCAAAACAGAGGTAATGGATTACTGATGGCTACAAACATAAACCGATGGATGCATAGGAGGCACTCAGTTAATATTGGTTAGTGAGGAAATGAGGGAATAGATTAATGTTTGCAAAAAGGCATAAGTAGGAAAAGATGATTTCAGGATTAAAGGTCTTTGTAGACTGTTATAAATGGAGATTTGGCCTCAAGCTACGGTTGAATAATTGACCTTTATTAAGTGTTAATTCCATTCTAGGCCTTGTTCTGAGTTTATATATGTACTAACTCATTAAACTCTCTCAACGGTCCTATCATATAAATACAACTATTATCCCCATTTAATAGGTGAGGAAACTGAAACACAGGGAGATTATGTTTTGCAGATAGTAAGTAGTTGGGATTCAAGGGGAGTGAGTCTGACTCCAGAACCTACATTCCTTAAACACCAGGTGACCTTAATGACCTTGAATCCTGATGCACAATCATCAAATGGGGCACTTGTCAAAAGAGCTATTTTGGGGTCGTTTGATATGATTTATAGGAAATATATATCTGGTCATTCAGACAACCAAAATAGATTTCTCATTTAAATCTGGTCTTCATCTACAGTTCCTGGCTTAGCCTTGAAATTTCCGAAGTGTAGAGAGTGTTAAATACTTTTTGTTATGTTAATGATGTGACTTTTGTGGGGTCTAGTTGCCAGGGAACCCACCAGGTGACTTGAGGGTTGGAACTTTGAGTTCCATTTCTTGGACTCAGGAACATTTAATTGTCAGTGGTCAATGATTTAATCAACCATGCCTATGGAATAAAGCCACCATAAAAGCCCAAGAGGAGGGGTTTCTGAGAGCTGTGGGGATGGAGAACGGATGAAAATTTAGGGATAATGGCTCGCCTGGGGAAGGCATGGAAGCGCTAATGTCTTTGCCCATTCTTGTCTTATGTTTCTCTTCCACCTGACTGTTTCCGAATAACATCCTTGTAACAAATCAGGGATCTAGAGAGTAAATGGGTTTCCTGATCTATTGAAGGAATCAGACATGATGTGGTCTTGGGATTTATGGAGCCAACCAGGAAGAAACACTGATTATAGCTGGGCTTGCAACTGGTATCAGAAGTGGAGGGTGGTCTTGGGAAACTGAGTCCTTAACCTGTGCAATCTTGTCTGAATTGAGTCAAATTCTCAGAACCTTATGAGTATCTGAGAATTCTTCCTTGGTGTGAAAAAGCCTTCACATTCTCACACTGGAATTGGGTTTAAGAGCCCTAAACAGGACTCTAAACCAGAGATTCTAATGAAATAAATCTACTGTGGGATTCAGAGATCTGCATTATCAACAAGAAGCTTCCAATGCAGATCTCTCATAGACCACAATAATGGAAAAACCAGTCGATACAACTAACATATCTTGGGAGAAAGCAGGTCTCTGAGATTCCTAAGGTCAGCAACATGAAGTCAACTATGACAGAGTTAAGGAGAAAAATGTATCAACTAAAACACTGAAAAGAAAGAATGAAAAAGGGAAGCAAGCATCTACATTTTGCTTCCTACCCTGTCTTCCTTTGAGGGGTAGTAATGTTTCATCAGGACGCACTGTGACCCTCAACTGTGCCCCCCTTCTCTGCTGTACTTTCTTGTCCACCAAGTAACCCCCAGATAATCTCAAGAAAGAAAGAGGGTTATTTTAGCTGGCAGACATAATCTGTCATGGGGAGGGTGTTCCTGATGGCCCCATTATAATGTAAGCTCTCCTGATGATTTATTCACTCTTCTTTGTGATTTGGATGAGGGACAATCAGCCTCAAGGGTCTGATGATCTGCGGATAAACATACACAAGGCATGTACTGCTTCTAGAACCGGGAATCTGTGCATCAGACACGGGGCCATGAAATTTGACCAGCTTGTGGCCTCCAACAAGCCCTGTCAGCAACCAGACCTGTAACAGCCTGCTTCCGTAGTAGGTATACGGCCTCCCAACCTTGCTGGAAGAGAGTCTACATGCATCATTACTTTAGAAACCATCAACTGCATTTAAAAACCAGAAATTATTTTTGCATAAAGATGTTTACCAGAACATAATTTGCAATAATGAAACACTGGAAACAATTTACATGTACAACAATAATAGGAGAATGGTTTAGTAAATTAGGTACATCCGCATAAAGAGTATCTGTACAGTCATTAACATACATTTTAACTATACAGCAAATTTCTTATAGAATACTGATGCAAATAAAGTAAAAGAATGTGTACTGAAGGGAGGAAATATAGCCAAGGTGTAGACAGAAGTGATTTCTGGAGAGTGGAATTATAGGCGAATGTCAATGTCTATGCAAACATACTCATATGTCCTCAGCTTTCTACAATTACCAGGTAGTACCGTCACAATTTTTTTCAAAAGATTGCTCATTTGGATCAAATTTCAACCCTCCAAAGAATTATTTTCTGCCATGAGATTCATTTTCTAATCACATTGGTTTTTAGTAGAAGGAGAAAGCATCTACTTTCCAAATTTCTGAGCCAACTGGCACGATGTGGGCACATCCAGTAAGACATGCAGGTGGCAAACTTCTTTGAAGAAAGGAGAGAAACAGCAGTCCTACTTAGTCTCTGCTAAACAGGAGATGTAGGAAACCTCGCTATATTGAGCAGGAATGAATATATTCATCCTTGCCCCTGGACATGAGAAGTTAATAGGGATTTGGTTAATTGGCTGGTTTTCATCCTAATCGGCTAACAAATCTGTTCCAATCTCAAGAAAAAACAAAGCGGGGAAACAGGTAACATGGGAGTTCAGCTGCCCATTGATCTTGAAAGGAAACAGCATTTTTCTGTGTGTCAGGAGGTCTAAGGTCCTGAGACTCCAAGCTCTGGTTTCCCTGGAGAGTGGGGGAAGAGTGCGTGTCCCCGATGGGACTCTCCCACACCCTGGCCTTTCCTCTCTTTGAAGAAAAACTGAAACTGATGGCACATGTTTGATTTTGTCATTTAATACTGTTTCCAGCTGAAGCAAACACGGACTTGTTCCGTGGATGGAAGATTCTACAGACTGAGCTGACTCTTTCTCCACATCAATTAGTTCTGCCATTTAACGCAGGGATTAGTAATCTCAGTTCCAGGACTGTCATCAAAGGATCAAAATGAAGCCACTGAGTGCAGTTTGCCTTCTGCAACATTTTGAGGTAGGCTGAATTGGTTTTCCACAACTTTTCCACCTGCCTTTTAAGCTTCCTTCTGCCCTGTTTCCCTACCAGGTAGTCTGTATTTTCCTTTTCACTTTACTTCTTCTGCTCCTGATTACAGCTATTCTAGGTGTGCCCTGGGGGAGTAGCGGTTAGGTCAGTCTCCTCCAAGGGAGTGCAGTCCACATTTCAAACCCCGACTAGGCCCCAGATTCAGGGGCAACAGACATTGTAAACAACTAGATAAAATAAAAATACTTTATCTGCGTCTTCCTGTTCTCTCTTCCTGCCTGCCTGTCTACTTGGCTTCATTTCCTGCCTGTACCTTTCCTTTAAAGAAAAAAACAAAACAAAAGTATTCCTTGTATCGCAAACATACAGTCTAAACCACAGATTGGCACATAGGATCATATACATGCAAACGTGCTCCTGGGGTCAGGTGGAGTGTAGCAGAATGTTTGAAACTTGGGCTGGATCACGTTTCAGGCCAGGAGGACTGTTATCCAAAGTATTTTTAAAAGATGGCAGGAAAAGTTAGATATTAAAAAAAAGAAAAGTGCAAAGAGAATAAGGAAAGGAGGAGCATTCGGTGAGAAGAGCTCATGTCCCACCAACCTCCAAGCCCTGGGGCCTCAGGTCATCTGTCTTTACAGAAATGACAGGCCTCCAAAGACAAGAGGAGAAGGACCCAGGATCTATGAAGTATGAATGATAAGCCTCTTTCATGTTTCTGCCTTTCCTTCAGTACATCTTTTTAGCTTCCTGTTGAAGCTAAAAGAAACATCTGATATATATATATGCGCGAAAGAATACTACTCAACTATCTAAAAGAACAAAATCTGCCCTTTGCAGCAACATGGATGGACCTAGAGGGAATTATGCTCAGTGAGATAAGCAAGAAGGACATCGTATGATATCATTCATATTTGGAATATACAGAAACGAAGAGTGGATAAAGTCATCTATAAAAATGCTCATTAGACATTACTGATGCCTGGCAGTCCGTTTCAGTCACTCTCCCCACTGCTCAGAACTGCAAATAGGAGAGGAGAACACGACAGCATATTCAGATATTCCCCTGCTGTTTCTCAAGAGAAGATCACTTCTGTACTTTAGCTTAAAATAGTTTCAAGGTTTTCCCTGCCCACTTACCCTGTAGTTTGATCTATAACATATACCAGCAATATACAGCTGCCTCTTTTTATTCAACTGTATTAAACCATTGCACTAACAAAGTGTGGTGTGGACTGGGAGCAGAGGGCTGCCTCAGGAGCTCCTCTGTAAGTGAATGCATGCCTCTGTCTACTAGACCTCCAGGGGCTTTTCTTTGATGTTGGAGTTCATATGCACAGACCCTGAGAGAGGTGGGTCTCTTGTGTGACATCAAGCAAACACATAAGCTAAATCAAACAAAAATAGACTTTCATTCAATAAAAGCAAATTTGTGGTTGCAGGAAGAGAAGGGAGGAGAGGTCGGGCAAATTGGGTCAAGGGAATCAATTGCATAGTGAAGGATGAACTGAAATGCTGGTGGGGACATAAGTTATTAGACACAGGTGTTGAGTCACAATAATGCAGATGAAGGAATATAATGTCATGATGTCATATTCCTTCAGTAAATTGATTTAAAGAAACACAAAAGAGGCCAGATGACTTCCAGTTTCTCCCTGCCTTCCTCTTCGTGCATTGGATCTAATCAGTCCATGGCCACTAGTGCCTGGAGACCTCCTTTAGTCTCACTCTCAAGAGCCTCTGCTGACTAGATCAACCTATATTTGGGGCTCATCTCCCTTTGTTCTTCATGCAAGTGACTCCCATCGTTGCCCTGGTATAAGGGGCTTTTCTCTCTTCATCAAATCAACCCCTTTGCCTTGACATACCTATTCATGAAAATCGTACTCATTGTCCAGGGCTGGACTCAAGCACCCCTTCCTTTAGAACTTTTCCTCAGTGCCCCTCTCCCTCATGAAGTAGTACCCTCTTCTTATGAAATGGTTGCATCCAGTGTTTCTCTGTTGCCACTTTGTATAATATTTCTTGTAGTCTTGGCAGAAACCATGTTTTTATGTTCTAGCCTTCCTTATAACTTAGAGTGTGATAATAGAATACCAACTGTGGGATGAATGAATGAGGTTTCCTGACCACAAATTCTGAGTGAATACTCTCGCATTACAGAGATGCATCTTTCTCTTATCTTGCTCACTCCTTCTTGCGCTCATTTGCACACATACACCACACACACACACACACACACACACACTCACACATTTCTGTTAGTGAGTACAATTTGGATATCTTAATTGAAAAATGATTGATAAGCAGAGCAAAAATAATTAATGATAAATGCTTCCATTATCTCAAATATGACAGTTCTTTTTTTACAAGGTCTTTAGAGTATAATTATGAGTTTCTGTATGCAGAATTCACTTTGTTCCACAAAGAACTTTGGACACTTGAAGCAATGCAAAGTTTTGATTTTAGGGTGCACTGCCACGTGGCAAAAAAAAAACAAAACCCACCCCAACATAAACATAATGCAGAGCCTTTGTGAACCACTTTTACCTGTGTGGTGGTGGAAGACAGGGAGCAGAACCCCATATATCAGCAGAAGAGTAGATGGGAGGGCCTCGTTACGGCTCATGGAGGTTCACCTACCTCAGGCAGGTAAACAGAGCACATGTTCTCGCTGGTGCAGACATGACCTTGTGGGTCCCTTTGCAGATGATATTAGTGCTTTGCAAATATTCCTACTCACTTGTAAAGGCACATTATACTCAGGGAAATTATTCTCTCAGCAAACAGACAGATGTTTAACTTCATTTAATATGACACTATAATCTGAATTCTTAATGTGAGACAGGGGTCCTTTTTGGAGTTAGCGTAAAATTGCACACACCAGATTTTAACAAAGCAGCACTGTGGAGCACAGATGAAGTCATTTTCTCTTTCTGACTAAAAACTTTCTCTCTTTTCAAGGCCCTCTCAGCAATGCCGTTTGCAGAGGCCATGGCGCACTTAGCAGACCTTGGTAACTGGGAGATGTTGCAGGAGGTGAAGTCATGTCTCCACCTCTTGGAGAACTTTTAAACCCTCCCACTTGTAAGTCCCTATAGAATAACAGTGTAACTTATCTCCCATGGTGGGAATCTGCTCCCCCAAGAAAAGGAAGCATGCCATTCCCAAAGATTCTAGGAGGATAGAGAAATTCAAGAGAAAAGGAGAGTCGGGGTGGCTGGAACACACACATATCTAGATTAATTCTCAGGCATACAATAACAGATGCATCTTCAGTCTGCAAGGGTTTATAAGGATACCTGTCTTTCTGGATGCCAAGTGAAAGAGGCCCAGGAAACTGAGCTCAACCTGAGTTTAAACACAATGGGGCTTTCCGTTTAATGCAGGGGACTCAGTCTGGGATACCCACTCATGTGACATTCTGGAAGCTTCCACTCTGCCTTTCTACACAACTCTGTGATATAGTGGTTGGGCCTCACCAGTCATATTTCAGCTTTACCAGCTGCAGACCCCACCTGCAGGGAAGTCTGGAGGGTATGGGCAGGCTGGAGGTGAAGGAGCCAACCTTCCTGTTTGACCACTGCTGGTGCTACCCTGGTGATGGGGCGTCACCTCACCAGCACACTGGACTTCACATATGGCCAGAACCAGCTTCATCACACGCCCTTTGAGATATCCACACCAACCAGCTGTCAGCTGGGTCTAGTTCTACAGATGCCTCTTCTGACCTCTGGACTCCATAATATTTTCTTGCTCTGAGTCCCTCTTTCATGGCTTCCTCCACTAAACTTCTAAATTCTCACCCCCAATTCTCTTCTCATGTTCCCAGCCCTGGGGTAGTAGCTGATTTCTTTAATTACAACTCCCATGATGCACCAGGTTCCCTTTATTGCTTTTCCATCCCTCTGATTAAACAATTATTTTATATTAAATTATCTCTTGAAACAATTATGCGGTTTCTATTTCCTTGACTGGGCCCTAATTGATATGCCTTATTACTTGTAATGGAGTTACACAAACTTACTATATTGTGGATATTACATTTCTATTTTGGAACGTATATCCATGTGCTAAAAATGGATAACCTGCATTTTGTAAACTGTACATGATATCTATGACATATGTTGAATGATAAAAACAAATGCCTTTATCAGTGGCAAATATTTGTTTTATAATGAGAGAAAAACAAAGAAAATGTTCAAGAAGTATAAAACAAAAGGATATGATAATCTTTAAGAGTACTTTATTATCCTTGTTAAAATAACTCGAAGGATTTGTAACATATGTAAGCAGGGCAGAATTATTCCCCGTCCCCCATATTTATCTAGGATTGCAATACTATGAGCAATTAAGATGCAATTTTTGATGCTTTGTCACAATTGGAAACCCAAAACATTTATAATATTCATAATTCAAAGGCATATATAATAGTGAATCTAAAATTTAACTTTTTAGCTAAATATAGCTAAAACCAACTCCATTTAAATTCCACAGCTGGGAAGAAGAATTAGCCAAACTTTAATTACAGTCTCATTTACACTTCTATTTTCAAGCCCATTCATGAATTAATTTTAACTCTGTGCCTCTGCCTTCAATCAAGCTGTAAGTACCTGTCAGAAAATGACAGTGCTTGAATATCTGCATATATGTTGAAATTTCTACACCTTGATTCCTTGGTTAAAACGTCCACTTAGAGCTGTGTTAATAAGACTGTAAGGCAGAGACAACAAGGTGGGTTTCTGAATGTGGGCAAGATTACACATCCAGAGAAGTCTTACTTGGTATGTAAGTCAAAACAGAAATCCTTACTACAACAGATGACCTTCAACCCATTAATAAAGCAGGAGGGAGCTTGGTGTAGGAAAACAAATGCTGAATGGAACCTTCAGGGGACCTGAGTTCAGGGCCACACTGAACAGTGTAACCTTGGTGCTAATCTAACCTGTGAACATGGGCATTGGACCGTAGAGCTTTGCTAACCCTGTGTAACCATTATATAATTTATCTGAAACGTCTTCAAGCAACTCATGCAATCCCCACATATAAATAGGTAGCCATGAATCAGACATGCGAGCCGCTGTACTAATGTAATTCTCTTACATCCACAACTGCTGTTCTCTCTTCATCGGGGCCACTACTCCCTCCCTAGATACTTCCCCACTATTGCTAGACCCTGCAGTGTTTTACCACCCCTCTTTGGTTTCTCTTAAATGGTGCCTACCTTTTTATACACGGCTTTCTAAAAATTATATACCATATTCAGAAATCATCCCGCAACAAAGCTCAAAAGACAAATCATAAATAGATGAAGCCCCTATGTTCAATGACAGATTTACGTAGCAGTTTTAAAAATATCCTACATCATCCTTTGTTTCTGTGTTTTGCTTGCCTTATAAACAAACGTCTTCAAGTTCTATCTATTTGGTCTCCCTAAATGCTTAATTTACTATTTCCTCAACTGCACTGTAGCCAGGCACTCCAGGGAATTGCTGGGGAAACAAGGGTTCACCCTCCCTCCCTTCATCCCTCTGTCTCTACTCCGGCCTGCTTTTGTTCCTTCTTTCTTTCTAAATTTCACTGAAGGAACATTACATCATAACATTATATTGATTTAAGGCATGAATCATTGTAAATCAATATTTGCATATAATACATTAAGTTCACCACGGACAGTGAAATTCTAGCTTCTAGCCTTCACCATAATATTGACCAAATTTTCCTTTTTCCCCATCCATTCTGGTAACTACTCTTCATTCTCCTCAATGACTCACTTTGAGTGTGTTGACTCTTCCCAGGACCCTAACTGATGCAGCAAGTAGTCACATTAAATATACCACATGCTTATGTTGATCATGTTTCCTCTCACTAGAGTGTAGAATCCTTGGGGGCAGAGATTTTTCATCTACTTTTGCTGTTATCATTCATTACATATTTTTTGTTTCCAGCACATAACATAATAGGCTTTCAAGGAATGATCAAATAAATAAATAAATGAGTAATATTTTCCTCATGGATCCCTGTGGATTGTTTTGCACATTTCATTTTGGAAATCACCAGCTTAAGACACAAATATCTACCACTCTTTGCCACTCTTAGATTAATTTGGCCTAATTCCCTTCTAATACAGAGCTCTGGTCATCTTTAAATCACTTGAATGTAATTTAGTGCCGAGCCTCTGGGAAGATCATTCTTATCCCACACAAGATTCCTAGAATAATGGCCCCAACAGATTCTAAATCAATCATGGGAAAGACTTTATTAGTTCACCTTTCTGTTCTGTCTTTGGCTTTAACAAAGGTGTTCTCGCTCCTGATTTCTGCTTTAAGATTTCCCCCCTTTCTTCCAAAAAGGAAGATAAGACATGCCCAAAGAAGTATAGATTTAGTTGCTTCATTATGTCTATATTCACAACAGAAAAAAAAAAAAAACAAACCCTCAATATATCATTTCCAGGCTCAGTTACTTAATTTGCATACAAAGCTCCATTATTTAATTAATTTATAACTTCTAGGGCTTAGTTGCCCAGATCAGACTTAACCACTGTCTTCAGTAACAACATCGCTTAGAGCAGAATAGTTAATTAAACAGAAAGTGATTTTTTTCTTTCCATCGGAAACTCATATGCCTTCTGTTTTGTCCTTCAACGTGCTAGCTGGGGTGACCGCTGCGCACTGAGGTAGCTTTAGCCAGTTACACCTGTCCAGCACTTGACTTTTGGATAAACCAGATCTTTTTTCACATGCCTGAGTGTCTTCCTCTGCATTAATCAATACAGGCAGCTGGGTTCTAAGATTTGCTGTGAACTGACTAGAACTTGATCTTCAAGACAACCTCCTGCAAGCTGCTGAGGTGGCGTTGGGGGGGAGTGCAGGCGGCAGAAACTGCTGAGTCCCGCATCCAGGAGGAGACATTTTGTAAACACAGTAACTGCCGCCTGCGTGTGGCTCCATGTTTAAGTGCTGTGCTCATCTCCAGCTAAATATAGTGACGTGAGTAAGAGTTTTCTCATGTGGTTTTAAGTTTCTTGAGCTGCAAGTCAAACCGTGGTGACAGGCAAAGGTCCTTTGTGAAGAGAGAATTCAGCGCCAATGTTATGAAAATGGACTCTGCTTTCCACTAGCACCAAAATGGGTGCGGTTGTGCAGCCGCGTACAAAGCAGGAGAGAATTCTCTTCCCTTGAACTTGAACGGTGTTTCTATTTTTTCCCACTATTAGCTGTGGTCTGACTCTTCCATTTTTGTATTTGTTGGCTAGGTCGGCTATAAATAGCAGCACAAAGTGACTTAAACAACAGAATCACATTGTCTCTCACTTCTAGAGGCTGGAAGTTTAAGACCAAGGTGTTGGCAGGGTGGGCTCCTCCGAGAACCCGGAGGGAACATGTCCGTCTCTTAGTTTGTGCTGGGTTGCTGTTAGTCTTTGGTGTTCTTGACTTCTCTGCATCATACCAATCTCTACCTTCATCTTCATATGACATCCTCCCTGGTATGTGTGTCTCCAAAGTTCTCCTTCTGTGTGGACACCAGTCATACTGGACTAGAGTCACCCCGCCGTCTACTTCAATATGACCTCAGCCTAACTTCACTCACTGCATCTGCCATGACCCTATTTCCAAAGAAGATCACACTCTGAGATCCTGCAGGTTAGGATTTCAACATGACCAGTTTTGGGGGAGAGGAAGCGTTGTGATTGCTGTGGGGCTTCGGTGAGAAACAGAAAGACAAAGTGACATCCCCAGGGCTTCTAGGCAGCATTAGAAACAGACAGATCCAAGAGCCAGGATCTGGTTCTCTTCTGGTGCCTTCCTGGGCTGTCTCCCTGACTCTGAGACTGAATGCATTCACAGAGAGGACAGCAACAGTGACCTGTCCTCCCTGGAACAACTGCCCGAAGCCTGACACAACATGTCTACACCAGCTTGCTTTGTGAGGCTCATCCAAGAGGATTAAAAAAGGGAAACTAGGTCTGACTCCTGGAAAACAAGTTAACCAGGTGCCAAACACACTGACGTTAGCTCTGAAGATGGACTCCAAGAAGGCTTGAATGAATGGTAAAGTCATTTTAGCAGTGATTAGAGCTTCTACCTTAGAAATTGCTTCCAAATCTGTTATCTCATTAGTCTCCTATTGACTCTGAGAGGCAAGCATTGTTTCTATTTGACAGAAAGAGAAACTGAGGTTGAACGAGAAGTGAATTTTTAAACCAAAGGCTGAGAGCCTTGCTTGTGAAAGCTTGTATGTCATCTCAAGTTTGGATTCAGATTTCAGGGCTCATTTTTTTTTTTTTTAACAGATTCTTATTGTTTCAGGCAAAAGGAAGTATAAAATTTTTAAAGTGTATGAAATTCTTAGCATTTTCCTTCAATTTTTTCTACTTCACCTCTGAAATGTAATTTTGGGAGAACTCCTCATACCCCAGCTCTCTCTCTCTCTCTAATAGCTTCTCCAAGTATCCGAGTCCTCCCTGCTTTGCTCCTAGCAGATGGTCATAAACTATGAGCAAAGGATGATAGTGCATCTTCAGACCTTAGGGAGTCACAGACTTACTAAAACTTAGGATTTGAATGAGCTTAGGAGGTTTCTAAATAATGCTCTCTGTTTTACAGGTAAGAAAGCAAAGGCCCAGGGTCCTAGAATAAGTGAAAAACCTGGTATCCTGTCTCCCAGCCCTGTGTTCTGAGAACTGTAGGCTCTGGCACCATTTCAATATGACCAGCAGGAACAAAGTCCTGTGCAAGCTGCTTTTATCTCATTCTCTCTGAAGGCAAGAAAGGTCATTAAACATGCACAAGAGAAGCTGCAGAAGAGTACAATACTGTGCAACAGTGATATGAAAAATTATTAAATTGGTGGCCCTGTGCCCTTTGCAGGCACAAAGCAGCTCCTCTGTAAGGGAATGAAAAGAGGTTGCATGTCATGGGATGAAGCTTCTTTCTATAGAGACCCCATTACAGCTCCAGAGGGAAGAACATCAATTCCTCCCAGGGTGTCTGTGTAAAAGATAATGTATGCTTCTTTTCTGTCTGTCAAGATTCACAAAAGAGATAGGAAGTTTGAGGCTCTATTACTGATGACCTTCCCACCAAATATGCTGCATCTCGTTTTTAAAAATAGTCTCCCTCCTGCGTGGAGTATTTGACAGCCTTCATAAAGAAAGAGAAAGCTGGGGTGGAAGTCTTGAAGGAATAAAGAGTGGAAAAGAGAGAGGAAAGGAAGAGACAAAGCAGCTGGTCTCACAGCTCCTGGAGTTTTCTGGACCTCAAAGGGGTCACCTCTTTGGCCTAGGGCTTCATCATCTTCAAATCATCTTCATGATGGTCTCCACTCTTGCTGGCCATGCTCTACTCTGCTAAATTACAGGCTAGTTGTATTATCACCTATGACAACCTTTGTTACCTTCATATGGTCAAGTTCACGGTCCTGAGCATGGCCAGCCAAGGCCTTGGACACCAGCTTCAGTTCAGCTCATTTCTTGCTCTCCTGCTCCAGCACTCCAGGGAACTCACAACTCAGCCACACATGCCACTTGCCACTCCTCAGACATGTCACTTGTTGCCAATGCCTTGGGCAAACCCTTTGTTTTTTCTTGTCAAATGTGTTCAGCTCAGAGGTGCCCCATCTGTTAGAAATCTAGTCAAAACAGATCACTCCCCACCTAAGATTTTTCTGTGGGTCTCAGCTCAGACCCTCCTATCTTAAGCTTTGGCTCCTTGAACTGAACCTAAATACAAGTCATTTCTAAATTGATGCCAGATCTAATAACCTTTTAAAAGCTTTTTTTAAATATTGGACTAATTTTAGATTTACAGAAAAGTTGCAGAGATAGTACAGAGAGCTCCTACCAAATAGCTTTTAGAGTCACGAGCTATTTCACAGAAACCTATAAAGAATGATATTACAAATGCTTCTACGCTTACTCCCATCATTAACCAATCTCAACAGTTTGCCACTTTGCTTAGGAGTTTTTGAAGACATAATACATTACTATTATTTTTAAAGTCCTTTGTGTTCTTCTCCCTGAACCTAATCTCCTTTTCTCATAATTTATCCTTCTCCTTTTAGTATTTACAGTCAACTGGCATGTTCACATAAGTTTACTGTATATGTATATATATGTATATATATATATATACCAGAGGGGACATAAGATAGTTTGTATGTTGTAAACCATATGTCTGTGACATCATTCCATGTGTTTCAATTAGTTGTACATGTTTTCAATATATGTTTGTGACTTTATAAATCCCGCTTTTTCACTAAATCTTTTGTATTTTCATTTATTATAAGAATACACAACCGTTTACTCAACTAATAGCTAGATCTTTTATTGGCCTCATCTCCTTTCTAATGTGGACTAGGAAAAACACAAAACAATGCTCCTTGGGGCTCTGTTTATATTAGCAAACCAGGACATGGACCTGGGATGATCCATTAACTCTTAAACTTTCCCACCCTCTAGTATCATTCCAGCTTTTAGGGAAGAAAACGATTACAGGAACTTCAAAATGATATTTTTGGCAGTGGTGAGAGGTTTCTTATTTCTTTCAGTTCAGCAAAAATCCTTTTCTTCTTTAGATCCATTTTAAAAAGCTGGGGATAAATCTACCAGTGTTTTTTAATAGGGAAATGCGTATCTAGCAGAGCCTCTTTCGTCCTTGCCAAGCTCGTCCAAATCTTAAGAAGGAGGTAGGAGATGTTTGTGCTATTATACAAAATGTTAGAATTAAATCCCAAGCCTTATCTCTCTAAATTCTAGTTGCTTGTATCCCGCACTTGCCAGATTGCTTTAATGTTCCCTTGAAATAATTATTTTTTAAAAAACAAACCCAAGTTACACAACAAATGACTGCTTTTCCCCAGTTTTAAAATATGCCTATAAATAATTTTACAGAAAAGAGGGGGGAATAGACTAACACAACTATTTTGTGAGCTAATTAAAGCAGAACTTGGATTTTACTTCTTAATGATTTTATACAAATTGGAAGGAAGGTGAGAAATATTATTACAAGGTGTGTAGGCAGGAAAATAAATGCCTCGTATCCATGGAACGTTCCCTTGGTTTCGCTGGAACATTTGCATTGATTGCCTTTTTACTTTCTATTTATTATGAAAGCATCTAATCTCATAGGCTTGGTGGTAGCCATTAGGGAAATAGGGGTGAATAAGATAGTGTCTGCTCTTAAAAAACTACATGCCACTCCTTGAATATATGAAAATATAAAGAAAAGGAAAATAGAAACCGAGTGCACGGCTCTCTGGAGGAGACTGAGTAGGAGGGCTGGAAAATAGGACAGGGGTCGCTCGCACAGGGAAGGAGTGTTGTAGGACCGGGGTAGTAACACACTAGCCATAGCACACCTGCTTGGAACCTAAGTCCTGGATTTCATGTTTGTTCAGCGCCACCAGTGCCCCCAAATGGAGTGTGGCTCACAGTGACGACCCTGAATGATTTTCCATTGCTCGAGTGCCGTGAACTTTCTAGCCTCCAAGACTTTGCTTATTGCCCCTATTCTGGATTGCATTCTCAGTGTGCTCACCTTCCCCGTGGCTGAATGCACCTTCCATCTCGCAGACAGCTTTGTCTGTCTCGGAACCCTTGCTCATCCACCTCCAGAGCAGTGAATCACCCTCTGTGCTCCCAGAGAAAGCTGCTGCTTTTTGTCAAGTACACCGCTCAGCACAGTTGGACAAACAGCCGCATAAATTGTGCATGCCTCTGTGTCCTCGACTCTTAGAAGACAGGGATTCATCTAACTCATCTTTGTGGGCTCCTTAATACCTGGCATAGTGCCAACACAGAGTACATTCAACATGAAGTTCATTAGATGACTTAAGTAATCAAAAGGAAACTGTTTTTGGGAAGTGAAGTAATAAATAGATGTCTGGACTATAATTGTCTTAAACTTTGTGAGAATATGATTTCTTCAAAAATAACTGTGGGATTTTTGTGTGTATGTCATTTTCACTTACTCTCCTGGTGGTATAGGAATTCTAGGTTCAATTTTTCTGGACAAGAAGCCAGTTGTGTTTGCCTGTGCAGGTGGATGAAGGGACTCTGCAAATGTGTCCAGGCAGGACGCTTCCTGCTAGATTCCTCACCTTTCCATATGGCACGTGTTTATTTTGATTCTAGTAAATTAACAGTTCAAAGTATGTCCAGGAAAAGTACATTTAAAAGCTAGAAAAACAAAACAAAACACTTGACATAGAATTTGGAATTTCCTCAACATGAGGGGTACTACAGTTTTTGAAACAATTGTGAATGGTGTTTCCTCAGGTAATGTTTGCTTCTTTCCTAGTTTCTCTAGAAATGTTGTAGGAAAAGATAAACATACCTTATCAAGGAAGTCTGAGAAGAATTATTTGAAAACTCAAACATGTCAGGCCAATATATTCCTGATATAAAACCAAAGTCTAACAAGCAAACATACAAGGAAAAGTAAAACCAGAAAAAAACAAAAAACAAGAGTATTAATAGAAGGAAATTAACATGCAATTTTGGTTGGCTCCAGTTCCGGCTATGTGATCCTACTCAACATCTCCACTGATTCCTGCCGAAAACATAAAGATGTCTGTCTGAGGACTCAGACTGAGAAAATAGCAAGTGAACTGGGGAAAGAAACCAACATTTAAAGTATGATCGACATGGAAGTGAGTTTACTGGTATTTCCCTTTTTTCCCAACTTCTCACCCAACTTGGAGTCCCCAGCAGCCCAAATCCCAGAACTGCAAATCAGGCTTGGACAGGAAGCTCCAAGAGAAGCTTACTCCTAACTTTTCTGTTGTGAGGAGAGAGGAATATGTGGAAAGAAACCCTTTCCTGTGTTTGCGTTTATGTTTTGCTGATCTGGCTCAGTAGTGGATGCAGCATTCATGCATACACCCCAAAACTCTGAAAGGAAACCTTTCATTTGAATAGAACAGCTGTATTACCAGGTCCCTAAGGTCTAAAGAGTGTGTGTGTGCTGGGAGGGAAATCATTAATTTCTTCCTTCTCTATCACTGCTTTGCTTCCCAAGTCATGGGAAGTATGAAATGGCAGAGGGGACACAAGTCAGAAGAGAGAGAAATTCCAAGGGACTGGTGAGAGGAGAGGTGTCATGGAGAGAAAGCTACCCTTAAATTTGTATATCTAGTCCCTGGCTCAACTGTGAATTGCACATGCATTGAAATGACCCCGAGTAGCATAGTAAATGCTCCAGGAACTGAACAGAAATATAAAAAATGCCCAGATTGGCCCCTGGGTGGTATACGTGTGAAGCAGACAGCTATATAGCACTACAAAGGCTTTGAAAACTAAATTGACATGGGAGCCACTGCATAAAGAAGGCAGATTAGGATTCCTTGCAAGAAACTGCACAGGTTTGATTGCCTGCTAATACAAAAAACAGACAAACAACAAAAGGAGAACATTCTCTAGAGGATTTACCACAGCCAGCCTCACAGACATGTATCACAAAATGTTTGCGATACAACCAGAATTACTAGATACAAACAAAAAAACAAAAGAGGAAAAATCTCAACAATGAACCAGAGAATTACCAGAGAGCTGCTGACACCACTCCATGAGATGACTCATATGTGGAAATTATTGAACAAAACTCTTAATGCAGCTATTCTAACTATGCTCCATGAATTATAAAAAAAAAAA
>RJWH01002969.1:145886-187602 GCA_004363575.1 Solenodon paradoxus
AAAAAAAAAAAAAAAAAAAAAAAAAGGGAAAAAAATGAGCAAAGTCTCAGGAACCTGTGCAATAGGTCTGCATGTGTGTCTCTAGTGTTGAGAGTGGGCTCAGGGCACTGATGTGTCCGAAAGTGCAGAGTGAGTGCAGGAAAGAATTCAAGGCAAGACACTTGATAAGAGCACACAGCAAGTTTATTAGGAGAAGCACAGAGAGATGGACAGCATCTCTCGGTGGGTAGTAAAGCTACAAAAATGAAATAAGCTGAGATAGGACCTTACATAGGACCTGGGGAAGAGGGAATGAAATTTCCATGCTGTTAAGTGTTGATGGTAATGGGATTTCGTGTATTGTTATGGGTTGATAAGGAAACGTCTTTTCTGCTAACATGCTTGTGGCTTGGGCTCGGTGGTACTAGCTTATGGGGTACTACTAACTATTTTGAGTAGTACCAGCTTAACTTCAGATGCCTACAGCTAGGACAGGTTAGTCCATCTGCTGATGGCTTGTACATCTGCCCCCACATTCCCTACTGTCCCTCATCAACTAGAATCCCAGAAGGGGAGAAAAACAAAATTAGTGCAGAAAAAAAATAAGCTGAAGAGTTCTAAAACTATCAAAATCATAAATGCACACAAGTACGATGCAGAGAGAAATCCAAAAAGGAAAAATAAATCACAAGAGACATCATGATCCAATGCTGAAATTTCAAAGCTAAATAAAAATTCATGAGAGCAGCAAGTAAAAACCTCACACTACTTTCCATAGGAGAACAACTCAAATGCTAGCATATTTTAGTGGAAATCATGGATGTCAATATAATCTATTTAAAGGGTGAAAGCAAAGAAGTATTCATTCAGAACTCTCTACCAAAAATATCCTTCAGAAAAAAAACAAAATAAAAGCATTCTTGGGTGGAAAAAAAATACAAATAGAATCCGTAGAAGCAGACTACATCTGAAAGAGCTGATCAAAGTTCTTTGGGCAGAAGAGAAATGGTTCTAAGAAACCAAGCACCTAAGGGAGGAAGAAGAGTAACAGAAATGGCAAATACCTGGGCAAACAAAAAGAGCTATCTTTCCATTTAAATTAAAAAATATGTTCTTTAAATTATGCATGACCAGTAAAGGTAAAAATTATAACACTGTCTGATGTGGAACTAAACATTTTAAAGATGTAATGCTTCTCAGCTCTATAGCACAAAAGAGGTAGCACACAGGAAATTACATGGATGTAGCCGTTCTATATTTTTCAAGTGCTGCTCACAAGAAAAACAAGTAAATATAAAGTTTTGCATCACTTAATGACAGAGATACATTTTGAGAAATGCATCACTTAACAATCGCTATTATGAAAATGTCATAGATTGTAATTACACAAAATTACACAAATATTTAGGTGAACAGCTGACCACATAACCAGGACAGATGGTATCCTATACCATATTGGGACCTATAAACTATTGGAACCACCATCAAAAAGGTGGTCCATTGTTGACTAAAATGCCATTAAGCAATGAATGACTGTAATGATATAGACAAAGTTACTCTCTTAATTCTAAGAAAGTAAGATAAGAAAAAAAAAATACCACGCAAAAACACTAGTCAAGTCATGGAATGGCTACACTGATATCAACTGATATCAGGCAAAGTAGACTTCAGACCCAAGAAATTTATCAAGAATAAAGAGGGACATAATATAAAGATGAAAGGGTCGGTTCACAAGAAGATACAGGAATTTAATATGATATACACCAAAGAGCAGAGTTTTAAAATACACTATGCAAAAATTGGTGGAACAAAATTAAATAGACAAATTAAACACTATACTCAGACAAAAACACTTCTCTGAGTATTTAATAGAACAAATATATACAAAATCAGCAAGGCTATAGAAGTTCAGAACATGACAGCCAACTTGACATGAAGAATATTCAACCTATCAGCAGAATAGATACATTCTTTTCAAGTGTATATGGGATTTCACCAAGCCAGATAATCTCTTAAAAAAAAAAAAAAAAAAAAACTTAACAAACTTTTAAGTGTTTGAAATAATACAAGGTAAGTTATCTGACCATAATGGAAGTAAACTCAACATCAATAACAGAAAGACGGAGGACACCCCAAAATATTCAAAAGTTAAGTAATACACTTATAAATAATACATGGGTCAAAAAGAAAGTCTCAAGGAATATTGGAAAATTTTTTAACTAAATGAAAAAAATAAATTACATGTTATGCTCACTTTTAAGTAATCCATAGTATCAGGTTATGTCTGTTATTAATCAAATAAGAATCTAGGTGAAGTCATGAGTAGATGTAACTAAATTCTATAGTCATTTTACTATAAACAAGGAAGATAATTGTTGAAAGTCTAGAATACTGATATTTTAGGACAGTGTCCCTCTAAATTATCTACTCTGAAATGCTGTGAGCACACTGAAAGGAAGAAGAGATTTTAACCATATGAAACAGTCAGTTCTTATTTGAACTCAGATATATCTATATATTACTCCATCTAGATAGATATATATTCAGTACTCCCTGTGTGCCAAGTACTATATTAAGCAAAATTTGAATGAGTATGAATGAGTGAATGAATGAAGAATGAAAAAATCCTTAAGGAGCTTTTTTGTATGGATCTTAGAGAATACGTAGGGAAAAGCAGAAAAATCATTCCTGGTAATTAAATAAAGAAACGCAGAGTATGCCCTGGCCAAGCAGTGGTTTGGTTCACCCTCTCTGGATAGGTGTAGTCCCCATACATCTCAAAGACTCAGGTTCACCTCCAGGGGCTGAGGGAACAACCAAGACGAACAATGAAATAAAATAAACAAAATGCTCCTTCCTTCTCTCTCTTCCTGCCTGCCTGCCTCTGATCGCCTTCATTTCTGTCTGCATCTTTCCTTTAAAAAAAGTGAAAATGGAATAAGAAAAGTTATGCTCTGAGAAACTGCCTTTTCTGCCCCCTTATATGCCCTATAGATCCTGTCACAGATCTCTGACCATGGGGCTCAAATACACTAACTTCATGTAGCAAGACGTGTGGAGCTATTACTGAGTAGTTGGTAGAGTAACAGACGTTCACAGAATGGCTATCCAGTCCACGGAGTAGGCAGGGGAGAGATGGAGCACACACCTCAGGCCACTGCAGGATTTTTAACTCAAATGGAATTTTTACAACATCTTTAATTAAAAAAAAAATATTATGTAAGGCTAGGCGAAAACTTATCCAATTCCAAGCTACCTACGCTAAGTCTTTTACTTCGTTTAAATCCGATTAAAGTACAGTCTTCTCAAACATGTTTTTTATGATATCTAGAAAGTCTAATTCTTCAAGTTAATTTTATGGAAGTATTGATTTAAAAATGCATATGAAAAACAGAGGAAATTGCCAAAACAAAGGCATTTCCTTGAGAGGGGGAAAATGTCCTCTACAAAGTAAAAGGAATCTTTCAGGTTTTATTATTTTTATTATTATTTTCTTCTTATATTTGTAGACTAGAGAACAGGAAATCTAAAATCAGAATTGAAATTTGCCATTATAGCATATTTTAAAAAAATGTTATGCTATATTACTTTAACAGAGGAAAAGTAATTCTACTACACCCTACATCATTTTTGCAGAAAGAGCTTTGATGCATTTCTGTTCAAAAGTTGAACTGACTATGTGACTTAATGAGAATCATCTGAAGTATTAACACACAGAGATTAAGCATTAATCCGTTCATGATCTACTATCCGTCCTTTCCAAGTTGCAAAGGTAAATTCTTCAAAATGCTTTTCAAATTTTATTCTAAAAGAATTCATTGTTTTGTCTATTCTACTTATCAAAACTCAAAAATGTTTCATTAGTTCTACTACTAAAACCTTTTGAAGATAAAGTATTACGTAGATGGTAAAACATCAACATCCCAAGTTGGAAACAGAAGTAGAGAGGAATTAAGAAGCTATCAACAGTGATAATAGGAAAAGGTGGGGCTGGGAGGAGAGGCTGAAGAGAAAATGGACAAGAAGTGATAAAAAGTTTTTTGATTCCATCATCACGGATCCATATGGAAAATAAGGCTTTAAAAAATTCCTTATTTGAATAGGTGTGATAATGATCATTGGACTTAATTTGTTAATGTGTATGGCATAAATATGGATTTCAAAGTACACTGTAAAAATAAGTCCTAGATCAGATTTTTTAATTCAAATGGAAAATTCTCATGAATGATGCAGTAGCTGAGGCCATTTGTCTGAGACCAATAATTCTGGAGAATCACAGACCAATAATGAAGAAAGCCTAAAAATGAGCCTAGAATATAGCATTCATATTTACAGGCAGCTGTGAGATTAGTTTCTTATCTATAAATGGCAACATCAACATCATGCTTATTATCTGTATAGGTTTAGGAGCAGAAAAAATATACCCAGTGATTTCTTCCCTAAGAAGTACAAAATATTTAGTGATATTTTGTTTCAGTGGACATGATGAATTAAAAATATATCTACAGGTGACATATGAATTCCATATTATAGGAGGAGAAAACTTCAGAAGTCCAGCCTTTTCATGTTGCTAGGGAAAGCTTAGTCAACATTATTTGGGAACGATCAATTTGGAGAGCAATCACAACAGAATATTCATATTTGCTTATCAAACTTGTGATATTTCAGATAACATTGATGTGGAGTGAAAGTTACCATTACCTAGCTAACTTTTAGTAGCAGTAAAACCAGAGAGTTTTATCAAGACACTGGAACTGTTTAAAATATTTATTGATATATCTTGTAGCTTTCCATTTTTACTACTTCAAATTTTTGCTAAGCATTTTGTGTTAATAAAAATTATTGTTACTTTTTTATGTCTAGAATAAAGGCGCAATAGATCTATTTCATTATCCTAAACCAGTATGATATATATTAAAAAATTAAATATTTTTCTTAGAACTTGTCAAAATAATTTACAATGGAAAATTTCTGCTAATTAAAACTTTCTCAGTTTATATGAATTATTCCCTTAGTCTATCAAGTAATATTGATTTTATTATTGATTTTTCAGACTATGCATTTGACCAAACTTGAGAGATATTTAAAAAAATTCCAAGCACACTTATTTATTTTAAATAACTTGTAGATTTGAAGGAAGAAAAAGACATGAACATATGCAGTTATAAAACCAAATAGTCTCTGAGCACTAAAAATACATAAATAAAACCAAATAGAATCAGAAATTAGAGAAAATGTCAAAATTGTTACATAAGGCAAGGATGCTATTTGGGGAATCAGAAAAGATGTGAGATTTACTCTGGACCTCCTCCCTTTATTTCTGGTCCTAGAAGAGTTCAGAAGGAAGACTATAAAACATTTTGGAGACCTGCTGGAAAACAACATTGCAATCATAACTTGCTTTGTTCTCTTTATGTTCACTGATATTCACACCCTCAATCTTTAAACTTAAATTCTATGTTTGAAAACTTAAGGTCATAAAGAGTATTGTGAGTTAAGTTTGTATAATTCACTTTGCTGACCACGTATAATATCTGAAGGACAGCAGCAGTGCTAGTGATATAGACATTAAGAAGACAGAACTCCTGCCTGAGAGGTTCCATCTGCTCAAGGAAACACTCATAAACAGAAATTAATGCAACATATTGTGATAATGGCACAAGGTACTAGGGCTGAAAAAAAAAAAAAAAGAGGTTGTTTGAAATTACCATGCATTCCTGAAAATTATTTCTTAAAGCAGGTGCCTGATGTTCATGAAACATTATCTCTAACTACTGGAGTTAAGGGGAAACACAAAATGGATAAGTAAAGGCAAGAGGTGATATCCAGAGAGTCATAGCACACACCCTATGTAAGAAATCCCCTCAGAACAAATCTTTGAAAAAGGTGTTGAAGAAAAACAAAAATGCTCCTCACAAACAAGCAAATCTCACAAAAAAACAAAACCATATTAAGCAGAACTTGGATCAAAATATAATGATCAACTTAATCTCTTTTGTGTCATATCATCTATGCATGTGACTATTTAAATCAAGGAACCATCCATATGACATCTAACCAATAAAGAGAACAAACTGCAAGCACAGCTATAAAGAATTACAGGAAGAGAATTTTCATTCACCTTATTTCCAGCTGATGTGACTTTCTAGTATCCTGTAAAATAGGTTAGTGAATGCTGCAAAATTGGTCCATTGATGAGGCAGCTTTCTACAGAGTTTAAATCTAATGAAGCATCAAGTTTTTCAGTTTCTTGCACAATAGACTAATTTTCAGGTTAGCCTATTGGACTAACTTTCCTGCCACAAAGAACTATACAACTGGAAGCAACTATTTTCAAGTATTGACTGAAAAAAGGCTGTGATCTTTACAAAAAGAAAAAGAGACAAAATGAGCTACATATTGACTCTGAATTTTTGCTGGAGGACACATTTCCAACATTGACATGGGAGTGGAGCCCAAGCAGAGAACAGTGTTTTCAACGAAATGAAGGAAATAGACTGGGTTACAGTGATGGTGACAAGTCTGAAATATTCAGGGTAAGCTGATGGAGCTCTACATATAGGAGTTTCAGAAAATTGCTTTGGAGTCTCCTAGACATATGCAAGACTACACTTCATGAGTCTGGCAGATCACATCTGGGGAGTTATAAACTTAATAATTTCCAGAAGGTTACATAATGCAGGGAAGCACTGGAGTTCTGGTTGCTCAGAGTAGGAGGACATCACCAAATGTCCCCAAGAATTGTTAAAGTTTCCAAAAATTGGGACCCATCCAAAATAGTGGACTAGCAAGATCTTTTGCTCACATCTTTTCCAGAGATACAACAAAATCACATCTATATACAAACTACGGTCTTTGAAAAACCAGCATGTACATAAGGTAAAGTGATAGAAAATATTGGAAAGGGTAGGAAAACCAAGATGCCGTCTCACCAGCATCACTACCTGGCACTGCAAGTCATGGTCCGGAGTGACAAAAGAGATACAGAGACTTTCCAGAGAAAGAGCAGCATTCCTTTGGAGAACAATGGGATTTGTGGGGAGAAAATAATATAGGACAGTGAGCAGGGGTAGCTGAAAGGTAAAGTGCACATGGATCTAGCTGAAGGATTTTCACCAGTTGAATAGAAAACTTCAGCAGAAAAATGAAAAAGAGGGACAGCTACCAGTGAACAAAGACACTAGAAGGTGTCCTCACAGATTTTCTTTTGTCTATAAAGTGCTGGCAATTGCAAACACCATATTGGAGTTACAATTGGCACAGGGGGACGTCATGTTAGAGTAGATTCAGAGGTCAAAATTATCACCCCTCTTCCATCACAGACTGTTATTTTTCTCATAGCCACCAGGGCAGCAATTGTCTAGGTTAAAAGCAGGCAGTCAGAAACTGTAATCCCAGCATAGGCAGCTGAGTGCTTCCTGCAAGGCTTGGTTTATGGAACGAACTTCAGTTCTACAGCTCTTTCAGAGAGGATCATGAGAGAGATGCTAAACAGTCTAAGAAACAACTGACCATCTCTTGTCTAGGGTTCTTGCTAACCTGCCTGCTTGTCTGTAGATTAAAGTCCACATCCCTGGCAGATAGAGCTCCTGCCTTGGGTCTCTACTTTGCAACCTAAAATCCTAACAAAGATTATCACAGCAATGTAGGGCAAGAAGTTCTTTTAGCCTAACCCACAGAAATGTATACAGCTTACAAAAAAATGAAGAGACAGAGAAATTTACTGCAAATTATGGATTAAAACAAAACCCCAGAGAAAAATCTACATGCAACAGAACACACCACTTGAAGATTTCAAAGCAATAGTCTTGATGATTCTTATTAGGAAAACAATGGATAAATAAATTAAGATCTACAACAAAGAACAGAAAACATGGGAAAGTTCCAAACAGAATCCACAGAGCTAGAGAATACAATAGCAGAACTAAAAAGTACAACGGAAAGACACAACAGTAGAGTAGAAGAAGCTTCTAACTGAATCAGTGAGCTAGAAAATGGTAGTAGAAAGCACCCAAGCAGATCAACAACAAGGAAAAAGAATGAAAAGAAATGAAGGTAGAAGGGATAGCATCAAGAGGAATAACATTTGCATCATAGGGGTCTCAGAAGAGGAGAGAACGGGGCAGAAACTACAATAGAAAAAATAATAGCTGAGAGCTTCCTCAACCTGTGTAAGAAAAGAGACATCTAGATCCATAAAGTTTAAAGAATTCCAAACAAAATAAACTCAGACAAAAACCGACCAAGACACGTTATAATTAAAATGACAAAAATTCAAGATAAAGAGAGAACCTTAAAAGCAGCTAAAGAAAAAGCAATCATGTACAAGGAACTCTTGTAAGAGTGCAGATTTCTCAGCAGAAACTTTACAGGCCAGAAGGAAATGGCATGACATATTCAAAGTGCTGCATGAAAAGGACTGGCAACCAAGAATACTCTACACTGCTAGGGTTATCACTTGGAATTGAAGGAGTGATAAAGAACTTTCCACAGAAACTAAAGGTAAAGTAATTCATCATTACTAAACCAGTTTTGCAAGAAATACTAAAGGGATTTCTAGAAAATTAAAGAAACCCTACTTAGGATCAGCAAGACCCCCAAAATATATAATTTTGGAGGGGAATGAAACTTTGAATTGTTAGAATGAGCTTGAGATGAACTTGTTTTCAGTTTTAAGATATGTTATAAAGAGAACAATAATGAGATATTATTTCACACCCATGAGAATGGTTATGATCCAAAAATATAGAAACAAACATTGTTGAGAACGCAGAGAAAAAGAAATCTTATGCACTCTGGGTGGAAGTATACATAGGTACAACCATTATGAAAGAGGTATGGAGATTACTCAAAAATTAGAAATACAAATATGATTCCATTATTCCTCTTCTGGTATCTGCCAGAAAAAAACCCCACACATTTGAAGAGACATATGCTCCTTTACATTTATTGTAGAGTGCTAACAAGAGCTGAAGGTTGGAAGAAACCTAAGTGTCCGATGACAAATGAGTGGATAAAGGAAATGATAAACATAATGGAATACTACACAGCTATTTTTCTGAAAAACATGATGAAAATATTTCATTTGGAACAAGATGGGTGGACTTAGAGGGAATTATGCTTAGTGAATTACTAACAATATTATTTTCAGAAAATTCACACAAACTTAGAAATCAAACAACACAGGTTTCATATATGTGTCAAAGACAGAATCCCAAAAGACAATTTAAAAATTACTCAACTCAGTAAAAATAAAAACACCGTATGTCAAAATTTGTGGATTATAGCTAAAGAAGTTATCATGGGGAAATTTATAGTGTTATAAATCTACATTAGAAAAGAAAAAAAAAAACAAATCTAGCTTTTACCTTAAAAAGAAAGGAAACAGATAAATTAAATACCAAGTAGATAAAAGAGAATCATAAAATAAGAGTGAAAGACAATAAAGAAAACCAACAAGATCAAAAGCTGTTTCTCTATAATGCTTAATAAAATTGATGAGTAAGAACAAGGAAAAAAGAAAAAACAAAAACTACCATGATCAGAAATGAAAGAGGGGACATTTCTACAGACATTATAAAGACAATAATGGAAGGTTACATAACACTTTAAACCAATGAATTCTGTAACTTAGATAACATGGACAAATACAACTTATCAAAAGTGATACAATAAGAGGAACTCTGATCAATTTTATATGCATTAATTTATCTTAACATAATTTTAATTAAAATTTTCCTTCTCAAGAGTGCCTGGGTGGCCTAGTGGTCTAGCACACTCTCAGCACAGTCCACATACACCTCAGGGTCCCAAGTTTAAGACCCGGGGCAGGGGAAACAACCAATGTGAATAACTAATAAAAATACATAAAGTGCTGCTTCCCCCTCTCTCTTCCTGCCTGCCTACCTGACTGCCTTCATTCCTACCTGTACCTTTCTTTAAAATAAAATTTCTCCTCAAATATAAATGACTTCACTGATAAATACTAGGAATGTTTAAGAAATATGAGAGATCAATTTTGCATTTACTTTTCAGAAAAGAGAGATGCAACTATTTTCCAATTAAGTTTTATAAAACTAGTGTAAGATAAATACTCATCCTGACAAAAATATTCTAAGAAAAAAAAAAAAACAGACTGATAGCTCTTATGAATTTAGACACAAAAACCTTTAGCAAAATATTAGCAAACAAAACCCAATAATATATTTTATAAAAAATTATTGAATTAATATATATTAAACTATTTATACATATTCAACTGGTAATACATTATCAAGTAATACTTTGTTCAGGAATCCGAGACTGGTTAAACATACAAAATTCTATTAATATAATTCAATGAATGTTTCTAGAATAGAAAAATAACTTGATAGGACAAAAACAAACAGTCGAATTTAAGAACATGATGAAGACAAGAACAGTTGCTTCACAAAGGTGATCACTATGGGCCAGGAGCACATGAGAGTTCACTTAATGAGTTATCTGGGAAATGCAAATAAGAAAACCAGTGCATGCTCACTACACATCCAATAGAAAATATAAAATTAAAAGCATTGTCACTATCAAACTGTGGCGGGAAGGTGGAGCAACTCTAATATCTTATATCTTACATAGTATCAATATTCCTTGCTGGTATAAGTATAAAATGTTACCGCCACTCTGGAAGGAGTTCTGGTAGTTTCTTAAAAGGCTTAATGTATACTGTGATCCAGCCTTTCACTCTTAGGCATTTATCCAAGAAAAATGGAAATATATGTTCATGGAGATTAGTGCTCAAATGTCAGAACAGCTTTATTCATTGTAACTAAAAACTAAAAGTACCCCAATGACCATTAACAACAGATCTCAAAAACGGACATAATCATGTATGGAATATTCTCCAGGGAATATTTAAAGGCAGAGAACTATGAAAACATACAACAACGTAAGTGGATCTTGAAAACATTATGCTGGGGAGGGGGGGAAAAATGGTAAACCGAAAAGTAAGTCCATCGTATGAAATTCTAGAAGGAACAAACTAATCTAATGAAAGGAATTGGAACGTCATTTTTTCTTCATGGGGTGACTCGGAGGGGACACAAAGAAACTTTTAGGTGTAATGAACATGTTCTTATCTTCACGGGGCTATGACAGGTGCTTCCACTTGCCAAAACTCTGAACTTTACAGTTAAGGCAGGTGCATTTTATTGTATGTAGAGTGCATCTATTTTTTAAAAGATTATCCATGTGATTAGTAATGAAAACTAATGCCTGCACAGCTTTTAGTTTTAGCTTCTTTTTCTTTCTTCTGTTGCTAAGATGTACATCAAATGATAATAAAAACAGCAGGTTTTGACAATACTGAAATGTATCTGGTCACTGGAGCTATGTATCTTTAGACAAAATAACTCATTAAAATGTTAGGAAGGATTGGGTTGAATTCGGAAAATGCACTGAATTTACCTAGTGTCTCTTTTCCCAGGCATATTCACAGGTAGCAGAAGATAATATTCTACAGGTAGCAAAGGTATTAAGAACTTGGAAAATTGTCATTCAGTTTTACCAGTGATTAAACCACCACCAGATGGAAAGTTTGATTTCCAATTATGAATTTTAACTTATCATTGACTGTCAGGTTATAAAAATTCCTTTTAGCATTTCCTCTCTCTTACCTTTAACACTTGAAACAAGGTGGCTACATAAACATCAAGGGGAAAATCATGCATAAATAATACAGGCATTGTTTCTTTCAGGGATTGTTTTTCTGGGTATTTAGCATTTGCCAGCCCACGCACTGTGAATAAACCTCCCATGGGGATCCAGTGGAGATGGCTTTGAAGGCAGGTAAGTAAATTCCTAGGAAATATTTTAATCATTATTTTCAACAATAATGTGTTCAGCTTCTTGGCTGACATAAGTTATGTTTATATTAAGCTACATTTGTCCAATGTTATGGAATAATTTGTGTCTATGACTTATAGGTGTTCAGGGGGAAGAAACAATGCCGATTCAAATGCCTTAAGAAGAGAAAATACTAATACTAAAGAGAACTCCAATTTTATATGTTCAATCTTTGCTTGGACTCATTTATAACTATAAAGCAATGAATGGTACTCAAGACTCACTGTGTTTTTCCAAAACCTTTTCCTCTGTTGGGACTGTTCCTTCCCCTTTTCCCTGCTGATTAAAATCCTACTCATCATTCAATGTCACAACCTTTCTCCAATAAACTATCTCACACTTTAAGTATTTTAAATATATTGTTTTTTACAACTCTTTTTTTTTTTCTCTAGAAGATGGGGGATCTGACTGAAGGAAGGTACTTGTAACAGGAATCTTTGTGTCCTTGCAGTATGGCGCACAGATTTGCTAAATAAGGTCTGTTGGAGGACCAGATGAACTGCATGAAGTGGAGATTTTGGTCCTCTGTCACCTTTGTGAATCAACTTCATAATCTATCAACTTCAAGAAGCTATTTTAGGTCAAGATACTCAGTTGTTTTCGATATGTGTGTACACACACACACACACACACATTCTATATTCTGGTAATATTACTTTTTATCTCCAGCCTAATCTATTGTCATATCTTTGAGCTGGCTTTCAATTTTGTTCTAGGAAATGATACTCTTTCCTCCCTAGTTTACAGATTGCAAACTCTTTTGTGTTTTCTATCTGGTCACCTTTAATAGAGTATTTCATTTATCCACCATGAAACTAACTGTCCAGATTACTGATTGCTTAATGTTCCCTGTCAGCTTTTTGGGCGTCAGGAACCCTGAGCACTTTTCAAGCTCTATTCCTGTCTAGGACATTCATAACAGAAAGTGCTTTCTGCCGCCATGAATAACTTTTCTTTCTCTTCTAAGAACAAATTGGAGATTAATGCATACAGTCTCTCTCACATCAGGTTTTCTGATCTGTTTGTGAGACTTCTCCCACTACAGTGTGCAATATCAAAAATACCAGGGAATCTCAATAAATTACCTGTCCCTTGTGCGCCTCTTCTATCTCTGGAACGCAGGAATAGACCCTACTTAAAGAACTTCGAAAATGGATGGCGGGCCTTATTTGCTTTCATGATTCTCAGCTACTCTGTTATTTTTTCCAGATGACTGCATATATATTTCACCTTTTATTTGTTTATTTTATTGATTTAAAATCTTACACAAAATCAAAACAAAATAAGACACTCCTTTGGCTGTACATCAAGTATGAGAAGAATACTGTAACTGGATAAAATTTTAGCAAGCAAAGCGCCAGCAACTACACTGTCTAGTTACTCAATAACAATGGAAAAGAAGTCAATGACTATTAATTATTCCCTCACAGCTTCGAGTATGAAGACATAAATATATACATATACATACATATATATATATATATATATACACATGTGCATGTATGTATATAGAAGAATACTCAGGCTCACACACGTATATTAAACAATGCCAACAAGTCAAAACATTTAACAGGAGAGTCATTGCCTGCTTGGCTTGACTTTATGCAAATTCAAAAGCATATTTTACAGGACAATTTTTTAGGGGTATATGTGATGCTATATTCTCCTGCGTCACTGAGTACATCTGTCACACAAGTTCCATGATCACTGTGAGTTTTGTGGTTGGAATATAGTGAAGGATGATTAAGAAAAGGAGGATCTATGTAGGTCATGCAAAATATCACCTTTGGCAAAAAGAAGGTAAACTGATGGGGAGGGTGAAGATGAAATCAATTATATCAAAAGCAGAAAGAAAATGATAAATAAGCTTAGAACTCAGAGAGGGAGCGGCGGTTTGCCCATAACTGAGCAGAAGTTCCTCATTTGCTCTGGTGGGGGTACCTTGACTTCTGTTCTTCCTAACAAATAGTCCCAGCCCGATTTACCCATGTGAGAGTCAACTCTGAATAGCATAATTATCATAGCTGTGGACTTTCCACTAGTTCTCCCCACAATTATCCTATTCTAGTTCTCCTCAACCTTTAATGGATGCTGGATCATTAAATAACTTTCTGAAAGCATTAAACCCTTTCACCAAAAAGTACACATCTACCCAGCTATAATTCTGTATACAGTTTCAAGGAATAACACGATGAACAAAAAAACTCAGAGCAAAATGCAAACATAAAGAAAATCACATCACAATATAGAAATCAAACCAAGTTGAATTCAAGGCAAAAACCATTAAACTGAAAAGAGAATATAATTTCATGGGTAAAATAAACACTGGAACCATGACTCTTTTGAACTTTTGTGATCTGAATACTGTTGCATTGAAATACCTAATACAAAATGGCAAAGAATCCAGGAAACTTTTAGGGAGAAAGTTAGGAAAACAATGGTGTACAGGATAATTTTATTTTCCCTCATTATTTGATAAAAAGACAAAGCAAATGAAGAAAATGGAGCATCTAAACAGCATAATAAAAAAAAAAAAAGTTGATCTAATTTGTGTCTGTGTTTTTGAGTGTAGAATATCCTCTACTTGAGTTCCTATGGAACATTTGCGAACATTTACAATAGATTTTTAGACCACAAACACCCAAAAAAGTACAGCCTGGTCAAATTCATATGGGGAATATAAAGAAATATACACACTCAGTAAAATTCACTGTGGTTGGGAAGTGGGAGGGAAGCAAAGAGGGAACAAGGTGGAGGTAAAGGTACTGGGACTCTGGGGTGGGTGGAGGTGGTGTGAAATACACACAGACCGAGGTGGAAATTCAATGCCCTAAAAAGCAGGTAACAATGTACACAAAAGAAATGGTAAAACAATTTTGAAAAAGAAGAGCGTTAGAGAAGAATAAATGAAGGTAAAACAAAATCTTTTATGTTTTTATTTGTAATTACTTAGCAGACAACATGTTGGCCAAAGTAAGAATAAATATAGTGTATTCAGTGATTATAACTTGCGGCTAAGTGAAATGAATGGCAGCAAAGTTATAAAGGAAAGGGTGGGGAAACTGGGAATACTCTGATGTGCTTGCATGACCCCCAAAGTGAGACAGTGTTATTTGAAGGTGAACTTGGATTAGTGGTAAACTTTGGGACAATCACAAAAAAAAAAAGTAAAATAAAAACAACTCTTGTAAGAGAAAGAATTCAGGAGTTGAGATTTTAGATTCACTCCCTTTGAGAAAAATTTTTAACATGTAGGTTCAATAGATGAAGAAGATAAAGAAATATTAGGGAAGAAAAGGAAATGTGGGTAACTGTGAGGTTGGAGTCACGTGAAGATGGTTTCCAGAATAAAAGATGATAATAAAGTATAGATTCATAAAAATGTAAAAATGTTGACCATCCATAAAACAGAAGGTTAACAATGGCTGTTTTAATGCAGTGCATTTGTGGGCTGCTGAATTTTTTTTTTTTTTCTTTTGCCTTCCAAAACAAGTTTGCAATAAATATGCAACATCATTGTCATAAGAAATGAAACAATGAAAATGATTTTTAAAATACTGGGCCCTCTCTGTTACCCCAAAATACATTCTTTGTATCTACCTTTCGATGAGCATTTGCTCCTAAATAAAATACTTAAGAATATTCACACACTATAGGGAAGCTGTAGTAAAAATGTTTGACAGAGGCATCGTCCAATAAAATTACAATGAAAGCTACATATATCATTTAGAATTCCTATAGATGTGAGCTGTTAGTGTATATTTAATGTAGTCTATACAGATGTTGATTTACAAGGATGAACACGATAAACTTCTACGATGATAGTATACAATGCTGTAATTTTTAAGAAAAACAAGCAAAATATAAAATGTTCTGCTAAGTACATGGAAAAACATTAATAGGAACAGATAAAATTAATTTTAATAATATTTTGTTTAACCCAGTATATCCCAAATATTCTTATTTCAACATATACCCAGCATAAAATATAAATGTGCTATTTCACCTTTTTTCCTAAGTCTTTGGAATCTGGTATTTATTTCACATGTAGAGCACCTATCAATTCATACTCCTTGCATGTGCTCCTAGCCTCGTGTGCCTAGGGGCTACCAAACTGTAGAGAGCAGTTCTAGATTTTTGTGACTCAAAGTATGGTCTATAGACCAGCAGCACTGGTGTCACCACGGAACTCAGAAGAAATGTACATGCTCAGTCCCTGCCCTGGACCTGCTGCTCCAAAATCTACGTTTCTAACAGGTTGTCGAATGATGTCACAGACCACACAGTGAATGTATGCATGTCCACCTCAGTCTTCCTCTGGAATTTCTGAAGTATTTGCCTAACCTTTCTTATCACTATTCTCTCTCTGTCTCCATCATTATATAATAAATCTCCATAATCATATAATAGTAAGTATTTATGATGTGCTGACTACAATGTGCTAATACTTTACCAGTCCTACCATATACATTTTACAGAGAAGGAAACAGAGAAACTGGAAAGATCACCGAGTTCAAGAACCATCTGATTCTATATGCCTGAGACCACCCAGTCATTGGAGGAGCTGAAATTTGAACCTAACTCGTCTACCTCCAGAGCCCTGCACCTTAACCAACAGTTGTCTGATTACATATCCCTTTCTTCTACTTAAGCTACACCCAGCTCTCAAGGGCATAGACTATATATCTTAATTTTTTTTTTCCCCCGTGATCCTTATTTAATTCCCTAAATGTTCTTCGGCGAAAAGAGAGGACTCGTTTCTTTTCTCCTACGAGGGCTGTCCTTCCATTTTAAGGATGTTACTAAATACAGTATTGCCACGTGGCAGGTTTTGGCCCAAGCCCCTTCCAGGTACAGTTTTTTCTCTATTATTTTGCATTAATAAGGAACAAAGTGAGACATTCTGCAGAAGTGGAGGTTACTCTGACATTATAAGGAGCAAGTGGTGTTTCATATTTATGAAAGTAATGGGTAATATCCAAATCCAATTTTTGCCAGAAAGAAAACCATTTCTTCTTTAATATTTAAAAGATAATTTTTGTCTAACTGATAATCCAACAAATGTGGATTCTACAAGTGGAAGCAGTGAAAACTAATGAAACAACTCTACAAGTAAGAGTTGAAGGAAAAAGGAAGAAGTCGGAATAATTTCAAATCCAAGCAAGCCCTTCTAGATATCCAGGTGAAAACTTTTATTGCACATTCATTAATGATTCAGATTCTCTTGCCTTTAGTTCTAACTTGATCAAATTCCATTTAGATTTTCTTGTTTGACATGTCTGTCTTTTGGAAAAGGTCCAATGCCTTTTCATTTGGTGCTTTCAACTCTGTTTCTCACTGGACCTCACTGAAGTGGATGAAATATTCTCAAGTACAGAGTCAGGGGTAGGGATGCACCTGTGCCTTTTTCTAGATGCTCAAACTGGCTGCCAACATACAGCTGCTTTTCCAAGGAGACGTGGCCAAGTCAGAAAAACCGCTTGCCTCATAGATGACCCCAGTATCTACCCCAACAAAAGCAGACCTCACCAAGGGAGAGAAGAGTCTGCTCCATTAGAATACAGTGTAGGAAGACTATGGTATGAATAGACTTTCCATCATTTAAAAGCTGTGTACCCTTGGGCAAGTTACTCAGACTCTCTGAATCTACTTTTCCTATGTGTGTAAACTTGGACTAGTTACTTAGTCACCATCAACTTCAGGTTTCACCTATAATCATGTGACATTGTTACTTAATCTCTAGAGTTTCTGACAGGGCTAACCAAGAATAAAAGGTATCAAAAATAGAGAGAGCCTGGCCCCTGAGGAATAAAATCACATAAACATTCTTTTGTAATCCTTGTTGTGCTTCATCCCAGGAGTTCTGAGATGTTGACAGTATTATTAGACCTTTCCACGGTCAACCAAGAATATTTCCATGATATCCCTTACCATGATGCATTTGTCCTTCAAATGTGTTTCATGCTAAACTGTGTCTGCAAACAATACTTCATTTACTCACCAACTACGTTGTTGTGACTGCCTCTAGGATAGGATCTGGGTCAGTTTCATGTTCCTTCTTGAGCATCTAATATGTTGATGATATTTTCAGTGTCTTTGGAAAACTTTCCATGAACTTCAGTTTGGTCATCACTCTAATCCTCCTTTCTCACACATCCTGGGGTCCACATCCCAGACCTCACCACACATGCTGAAAATCAGGTGTTGTGACTATAAAATGTTTCAGCCTATAGAGAAGTAAATCATCGTGACTGGTGCGTCTTGGTGGAGTAGTGGTTAGGTCAATTGTCTCCACAGGAGTCAGGCCACACACCACTGGGTTTTAGTCCTGGGTCCAGGGATGAAACAACCAATGTGGAAAACTAAATAAAAATAAAATTGAATGCTTTCTCCTCCTCTATCTTCCTATCTCTGCCTGCCTACTTGCCATCTTTCCCACCTCCATCTTTCCTTTAAAAAAATGACTACTCCAATTTCATGAATTCTGACCTTTTATCATATTACTCAAGTGCTAGTTTTTATAAATCTATAAATGCTTCAGATGCAGTTGTGAACTTTTCAATCCTATTCTCTTCCTCCTTTCTCTGAAATAACTGCTATCCTGTCTAAAAATTTCATTTATAATCTCAGTATGATATAATATCTCTATGGCATGAAGGTTATGAGTATAAAATAAATAAAATATATAATGTGGCTAATAAATGTTCTATAGTGGAATCTATCATCCTCATCATCATCATCATGTTATCATCACTATAATTTTTCATTGACATTTATCTGTCTCCTCCAGTAGAGTCTGGCTTTTTCGAGAACTGAAGCTGTGTTTCCCTCCGTTCACCTACAGATTAGCCCAGTTCCAGAATATACACACTCAGCACACAAAGCTCGTAAAGCCAATCAATGCTATAAAAGTTGAAATGACTTCTCCACTCTTTTAACATCAGGCATAATCTTAAAACCCATTAGGTATAGCTCTTTATAAATTCTTCAAAGCAGGAACTTAACCCATGAAATGCAGGTTATTATTTGTTCACCTTAAAAAAAATCCAGAGTAGTGCTAATCTTCTCAGTTCTTTCAAGTGGTCCAGAAGAACTGTTAGTATCATGAACTCTTCTTCAGTGCTTGACTCCAGAGGAGAATGGAGTACAATTAAGGCTCCTGATGTTCACAAGCTGACCTAAAAGATGACTTGGTATTGAACAAATATGTATTCCATCTCTTGGTGTCAATAGCCTCTCAAGATAAAAGCAGCTTTTAGCTTGTTATAGCCCAATTTGCCGTCTCATATTCAATTATGGAGATTTAGAGGCAGAAGAAAACATAAGAACTTGCCATTTAAAATTATTTGCAATAAAATTTGGTTTTGTTTACTCGATGCTAAATACTGATAGTTAAGAAATTGGTAGGCAATCTAACGTGTTTTCCCCCGTACACTAATTAAACATTTTAGTGCAGAGATCAGCATAATTAAAGAATTAGGAAACAATGAGAAGTGTTTGGGATAATTTGTAATATCAGTGCACTGATGCATTGGGTCCAGATACCAGAATTTGATTGGCAGGACTTTATTAAGTTTTGGCAGCACTTAGGTAGGCTGGGAGTGCCTTTATGAGACTCGTGCACATTAATCCAAGCTCCCGTTCTCGTTAATACTGATGAGTGAAGGCAGTTAATTGAATTATGTATGAAGTGCTGCTGATTAAATAATATTTCACTCCCCACTACAGAATTAGCTCTGCCGGATTAACATCCACTGTTGTCCCTGACACTGAATGTCATAAAGACTTCTTCTCAGGCATATACTTTGATTCTTTTCCATCTGTTCAACACAGGCAGCATCTCAGTTATCACTGGATCCAAATACCCTTCTGCTTTGACATGAGGTCACTTTGCAGAAATGAAATAGTTATTTATTAGCATCTGTGTAACTATGAGCAAAACTCCCCAGAGCCTCTAGTATTCTAAGGATATTATTATTTAAATCCATTATGCAACATGAAGGAAAAGCCTAATGATTTATCATTGTATTCTGCCTAAGGTTAAAGGAAAAGAAAATAACTCAGGATCTTCCAAATCAACCTTGGAAATTAAAGTACCTCTTTGAGCTTTATATATCGCTCTGCCTAAATTTTCTACACTTTCCTCTTCTCAGGTAATTCCAATTAATACCATGCAGAAAACAGAAAGCTCTCCCTGTGGAAGATGAACTCAAGTTTCTTTTCTCTCTCCCACCCTCCCTCCCTCCCTTCCCTTTTTTTTTTCGATCTATTTCTTCTTCCATTATGAAATTACTCAATGCCAGATGCTGTGATGCCGGCAGGCAGAGGTACGCAACTGTGGTTAACTCTTTTAGAGGAGTTCACATTGTCAAGTGCAATGACATAGGTACCTGGATATTTAATATCACATTTGCAAGAGCAAAGAGACATGGATGGGGCAGAAGAGGGAGTGACTAATCCTGCTTGGAGAAGATGAGAGGCTTTGAAAAGAACAGGGTTGAATTCTGATAAGTGAATAGGAATGTCTCAGGTCCTGACTCTAAAAAAAAAAAAGAAAAAGATCACAGGACAAATTAAATTGCATGTCAACCCATCACCATTAAACTACTAGAACAGAGATCAGACAAAAACAGTCCAGGTGTTGTCCATCCTATGATTTAGATGATATTTATAGAATACTCTCCTATTTCTCCATGAGTAATGATGTTTTATGAGGCCATATGGTTTAATAGAAGGAACATGCTCCTGACAAGAGGCTGTATTTGTATATCACCTTAGTCAAGTCACTTCACAGGTCTGACCCTTTAATTTCTCCAACTTCAATATAAAGAGTTTGGTTAGGACACAGTCTGCATAAATTATGACTGAGATTGGGAAATGAAGTAGGTCTTTCTTCAGGAGATACAGGCTGGAAGCCTGCGTTGGTGAATTCACTATAGATCAGGGTCTGGCTTCTCGCTTGGCAAGTTCAGAAACCACCTTAGCAGTCCTACAGAGATCCGGACTTGTGTATCTGATTTACAGAGACAAATTTTTAAGTGACTAAACTATCTAAACCAAGTTCTTTATTTATAATAATGTCTTTGTCAGCCTATTTTCACAATGTATTATAATAGAAAAACTGTTTTAATCAAGAAGTTCTTAAGCATGGACTCAAAGTAAAGGGAATTGAATGATTTAAATGTTTTATGACATGAAATCCTGAAAGCATTTACCTCAATGCATTCATCTCCATGGTAGCATTCTCCATAGGAACTGTTCTTTAAGAAGCTGAGCCAGGAGCCCCTTTTTAAAGGACATTGTTGTAGAGTCACAGTTAACTTTCATCTTTCAGACTTCCCTTTATTCTAAAATTTTATTACCCACCATTTTTTCTTTCTTATAGTTCTCAGTAAATGTGAATGTCTGTCACTCTTGATTTCTCAATAAAGACTGAACTACTTTATGGGGCATTCCTTCTCCTTAAGATGACTACCTATTTCTAATGGCCCATGCATTGATTTGATAATTCAAGTTAGAGAAGACAATATTATTTCTCATGTAGTTAAGTTCCTAAAGATTCCTTGTTCTTATATACTCATTCACATCTTCCAATTCTGAAATTCTAAAACGTGCAATAAATGATTTTGCAGTTTGCAAAACATTAGACTGACAGAAGATGCTTCAATGAAATTGAAAGCGATGGAAATATAGAAATCAGTAACTCGGCATTGTTACAAAGAAAGAAAGGAAATAAAGGTGATAAGATGTCAAGATCATGACTGATACACATTGCTTCCTTAGATGTGTCAAACCATACTTCATTTTAATCTCAAGTTCACAAGATATTTACTCTTATAAGGCTGCCGAGAGAAGAAAATAATGTCCAACACTCACCAGGTGGATTATTAGAAGAACTTCATTCTTGAATTAAAATTGTTAATTGCTTTTACTTTGTGCTTCACTTATTGCAAGTAAAAACATTCTGGAAATAACATGCCTGAAACACAATTGCTGAATTTTCAATGAAGAACTCTGTTTATATGTCTTAGCAATGCTTTAAAATTAAAAAAAAAAAATAGATGTCATGGCTTAACCAAATACTTGAAGCTCTGGCCACTAGGAGAAGACATTGTTCAACAACTTGAAACATTTAAAAAACCTTAGCAGGTTAAATTCACATTTTAATTCAAGTTACATTCAGTCCTTACATTCAAAGGCATTCTCTAAAGGAATCCGGTCTGACAAAAAGAAGATGCAAACATAGAAAAAAATGCAGCTGAAGTTAATTTCAAAATTTCTGTAATATCTGAAAAAGGTATGCGTTCTTTTTTGTGTGCAAAAGTGCTCTGTCTATCCAAGGCTAAGGATGACCCAATCAAGATGGCTGGATTTTCAGAACTCATTTCCTGTGTTATTCTTGCTTTCAAATCTTTCCCATGGTTGCCTTTTAGCAATGGAACCAAACTAGGTCAGCTATTGTGTCCCCTCACATACTACATTTCTTATTCCCTTAGGAGTCATCACTTTTCTTCTCCTTGAAATAAATTTACCTAAAGAGTCAAAACCATTTCTCTCAGTCAACTTCTTATCATTCTCTCTGGAGTCTTGAGACACACTGTCAAAGTGTGTCATCCATGCATTCTCTAAAACACAGCTATTGAAAGTCTAGTAACAATGGTAGTTACTATTTACTGAACTCCTCAAATATGCCTTGTCAGCCAGACTAGGGATTCAGTGATTCAGTGATACATAAAGTATGTTTGCCCTTTAGGATTTCCTAGTCAACCCAAAGGGGCAAACAAGTAAGGGGATGTTCATTGCAGAGGAAGATAGGTCTCATACAAGCATAAATGAGGGAGCAATTCATTCCCATGGAAGCTCACTCTCCCACATCTCTTATTCACGGTGCTACCATCGACCCCATCCTTAGCACTTTAATTTCACACCTTCCTTCTCACATCAATGGTGATTTTCACTTTGAAAATATCTGACATCTCTCACCATTAACAAACTGGGCTTCAACATCTCTTGCCTAGACAATTACAAAAATCTTTTTGCCTCTATTCTCTTCTCACCAAAAATTATTGTTCAACCATTTTAAGCAGCGATGATTCAAATATTACAAATGACTCTGGCTTGTCCACAAGCTCCAGTTCAATCTCCTCTTTGTGAACCATGTAACTTTTCATAATCCAATCGTCACATACTTCCTTCAGTCTCATATCCTACATCATTCTGCAAATGACATCGAATTTGTCTTAGTTCTCTCAACTGTAGTGCTCTTTCAACTCTGTAGCTTTGACTACGTACTTTTCTCTGCTTGGCATCCCTTTTTTCCTGATTCCATCTTCCTGGGAATATTGTCTTATCTAGTAGATCAGAAATCAGGCCCATTTGGCCTTTTCAGCATCCACCTTGCCAGGGTTACCAGATGGCCAGTCATTCAACAACCACAGGCTACTCCACATGAGGGCAAAAACTTGACTTTTATATAACAGCTGAAGACTACGCTTCACTCAGGCACAAAAAAATCACATGTGGTAAAATAAAAACCGCCATCATGTGCTCAACTTCTTTCTGTGGAGTGAAAAACATGAATACATTTCTTAAAATAGTCAACTCTCTTAGAGGCACCAGGTACATCCTGGGGTTACAGAGCTTCAGGTGATCAAGATGGAATTATATTCCAATCCTTCTGACTTCCAATCTCTCTGTCTGGTTGGTTCTTATTTGTTCTTTACATTTTGGTTCTATTCAAACTCCTCAGAAATCTTTCTGAGTGTCCTTCTCAAGTCAGTCCCCACTGGAGTATCTGGTTCTTTCTGTCATGGTACCTACCCTAACTTATCATGATGTGCTGATTGTTCCTTAAGGTCTTTTTCTGCACAAGGCTGGAAAGTTCATAATGATAGAAACCACATTGCTTTATCTATACCTACCCAGCACTCGCCTGGCACAGAGTGACTTCAAATAAATATGTGTTTTATGATGACAATTCCTTACTAAATGACATAAAAGTAAAAACAAAATGGCAGAGGCCATGTCCACTAGAATTACAGTCTGGTTGCTAAAGAAATCAATTATTGATGAAGATGACACATAACAAGGAAACAAAGCAATTTCTGAGAGTTTTGTGTCTATGAAGATCCCATGGAAGTCCTAAAAGAAAGAGGGATAATGGAACCTTGAAATTTTCATCAAACTCAGCAAAATTCTCCCCCAGACTCTCTGACGGACAGAAAATGCATCCTGAGGTAGAAGAGAGTCAAGCTGATCAGACTTCTTCCACGAAACAAGTGGATTTTTGATGAGAAAAATTTTTTTTTAGATTCAACCCATGTGGGGACATTTAAACAGCATCTGATTCATCCTGTAAGAAACCCTCTCATATTTAAAATGACATGCTCCATGAAACTACAGCTGCAGGGTAATAATTTAGATATCCCCAAACAAAGTTGACAACAGTGAGGAAAACAGTCTCACCTCATTTTCTGTGAGAGAAGCACTCCGAGAAACCAAAGGGACTCCACATAAGCTGTTGTAACACATTAGCCTCCAATGGTAACCCCAAGGTCACACTTCCAGGGGGAACCACAGGGACAGATGAATCTAGGATTATGGTCACCAGAGGCAAATGGGAGAGCAGGATGTCAACTAATATCTGTCAAGGTAAAAGTTAGGTTATCCAGGATAACCCTGGTTATCTAACCCGGTGAAGAAAACAACAAAGGAGGTTGGGGGGTTAGTAGTTTCCTTGGGTGGAGACCTGGGTCAAAGACTATTCTACACAGAGGCTCTGTCTACCCACATTTTTTGCTCATTCATCATAGATTGATGTATCCAGGGAATGAAGATTTAAAAGACATTCCTGCAAGACAATGAAGGAACAATGAAAGGAGTGAAATAATTTTATACTCAATTACCTGTATAGGATGCAGGTATTACAGATACTTAGAGACAAGAAAAAGAGCATCCAGAAAAGGACGGGATACAAATATTTGATCTCCTGCAATTCTTCATGGAGTGAATCAGCCAAGGATAAATTTTAGCTTTACTTTTTTTTAATGCCTGTCCCTGGGAATTCCTTATCCCATAAAACATCAACCACATAAAATTACCACACTGTCCTATCTTCCTCTAATGTATGTCTCTTCCTTCCCATTTCCATTTTATCAATTAAAAGACACTGTTCTCAGCTCTGACAGTAACTCCTTTCATAGTGGGCTCCTCGGGGTCTACTTCATGCACAGTGCATCAGCTTATTTATATTAGTCCTAATATATATGTTTTCAGTTAGTCTCTATTATGCAACACACCACAGGGAAAGAGCCTGCCATTAAAATCATAAAGTGTGAGGTTTAATTTCACTTCAGCAGTTAGACTCTGCTTTTAATCCACTTATTTTGGTCACAGAATAAATTTCCGTAATCATCCAGTGGTGTCAGATAGTCCATACACTGAGAATAATCAAAGGAGTCTCTATTCCCCTTTCCTCTCTCTTCCGTATGAAACAACACATTTCTTCAACTCTACACAAACTGAAGCTAAAGCCAAGTGCAAAACTGGTCTGGTGAAATTGTCACTGACTCACCATCACCCCTTTTTGTAACGGGAATCAACGGAATGGATAATCGAAAAGAATGGCTGGTTTCAAATCAATCATATTGGTCTTGAGGAATACAACACATGCTTTTCTCAAGAGATTTACCTTTCTTATTAGTGATTTTTTTCTTGGTCCCCACCTAGACATCAATAAAAAGGAGATGACACTGTTTAGAAGTCCAAGCATTTTGGGGGGTACTTTATAAACACTATCTCATGAAATCCCTCTATGAGGAAGGCATTATCACCTCCGGTTTATGAAGGAGGAAATTCAGAGGCAGCAGAGTACTGTGGGGAAATCTCTGGGCTAAGAGTTGGGGAAAACAGACTTTAAGTTCTGGATCATGACATATTTACTGAAAATGGAGGCTATGCAGATAACTATTCCGTTATGCTGGCATTCTGGGTGCCAAACTCCTTATGTGGCAGAGTTCCAGGACAGTGTGGGTCACAAGCTGGGTGGGATGTAGAAGGTGGAAGTGAAGGCGGCAGCCATGCTCTTTCTATGCGAGCAAAGTTAGTGCAGCGTGTGAGGTGCTGTGGTAGTGGAAATAAGCTCTTGTCACCTGTCTGCTGCCTTGTATTAGTGTGTGGCAGTGGCTGGGCTTACAGACCTTCAGTTTCTGCTGGACACTGTATGTGTGATGGATGCCAGCCCTTCCTGCAGGTAATTTCATTATCAAAGTTGAAGGCTTAGGGGTGGGAGAGAGACTTCTATGGGTTCAGGCTGGGCTCATGAGTACTAGCCTGTCCATTCTGTCCTTGCTGCATATTCTCCAGAGCCACAGTCCATCTCTTTTTCATTGTTGCAAATGTGGATTTCAGTCTCCAGCACCAGGCAGAGAAGGAGTAAGCCTCCCATACACTGTCTATTCAACTTTCACACTATATCAGGCCTAGTCCCTGTAAGAATCCCTGACTCTCTGCAACTTCTATTACCTCTGCTTCTCGGATCAAGTTGCCCCAACCAGAGAACCATCCTCAGACATCACTGTCTGTTTAGATGACTGTGTACATAATCTCTGTGGCTTATGGTGAAAGGGAAGGGCAAGCCAGAAACGTGCTAAGGGTTTTTTCTTTGTGTTCACAGATAAAGCACAAAACAGGCAATTTGCCTAGCGATCAGTGTGGATTAAATTAAAAGGATAGGTTGGTGTGAAGAGAAGAGTCATCATTAGGATTTAGGTCTTGAACTTCATGATGTGAACAGTACTTCAAAGGGTCCTCAAGCCTAGGGTCACCTGTGTGATAACAGTTGTGATGAAGATGAAGGCGGAGTGCAAGATTTGTAGTTGTGAGTGTCCTCCCTTTGTGTAGGCTCAGTGAATGCAATAGACCGACACGTGTTTAACACCTCACTTCAAGTGCTTTCACACGCAGCTAGTGCCCACGTGTCAAAATCCTGCCTGCAGAGTTGCTGTGAGAAATATTGACGACAGATGTGGAGATCTCAGGATGAAGCTAGGCTCACAACAGTGAATAAATGGTAATTACTATTTCTGAAATGTGTATGTTTATCTGACTTTTTGATAGCTCCCTTTGGTGACTCCTCAGGATAACCTTCAAATGCTATTATCACTCACTTCACTTAAGAGAAAATAAGCTCTAAGAAGTATAAACAGTCATGTGTCGCTTAATGATGGAGAGAGTTCTGAGAATGCATCATTAGGACATTTCGCTGTTATGTGAACGCAACATTAGCAGTGGATTTTGTATACATAGAGGTCACGATGAACAAAACGACATGTGATTAAAGAAAGCACGAGGGAAATGATGCTCTCAGGAGACATGGTAAGCACGAGATATTTGAGGCTGATGTCAGCATAAATGGTCATGACAGCTCTGATGTTACCAGACAAGAGGAATTTGGGAACCACTGCTTAGTTGGTTCTTCATTATAGGGCACATAACCATAAATGGCTTGATAAATGACAAATGGCTAGCAGATGTCTAAAGGACCAACAGCAAGTGATAGAAGAAGAACAAAATCCTGTTCTACCGAGATCACGATGATCAGGCTGCTAAGTATGGATCATGAACTGTGTGTTAATATCCCCTACTAATATCCCCTATTAGCTTACTTAATCCTTACCAAGAAACAAACAAACAAATCTGAAAGGACTATGATACAATCCCTCTCTTATAGGTTGAAAATAGAAGGGTTAAAAGATTAAGGGAATTAAATGATCTACTTTATGTTTCATAGCAGTTAGATAGTAAATGGGGAGTAAAATCTGGACAGTAGACAAGGAAGGAGATGAGGTTGGGGAAGGGATAGTGCTAAAAGCTTTGGCATTTTAATAGTGGGTCCCTACAATGCCAGCCTCACAATGTTATGCTGACAAGATAACGCAAGTAAGATGTTTATACCATATCTGACGTGTACTGAGAGCTCCTTTTTTGTTAGCCATCTCATCCATTAAATGATAACCTCAGGAGAGCTGGTACTTTCATTGCTTACATCAGAGACTAAGAAATCATGTCCTGTGGCCCAAATCTAGCCTGAAGCCTGTTTCTGAAGTCCATAAGACCGATTTTTTTACATGTTTAAAGGGGATGCAAAGAAGAAGGAAGAGGACCAAAGACCTAAGTCACTCACAACCCTAAATATTTTTATCTTGCCCTTTGCAGAAAATATTTACTCATAAGATCTTACAGTCTGTATCAGTTGCTTCTTTAACACTGAGATACAGAACTGAACGAACCAGAAAGGTTACACTGATTTATTCTTAAGAAGGCAGAGCTCTGGTCAACAGAATGAACTGATCCTGGAAGACAGAAGGAACAGGGGAAAGGGATAGAAGAAAGCTGAGTTGATGTTTTTCCAGGAACGTGAACAAAAGTGAATGAGAGCCGAGATGTACTCTTTGCCACAGCAAACCCACAGCCTTCCCACTTGGCTGTAGGTGAAGAAGCATGGGTGTTTATAGGGAGTATTGCTGCCATTGTGCCATGTAATTGCCTTCTACTTTTTTAAGGACTAAAATAATTACATTATCTTTCAAAGATGGCACTATGCTTGATTTTTAGGATGTTACACTGTATGGAAATAGGCCATGAGGCAGCCCGACTATATTAGGGTTACCCATGTATCCTCTCAAAATTACCCTGCCTCCCACATATACTCAGTTTTTATTGTTCACATTTTTCTATGATAAAAAATATGTGTTTAGGAGGTAACACTAATCCTCATGCAAAACACACACTCGAAACCTTTGACTTCAGTCAGCTCAATAGACCTATGAGTGACGGCTACCCAGAGGTTTTGGGCTAATTGGTTTCTAGATTAAAGTGAAGGAGAAGGGGTAAGAGGAGCTCAAGAGGGATAAGCTGATAGTCACCCTGGAATTTAGCCTAGTGGTACCTGAAACATAAGAAAGAGAGTAAACAGAGACCAGAGAGATAGTGTCTCCATAGAGATAGTCACCAGAGAGATAGTGTCTCCATAGTGTGTGATAAGTCAAAGGATCTGTGGAAACTCAAAGCTTAATATGTGGAAAAGGGGCTACTTATTCAAACAAGCAAATGCTTTTATTCAAGCAAGTAAATGCTTCCAAGACTATACAACGTTAACTAAAAAAAAAAAACAAACCACTAAAAAAAAAAACAAACCACGGATCTCCTGGAAATGTATCTCGGTTTGGCCCACTGCCGAGGTAAGATGTGTAAGAGCAAAATGCAGTGACGACATCAAGGAAAAAGGGGAGGTCAAAGGACTTGTAAAGCAGGACTGCGATTTTATTCCAGGCCATATAAATCTGCAGGTCTGGTGCTCCTGCATGGAAATGACTATTTTGGGTCATGGAGCAGAAAAGGTACAGGCAGAAGATGGGTGCAGATGGACCCAGACAGAGAGAACCCCGTGTCTACACCAATGGTGAAACTTCAGAAGTTGTGACACTTATTCTAACACCTATAAATAAGAAATAGTATTAAGGCCATGCACTGGTTATTGTCCTTTAATTTTGATCCTTAAGATGCATTTACGGGGAGAGATTGAGGTCCTCCACCTCAGAAACTTGGAAAAGTAAAGGGAAGGACACTGATAGGCATTAAGAACCATTGATGATGTCCCAAGCACTCTCTAGATACCTCCTTTCTCTTATGCAAACATCACAGGAAATCTGCATGTCTTGTTATCATGTTGGTGTTGATCTAGTTAAATTAGCATCAATTTTACTACCATGTACAAGAAACCTTACTTCTAAGGGAATAAACTCCTCAAAATATTCCAAGCGGTAACCTATAGGAAAAATAAAGCAACGCACAAATAAGTTAGCTGTCTCTTAGCAGGACAACCACTGAAAATAGCATGCACATCCCAAGGGGCTGCTTCCTAGTTATATTAATAAATCAAAATATCTACTTATGATGATTTATTTGTAGATCTTGATGCTGAAAACCCATTTGTCACTTGCAATGCAATGTGCCCACCACTACAGATCATAAAAATTCAATGAATTATGTTTCTTCTTATGATATAATTTAGTATCTTGTTTTTCAGCACCTGACTAAATCCCCCTGATAAGTATATAATTTCCCTATGTTATCCTTTAGCAGTTCATCACAAACAATATACTTTATAAACACATAGTAAAGAGTTAATGAAACAAACTCTCACATCATAATATCTTGGGCCAAAAGGTATAAAGGAAAGTAACGTATTTAGGAACCAGAACAACAGAAGTGCTCAGTTAACAAGAAAGTCAGCTGTATATTTCTGGAATAAGTGCTACATCTTGCTGATTCTACCCAAACTGTGATTTATAACCCACACAGTGGAAAAGACACATGTATGTGTTTTCTTAGAAGTTGACAATAAAGATTTTCAGTACAGTCTTTCTGTGCCTTAGACATTAATAAGAGAGTTACGGCCACTCAAATGTGACAACTGAGATTTAGAATAAAGTTATGAATTCTGCATTCATTGATATGACATATTTATACCACTTGTACAAAGAGATTTAGATGTTTTAATAATGAATACTAATTTTCCCATTTTTTTAAAGGAAAGGTGCAGGCAGGAATGAAGGTGAGCAGGCAGGCAGGAGGGAAGAGGAGGAAGCAGCATCTTTCATTCATTTTTTTTATTTCGCTGTGCACGCTGGTTGTCTTCCCCTGGGACTCTGGACTTGAACCCAAAACTATGAGGCCTTGTGCTCCTTCAGAGGCAACTGACTTATGGCTACTCCACCAGAGTGCATCATGCTTTCTCCTCAAGGGAGGCTGAGACATGGAAATATTCAGAGAATAACTTAAGAAACAAGAATGAGGATACCTGGCAGCTCCGACAGGGCTTAGCCAGTTCTCCTATGTCACAGAGCTTCCTCTGCGACCATGACCAACAAACCCTATATGGCTGAGGTGGAGAAATGTGATAAATCGAAATGGAAGAAGGCAGAATTAAAAGAGGAAAGTTCACTGCCTTCGAAAGAAAAGACTGAACAGAAGCAGCAAATGGGCAAATGATAATAAGGCGTGTGCTCCCGCCATGTACTGTGCCTTCCCAAGCCTTGCTGTCTTCTTAACTTACTTTTCGCTGTTGAACTTCATAAGATGCAAAGAGTGACTGTGCTGCCCCTTCTCACATCAAAGGATCCAGAACTACTGACCAGAAAGGCCTAGCCAGCTTCTCCCACCGGCCTACTAAGCTCACAGACAAGGAAAAGAACTTGCATGTTGCCGAAGGAAAAAGCTGGCTAGGACGACAGTGAAATCCAGCCCAAGGTGGCCTGCAGACTGGGAAATGCAGTCTAATCAGAGTAACATATTTTGCTGCTGCTCCAAAGGTTTTAATTATTGCAATGCACATTTTAAAATATGCAAAGAGCAAGCTTTAAAACCTGACCCTCTCCCAAAAAACTGAGGTAGTGCTAAATAGTTGTTGCTAGTCTATCGCTTGCTTTACAAGATAGTAGATAAATCATGTCTTTTAATAATGAAAAAAAAAAAGATTTCTGTATAAAATTATTAACATACCAACTTGTGTTTTAGCCTCTGAAGAACTGTGATGATTGGTTTCAGACATCTCAAAGTCAGGTCAAGAGCAAGGCTCTTGGCATGCCCTGGTGGAGAAGCGGTTAGGTGTCAGCTCCTGGGTTCATGCCCCGGGGCTGGAGGAAACAGCTAAAATGAACAACTACATACAATAAATAACATGCTTCTTCCTCCCCCTCTTCCCGCTTGGCTGCCTCTGTTCACCTTCATTCCTGCCTATACCTTTCCTTTAAAACATTAAAATAATTTAAAAAAAAGAAAAGTCTCTTAATTTTCTTATTCAGATTTTCAACTTGCCTAAAAAACAAAGTCTTAAGATTCTCAAATACTTTAATGCTTCTAAATTTCACTGGCATATTAGCAAGTTATTCTGTACTATATTACTAAGAAATATGAGAACCTGGGCTTCCATAAATCCCCCAAGTTGTGAATATCTCTGTAGTTTACCATTTTCCCCACAAAACACAGGAAAGAATAGCATAAAAATTTAGTTGACCCTACAGAATATTTTGCTTCTATCAATATACTACTACAATCATTTATAAAGCCATAAAAATACATTCTCCTTCCAAAATAAACTCCAGACTTCATTATATCTCCATATTAATTATGAACTTACTAGAATCTTAAAAAAGAATCTTTTAATTTCCATTAGGTATCCATCTCTTGAAAGTTATTCTCTAAGCAATGAGTAAAAGAAAACTTGCAAAGCTTGTATAAATGAAACTTCATCGCCACTGGGGCCATGTCATAGTCAAATGTTGGACTCTGTCACGGATTGCGGGCACACTATGTGGCTTCCCTACCAGAATGGGCACCTGTGTGTTTCTAGTCCATGTCTCTCTGACACTATACTCATCACACAGTCTGACCCTTTAATGCGCATTGTTAATAGCAAACAGGACGAGTGTCCCATGTGTCCTGGAAGAGCCTGTTTCACTTGGTTGGAGAACAATTGTTAGTCATTTCACGGATGGTCAATTCTTGACCAGACTTTCATGGTACAGAGCAGTCATGTCGGGGGGTCTGTAGGGATTTGATCTGCAATGTTGATGTAATGATAAGCTTCCAAAAAGATCATTTTATATGGCAACAAATTTTAGTTTCAGAGAACTTTCTCTAAAATATCAGTCTCTTGACTTTATTGGCCCATATTAACTAGTCACATGAGAAACGACCAGAGGCTAAAAATTAGGAGGTCATAAACCAGATTGACTCTCAACATCTGAACAAGGAAGAAGAAAGACAAATAAAAGACAAATGAAGCATTCAAGGAGAAAAAGAGCATGAAAAATGTAACTGACCTAAAATAGAAACATTTGCATCCTACATAGAGGTAATTGCAGATTGCAACTCTCATCTGATGTGGACTGTGAAGTAATGAGGAAGTCAGAGAGTAAAAATAGGCAGAAAACACATACTCGAAAATCTCTGATCAACATAAAATGATCAGAGAGCCCCATCTCTGTAGAAAGAAGTAGCCCTTGAAAGGATTTCTGCTTCCACCTAAACCTGACTTTCCATGTTCACAGAGCTGGGAGAAAGCATTACGACAGAAGTTCACTACAGGGAAAAGAATAAATTCATGATGTACAACTTGCTATGTTCTCTGTGTTCTCTATGTTCTCTGCCCCTTAGTTCCCAATCACCTAATCCCCAAAAGGGAATGGGGCATACTTGTGTCTGAAATTAGAAAATATTACATAAAATGACATAAAAATGTCATGTACTCTCAACCCAAAATTTAACAAATGTTAACATGTGCCATTCATTCAATAGATGTCTCTTTGTGGGGAAAAAAAATGCAAGTGCAACAGAAAATCAATTGTCATCATTTTTAAGCCCACTCATACTCTTTTTCCCTAGAGGTAATCAATATCCCCAAACTGCTTTATAGCCTTTATGAGCATTGCATTTATATTTTACTGCATATGTGAATATGTTTTTAACACACACACACACACACACACACACACACACACACACACACACACATATAGTGCTTATGGAGGTTTTTCAATGTTTTACATCAAGGTAATCACAGAGTGTTTATTCTGAAACTTGAACGTTTGCAAAGATTGGCTGAGGTCCATCAGAATTGATATGGGCATATCCAGCTCATCCATTTTAAGTGCAGTAAAGCATTTCTGCATAAATATATCTTTTATTAAAACATCACTGGACATCACTTGGACCCACGGGACTGTGATTAAAATAGTACTGAATTGATTAATTTGGGAACAATTGGCTCCTTTATTACATTTATTTTGCTATTCATGCACATTGTGATTCTTTCTCTTTCATCCAATCCTTTAGATGCTTCCATCATGCTGTCTTTTGGGGGTGCTGCTGCTGCTGAAGTCCTTTCACACATATTCTATACATCATTAGAATTACCGTGTAGTCACTAAAAGGATGCATTCCCCCCCACCACCCGTTATATTCTTGACTTTATCGTTTATCTAGAAAAATATTCTCAATTTTTATATATTGATATTATAGCCAAGAAACCAGCAAAATGCTCTTTAACAGTTTGACTGTCAAATTTCGATATAATCATATCTGAATACCAATAATTATTCTTTCTTCTTTTCCAGTTCTTGTAGAGTTTATTTTTCTTGTCTTTTCATATCTGGAACTCCTAGTAGCAAAATTAAGTGCTACCAGAATACCTGTGCTTAATGGAAAGACTGGTTACATTTCACCCATAAGTAAGGTGTTTGATATAAGGTTGTAGTGAGTACTCTTTAAGAGATTAAAGAAGTATTATTTCATCCCTAGATGAAAAATAATTTTATTCTGAAGTGTGCCAAAAATATAGACATATTTTCTGCTTCTATTGAGATAAAATTGTTATTTTTTTTTCTTTAATAAATGTAAGGATTACATTGCAGGATTTTTTTTATGATGTTGGCCTATTTTCACTTTCCTGGAAAGAGACTTTTAAAAAAGATAATGCACTGTATTTTCCAAAAATTGCTGAATTAAATTTGCTCATGTTTTATTTAAGATTTTGTATTTGAGATGATCCATGAGAATAGCTTATAGTTTCCTCTTTTCTGAGTTTATCTGATGTTGGTGTCAATATCATATTAGCCTTATACAATGAGTTGGCCAGTTTTCTTACTTTCCTTTTTTTCTGATACAGTTTGCATTTTATGGGAACTATTACTCATAAAACTATTCATAGCTATAATTTTATAAAAAAGTACATTCCTACAGTGGTGACTGGTTCATTTTTTTCAGGTATATTTTGTTTCTTTTTTGTTTGTTGTGTTTTTCCCCTGGTCCTGGGTCTCGAACTCGGGTCCTTGGGTTTTACATGGTCTGTACCTTTGCTGCTTCAGTAGCTTGAGCCACAAGGGTGTGCCCATCGTATTTTCTTTTCTCTTTTCACTGCATTTATATATTATTATTTTTTATTGCTCATGCTATTCTCTGATTTAGTTATTTGTAATATAATCTGGTTTGTTTATTTTTCAAAGGGCCAGTTGTGGTTTGGTTCGTCATTGCTCATTTGTTTGTTGTTTGCTTTCTATTTCACTGCTGCTTCTTTTCAGAGGATTCCTTTTCAAAGTTCAAAAACACTCGGGGGAAGCAATTACAAAGGAAGTCAATAAAGTCACCAATTAAGAATTAAGATGTGAATACACTCTCAGATGGAATGAAAATAACAGAGGAAACAAAAAATTAAATTGAAAAAACGAGAATGCTCGGAATCTTCAACTAGGTAAAAAATCCTAACAGCTATTTTTTTAATTGAAAATACAAGACTTTGGACAAAAATTACTAGGCAGTTGAATGTACAAAATAGTCTAATACCTAATTGTCTTTTGGAAGGAACAGGGTAGAAAAACTAAATAAATGACACTTCAGTTAAGTAAGTGTCTTAAATATTTAAGAGTACCCTGTCTAAGTCTTTTTAATTTCTCTTTTCATATTTTTTTCTGTTACATCTATGTTTGAAGAGGAAGGGTGGTTCAAAATATGAATTTACAATGTCACCTTAACTAGAAGTCAGCAGCAGACATCAGAAATGTTAGATCTCCTAGTACCTCCCTCTAAAATACATTTTGAAAGGCACTCTTAGTCTCAAATGTAAAAATGTGATGTAATCTATAAATACAGAGAGGTTTTTGGTCTTACCAAATTAAAAAAAAGCAATTTAAACATAAATGCAATAGGCTACCTTCCTGAGCTTATTACTCCTCCAATTTTTAATCAGAATACTTGATGTCCCTTTTCCCCCCTCTGTCCCCATTCGCCTTTTCCCCCTTCACTCATCAAAACACTAGACCGGGAGGGTCTAGAAAACAGGAAGTGGTTTTTATCTTGTTGACTTTAATGCCTAGTATGGTGCCTGGTATAGATAATCAATGAATATTTTGTGGATGAAAACAATGTTTCCTTTTGCTATTAATATTAGTGTATTTCATCTCTGAAAATACGACCACTATACCATAAAGATACTCTTAAGTCTAAATCCTACTCTTTCACCAATCAGTCACCCTCTATTATAAAACATTCCTCTACAGCCCACTTAGAAGCTATTTTTTCCTCTTTTAGTCTGTAAAGTAGTTTAACATTTCTTTTTTATACCACTTATTAATCCCTATTATAGAACAGTGATTTGTGGACAAAGACTCTCTTTTTTATAGGACAGTCAAACTCTTTTATATGAGAGTTTTAACTTATGCATCATACATAGCAAAGCAAATTATATTTGATGAATATAGTTTGAAATAGATGATATAATATAAATTTAAAAAACTAAAGTTTCTACTTATCTGCTACTTAATTATGTACACTAAGCCCTCATGAAGTTTTCTGATTATGTTTTTGACATGTCACATGGAGAGAAGACATCCTGTGTGCATCAAATGTTATTTTCCAGCTCTTCAAAGCATGTAGGATTCATCAAGAGTGACTTTGTAGCATGGCTACACAAAATTCCTCAGCTTTCATTTCTAAATCAATGATCAGTTGTAATCTATGACAGCATTTCTCTTCTGAATTTTTAATTTTGAGATGCTTAGAGAATAAAAATGTGCAATTCAAAAATTCCATTTTAAACCAAAATGTAAAACCACTTATACGATTTTTACATCTTTAAAGTATATTTTTGGTAAAATTTTGTGTTGGAAAAATGTATGTTGTCCTATTAAATTTAGCAAGGCTGATGTTACCATATTGAAATTCTCAATTAATTCGATCATTGATGCATCATTAAAATTTAAGTTTTCTGATCAGAGAATAAAATCAAGTTTCAGTAAATTTGTTGACCACACTGAGGAGCAGCATAAAGAGTAGAATGCCATGAATGCAAAAGCAGTAGGGTCAGAAAGATCAAGGTCTTGCTGCTGTCCTGAGTTAGCCAGCTGCCAATCCAGAAGGTGACTTAGCTGTTATGATCCTTGCTTTCTGTGTCTCAGATTGGGAATTCCAATGATGACCTTGCACGGTGCTTATAAGCATTACAGTAAAGTATGTATGGCTTCTAAGACTGTAAAAATGCACCTATCATCTATGGTATAATTTATGATCATTTATCATGACCATTTACCATGATTCTGATGATGATGAGGAAGATAAAAACAACAACGATTAAAATAATGGAAAATTTTTATTATTATCAATATGTACTAGGTTTAAAGGTCATAGAATTAGCCCTGTAAATCTAGACTTGACTTTCTGCTTTCATCAGATGGAAGTAGTTTGCCCTCAGGGTCATGAACGTGACAGTATGAGCTGGTGAAAATACTTTGGGCAATTTAAAAATTACATCTCAATGGCATGTGCATTAATCTTTCATAATTTATCATGATAAAGTAGAATAATAGTTCATCATAACTATTTCACATAAGGAAGATAATGTTAAATAATTTTATCCAGTTATATTAACCAATATATAAAATATGAGATGTTTTATTAAAGAAAATGAGAAAAAATGCCTAATTTTCCCAAAATACATTTGAATTTTCCTCCTCCTCCCTCTTCTTTTTTCTTTCTCTTTACTATAGATCAATGGTCTGTGATGCATCTTAGCTATTTTTCTACTTTATAATGGAAATATATGTGAAATACACATATAAAATAAAGACTACATGTGACATGACCCAGGGAAAACTATAGGAGATCAGGATACAAAGAAGGAAGTACGGATTTGTAAGGAAGAGAAAATTTTCAAGGGACTAGCAAGCAGAAGTACAATCTGATGGAGAAATGACTTCAGCATTATGAAAGAACAAATTGAAACTCAAAGGGAAATGAGGACTGTTTGTGCAGGTAACCTTTGTGAACTGGTACAAATAAAACCAAAATCATCTGCAGACGCCTTTTTAACCATCCACACAAAGAACTCTCATAGAAGAAAGAACATACACTGGACAGAATAGTTCCAGCTTGAACTAGAAATAATATGAGGAAATGAATCAGCTTGGCGAAGATTCAGAAGTTACAGTAAAGTGAGAAATTGTGCTAGAAAAACTAGAAATAATACTTAATTATAAAAAATAATAACATAAGTATATTTACCAAGAAAATGTAAGGAAAAAAGAGAGAAATCATAATGAAATAATGGGACACCACGTGGGGAGATGATTTATAAATAAACCACAATAAACTGAAGAAATTTTTTAATAAATCAGAATAAAATGAAAACAGTGGATGCATTAAACAACATTCATGATTCAGCTGAAGAGAGAATTAGAGAATTGGAAAATAGATTTGAAAAAGTCACACAGAATGCAGTACAAGGGAAAATATAAAACACAGAGAGAATAAGAGGATATGGAGGATATAAAAATAAAGCTTCTCAAGTATTGTTTTGGTATATATTCGTGGTTTGTTTTATGTCTTTGATGGTAGTATTTACTGACGTTCACTTTTACTTTAGCATTGTCTAAGGAACTTAAATATTTAGAACACTATCCTGATCAAATTTCTATTTTATTAATTCATGTGTGCATGGTAAGTTTGAGGTTAACTATTAATATAAACAGAATTCTAGAAAGCTCAAGAAAGTAAAGGTAACTCATAATAAATAACAATGTTATAGGTGATGAAAGTCTGACAAAACAGTATAAATTTTAAGTTAATAAAAAATTACTTCTAAATGTGAATGAAAGAGTAAAGACAAATTGAGAAAGATGAGGAATGATAATTCTTTATGGCAGATATTGAGACCTATACAAATACAAGTAGCAGATAACTAGACCAAGGTGAGAAGAGAAAAAAAGAGAAACAAGACCACCATTACATGCAAATACACATTCATACTTCTCATCCATTTATCTATGTATGTATCTAAAAGTATAAAAATGAGGTCAATGAGGTCTCATTGCCTTTATAATCTTTAATAAGGAAAGTGATCTTAGCTGTAAAATTATGTTTTTAAGGACTTCAGTATAGTCATTTGTATCACTTTTGTTACCTTGTAAATATTTAATTTCTTTTTGAATTGGCTCTCCTGCCAAAGAAATTATCTGCCACTGCTTCAGCCATTCTGAATACTTGGAGAGAAGGGATAGCTATGTTTTGTTTAATGTAGTCAACCCTCACTGACGACTTTGACCAGCTGAAAGCAATTGGGGAATTTTTTTTACAAGAAAAATCTGAACACACATTTTTTAATTTCAACTTTGTTTTTTTATTAAAACTTGTATATGCCATACGTGCAAAAAGTGCACAGAACATATATAGCCTAATTAATTTTCACAAAGTGACACTTCTCTGTATTTACTACTTAAAATATAGGCTATAGGTTAAGAAAGAGAACCCTACCAGCATCCCAGAAGCCCCGGGTACAAGAGAGGATATATGAGAATTTTTTTGGAATTGACATTGTAATTTCTTCTTTGATCCATGGATTATTGCTTAACTTTATACCATTTGGAAATTTCTATTTGTGTATCTACTAGTGAATGATAGCTTACTATCACAAAAATGGATCATGCCTTTAAAGCCTAAGTTATACTAAACTCATTGGGAGAAGTACTTTTCCTATTCTTCTTTGTCCAGTGTTCACCTTTTCTCATTTTAAGATATTTCACTTGTTGGTTATATAATCTTGTTATTTTAGCTGTTGAGGTGATAAGGTCATTTTTTGGCTTATCAGTTATAAATTAGTATTTTTGCCATCTTCTGAACAATGCAAATTTCTTAGGATGTTTTAGGTTTAACGATGTTATTGTTTTGAGGGTGTATTCATTCTGTACACATTCTAAACTCAAAACAACATGATTCATATTTTATTTTTGTTATTGCTTCAGAATGTGAAAATTAGATGTAATTTTTTTTTCATTCATTTCTAAATTTTCTTTCTCATGTTTAGGGCATTTTTCTGCAGCTTGAAGTATTCTATTTTATTTGCTGAAATTCTACTGGTGTGTCTAAAAATGTATTTATTTGGCCTTTATGTTGAAAGGATATTTCCACATGTATGATTGTATTTATCACTTTTAGAGAATTCTCAGCAATTATTTCATCAAAGGTACTTCTACCTCATTCTGAACCTCCCTTTTGTCTGATCTCTTGATCTCATAGGTCTTGGCAACCTTGGTCACGCTATGATCCTTTCTAAAGTATGTTAAAATTATCCAATGCATGTTAACAGTTCTCAGTCAGAGAAGTGATCTGATCTAAGTTCATTCTTAGTAGGCAAAAGGAGAACATTTCTTTTGGAGGTAATGTTTCTTATACGGTACTAATGACTGTCATAGACTGAAACACAGTTTGCTTGTTCTTAGACAGAGTCACACAGGTGACATGCAAGGTATTAATACATTAATGTCAGGTCTAATGAAAAATTGGATTTTCTGCTATCTTAGTTACCAACTGCCCCAAGACTCACTGACATGGGACTAGGGCCTTGTCGCCCTCTCCATAAACCTAAGGGTATCAGAGAGGCTGTCAAATCACAATCTGGGATTGGCATGGCAAAGCCAGTCTGAGAAATACCAAACCAAAGAGAAGAGGAGGAACGAAGCAAATGAAAGGAGAACCAGAGTACTGTATCAGGAGGTATCTAAAAGCACTCTGGTTCCTTTTGAACAGCTTCCTCATCCACATGGATGCTCAGGCCTGTCTCTATTGGAAAGCAGATAATTCCCTGTCTCTAAGCTTCAGGTTTCTTAAAATGATGATAACCATGAATAATTATCTTGCAGGCTGTAGTGACTGGAAATAAATATGTAAAGTGCTCAGAATAGTGTCTGTTTCATAGCAATTGCTTAATAAGTTAGAGATATGATAATGGTGGTGGTGATGATTGTGCTGAAGAGACTGGTGATTGTGTGATGATCTCAAAAGGAAAATTATTATTAATACTATAATCAAGAAGTCAGAAGATAGCAGAGTATTGGAGTACATGGTCCTGATGTGTAGCAGACTTTCTGTAGGGTATTTCTTTTAAGATAAAAAGGAAAATCTAGTACTTAGTACTTTGAAAAAACATATTCTACCTTAAAGTGGTCGTGCTCCTGAGACCCGGTCTGACTGAATGGCTAAGCTCTGACTGGGGGAGCAGTGCCCTAAAGAGACTCAGTGGACATGGACATATGCCAGTCACCCTGGCCAGGCTTCATTGTCCCTCATCACGAACAAGAAACAGGGAGGGGATGAAACTCATTCTTTGTCATAGAGCTTGGAGAAAGACTCAGTACTAGTTTATCTGGCTCAGAATTCCATGATGGTTAATAAACAAGGGCTCAAGGAGAAATAACACATACCTCAGAATGGACAGATCCCTCATTGTGGTGCTTGCTGAAAAATATTAGTAACAGAAAATAATTTTCTTAGGCTCATTCACAGAGGACGATGTGGGGTGGGATTTTTGTTTGGTGGTTGTTTTGCTTCAGAAGCACCGCATTTTAAAAGGGGGTAATTTTTTAAAAACAAATCTAACTGCCACTTAAGGCAAATGGATAAGGCACCTAGACGGGAATCAATAAAATCAGAGCACTGCCATTTCTATTCCTGAACACCTTTCCTGTCCTCATTTTATCTTAGAATATTTTTGATTGTTGAGAAGTGAAACATGCATGAAACACCAGGCTTTTCAGAATGTGATCGCCAACTTGGTTGAGACAAATGGATCTGCTGATTGCTTTTCAAGCTGTGGGAGCCAATGGTGGCAGGGATGAGGTGAGGCAGGTGGGGGTGGAAGGCAGCTGAGGCAGCAGCTCACAAAGGGAGAAAGCGAAACCTGACCCGGGGAGGGAGTACTGATGTTCCTTTTGGTCATGTGGAAGGTTAAAAAAGAAAGAAACAACAAACA
>RJWH01002970.1:0-14204 GCA_004363575.1 Solenodon paradoxus
GGAGCAGCATTCTCCAGGTTTCCTTTTTAACCAAGAGCTTCCAGACCAATCAGGGTGATGGGGACCTTTCAATGCCCGGAGCCACGCCCAACAGGCCAGCTCCTGGCCACCAGAGGCCACAGTTAACCTGGCCAATCCTCCTTCACCCACTGGAAACATTCATGTCATCCTTCATCACCCTAATGTTTTCCCCAAAACAGAAGCAGCTGGGACCACCTGAATGCAGGGGCCACTTCACCATCTAGAACTTCCTGGAAAATCCCCCCACTCTTGCTGGGTTTGACCTTCCGAGTGACAAAGTGACTCCATTCACTTGCTAATTGCAGACTCAGGAAAGGCATCAGCCCAAAAGCCCCTCCCAAGGGCGTAAATCTGGCCACTCCCAGCCTGGAGTGCAGCCCTTTCTGCCCTCCTCTGCTCTCTCTCTTTCTCCTCCATTGCCTCTCAGTCACTTCTAAAACCACACTTCTTAACGTCTCAAGAGCTCCCTCTTGAACAGTTTGGCAGCCCCGGCCCCCATGGCATCCTTACTAACACCCAGTATATGTTCCTTCATACTCTGGAAACGGTGAACACAGCATCACGGCATCACCTCTTGTCACTGTCCAGGCGCTGCAGGATTCAGGGACAGAAAATTGGCGCCGATGGTGTGGTGATGTGTCTGGGACGTGAAATGCTGACAGTGGGTGAGGAGGTGGCCAAACCCGTGAGGGATGGAGCCCCCTCTCACACTTGTACCCCCACACACCCCCCTCCACCCCACGTGCTGCTTACTGGCTAGTGCATGAGCATAAATGTCAGGGGCAGCGTCCCCAGGTCTTGAGTCTGCATGGTGATTTACTTAGTACCCGGCTTTGTATTAGATCCCTAAAAAACCCCTTTGGAGAGCTGCTGAATTACATTTCCATTTTCTTTCATTAAGAAGCCATGTCTAGCATTAAGAACATTTTTTTCCATGGTTTCTCATAAAGGTGTAATTTTGCTTCGTTCTTATTCATTTATTTTCACACTGGGAATAATACATTTGTTTCCCCCACAAGAATTATAGTCTCTTTTTTTGGCCTTTCATGTGAGTGATTTCCAAGCCCTTCCCACCCTTTAGAAAAATTGAGAAGACAAAAGCAATCTTAGAACAAAGCAGGCTTTGTTGGGGGAAATAACGATGATAGATGGCCATACCATTTAAGTCTTTTTGGGTAAGTGAATAATTCTTTCATTATAGCCAAACAGAGGAAACACATGAATTTATACCCTGGATCTTCAAAGATCTTCTCCTTCTTCCTTCTTCCTTCACCTGACTGGCCTGAAATGCATGAGGCCATGACCGGGGTGCGGGGTGGAGGGGTGCAGAGGCAAGTTTTGTAAGCTTTATACAATTTAAGGAGTCCTCTTACTGGGAAAGAAGACGACAATATCTTACAAGTTTTTACAGAAACATGACCCGGGGACCATACTAGCCAGGCGAGAGGGCCCCCCAAAGCGTCCACTTTATGAGCTTTATGGCAAGCCCCTCTCTGTGGGTACCACATTTAACCCATGCCCTCCTAGACACGCGAAGTTTCTGCTTGTGTACTTGAACTCGGGAAACCCGGGCGATCACTGTGCAGGACCTCGAGAGGAATATACAAGTATGAGTGTAAGCACGCAAGGTAAGACAGTGACTCTGAAGCGCACGGACGCACAGATCTAATTGGGTGTGCTGGGTCTCCACATGTCTAAAGCTCGTACCCAGGCGTGGTCTCCTCTTCTGCAGACTGGGAATCGTCTGCCTGCCTTTAAATAAATGTTCGCTTTGAGGGGGAGGTAATTGACGGAATACATTTTCAGTCACTCAGACAAGCTGACTCAAACACTCTTCTGTGAATTGGACCCATGCGGAGCAATTTCCCTATTCTAGAAGCCGGCGTGACAGGGTGGGGGTGCGGGAGGCAGAGAGTGGGGGAGGGAGGACATTCCTAGTTGGCTGAAGGATTTTTCAGGCAGTTCAGATACTGGTCTGCAGATCTCCATTGAGGAGGGTCCTCTGGGTCTCCGTGGTCTCATTCAGCCGAGATTTGTCCTGCTTGCTGTCGCTCCGTTCCCCGTCATCAGTGCCACTCACCTTGACGAAGCAGAGGACATTCTGGAAGCTCTTTTTGAAGTTGTCAGACAAGAAGGCGTACAGGATGGGGTTGGCACAGCTGTTAGCGTAGGTGAGGACCACCACAAAATTGAACATGCCCTTCAGGGCCGGAGTGGGGCTGATGGCCACCGAGACCGAAGAGACATTGAATATGTAGAAGGGGAGCCAGCAGAAGATGAAGACTGCCACCACAATGGACACCATCCGGGTGACCTTCTTCTCAGACTTTTTCCTCTTGGAGGAGCCCACGCGGATTCCAGAGGACTTCACCTTGATGATGATGAACAGATAGCAAAGACAAATGATGGTCAGCGGCACCAGGAAGCCCAGGATGAAGGTGTAGATAATGAAGCCTGTGTACCACGCCCCGGATTCCCCGGGCCAGTCAATGGTGCAGCTGCTTTTCCCCCACTGGTTGCTCTGAAGGTCCGCATAGATCATGATAGGCAGGATGACCAGCAAAGAGACGCCCCACACAGCCATGTTGATCATCTTGGCGGTCCGGGGTCTCCTCCACTTGGCCGACTTGATGGGGTGGACCACAGCCAGGTAGCGGTCGATGCTCATGACGGTCAAGCAGAAAATGCTGGTGAACTGATTGATCCCATCCACGGTCATGACCACCCGGCAGATGGCCTTGCCAAAGGGCCAGTGGACCAGGGCCACCTGCATAGCCAAGAAAGGCAGACCCAGCATGAAGAGCTCATCAGCGATGGCCAGGTTAAGAATGTAAATGTTGGTGATGGTCTTCATCTTGGCATAGCGGAGGATGACATAAATGACAAGCGTGTTGCCACACAACCCAATGATACAGACGACAAAATAGATGAACGTGAGGATGGCGTTGCTGGTCAGATCGTAGTATGGCTCTTCCTTGTTCGAGCAGTTGGCTTCCGCCACGGAACCACTGACGTTGAACGCACAGGAAAGCAATCCTTGGCTCCCATTGAGTGACCCAGAGGTCGTATCCATGACTGTCTTAGAGTTCCAGCTGGCTAGTTCCAACTAGCCCAGAGATCTAAGTCTCACCTTAGTGGGTCCTGGAAGCCAAGAATCCACTGTGACATCTGCAAGGGAAAAAGGAAGATTAGTTCATCAGCCAGAGGCTGCCGAAGTGCTCACCAGCCGTCTCTGTGGACCCTCCCTGGCACGCTCTGCACTGGGACAGCGCCTCATCAACCCACGTCAGAGCTGCCCTCACGTTCTCATCAGCGTGCAGACTGCTCGAGCTGTTTTTCCACTAGTGAGGAAGAGTTTGGGTTAAGTCATTGTTGTTTATCTCATCTTCTTCGGTGACGCAGATGCAGGAGATGGCTGCTCCTGCAAAAAGAATGCAACTTGACCCCTAAGAAACTGACCAGTCCAAACTGTAAAAAGGCAGAGCTTGGAGAATTCCAGTCTTTGACCCCCAAAAAGGTCTGACACCAGCTTTCTGAACCTTTTCCCCATGAGGAAATCTACAGCGACTTGCTGCTCGGAGTCTTTCCATTCTGAAAACTCCCAGGGTGGAAAAACCCTGAACGCTAGAGGTAAAACAGGCCATCACCAACCCATGTGACCGCAACTGGCCGCCTAGCTTATCCGACTCTCATTGCAAATGGGACGTCATAGACATTCCATGATGACATAAATGCTTGTGGAAATGCCCAGTGCGGCGCTGGCATGTAACTGGAACACGGGACACGCTCTCCTTCCCTCCTTTTCCTTTGCCATCTCACTCACTTCTCATTTATGAAAATCTGGTGCCTAATGAACCAATTTATCGTCAACTATTAAAAATGTAAGAATCTGACTTGCTGCCGTTTAAAAAATGCATGCTTGCGTTTATTTTTATTTCCTCTGCTTGTGTTTCTCCAGTGCCCCATGTATGACCTCCTCATGCCTCGGAGAGCCCTTCCTGAAAGGCCATCTGTGAGATGCCTTCTGTGGGAATGCGTGTCTTCTGATACCCCAGAGAATTTGCTTGTGATCTCCTGATTACGGACACGAGCAGGAGCCAGGCAGCAAGGAGGCAGGGTCCCTAGAGAGGGGAGGAGGAGATTCCCATCACAGAGGTAGCTCGCTCACACTCATCAACCCCTTCCATCTTGCCAAAGGTCCTATTAGGTGGGGGTAAGTGTCCCTGTGTTACAGATGAGGAGAGTAAGGCTTAGAGAGCTTAAGTAACCTGTTCCCCCTTCCCTGTTACATAATTGGTGGCTCGTTGAAAACAGAACCCCCAAATCTTCTGCCCTTTCCACACTCTTTGCATCTGCTGTCCAGTGGGCTGGAGGACTAATGACTGAGAGCTGGGCTTTGATTGGAAGCAGCGGACGACTTGACCTCCATGTTGAGAAAACGGTACCACTGTTGGCTTGGCCTAAACTATAAAATAATAGCTCATGACATCATGAAATGATTTGTCTGTGGTCATCGAAAGTCTACCACTGGCAGGTGGTGGGGTGCGGACTTCTTTGTCTGGACACTAGGGATCCAGGAATCAGCCCCAGGAGGCTGGTGCTGTTGAGGAGCCTTCCACTTAACAGGGGGGACAGGCAAGGAAGCCAAGGGTGGGGATTGCATCGTGATGTCAACAAAGAACTTAGGATGCCTTCCTCTCCCCGGGGGTCCAGGAGAGGCTCAAAGAGAGTGTTTGAGCTGTGTCTTGAATCTATGAAAGGCAAAGCAAGGTGGGCAGGGAAGGAGATCATTCCAGAAAAAGGAAGATGGGAGCGTTTGCCGGTGGCGGAGGAAAAGTGTTATGTTTGCAGAGGCTGTTGTGAGATACAGGGGACTCAATCAGCAACAAGAGAACCCTTCCCGGCCTTGGCCTTTGATGAATTTTGTGCTGCCCAGCGCATTGCTTATCTTTTCTGTGCTAATTTCCCTACCGCACAACTGTCTGGAAAATGAGGTCTGGCCGGCCTTTCTGCGAAGTACTTTGGGGACCTGAGGTTTAATGTTTGCTGTGGATTAAAAGCACAAACAGGCAGCTATTAAACACAGAAGCTTAAAGAAGCCGTGTTTTGGTCACCCTGGATTAACCTGAGTTGTTTTCCATGGTCCTTTCTGTCTCATCAGTTACTTCAGTTCTGCAGACCTGACTCCTAGGTGAGCCGTTTGCAGCCTAGTGGACCTCGATCCCTAACATGTCCAGGGTCCCAGCTGTGTAACACACAGTCACACGCCAACATCTGGGTGCAGAAGTCCCAGCTAGTGCAGGCGTGTGAGGGAGGGGTCCCTGTGATCTCCAGCCCTGGCTGCCTTTCGACTGGACTCTCAATCAGAAAGACAAATATTCATGGAATCCTTTTTCCCCCTGAAACTGCTGAGAAGCAATGTCCCCCCACTTTTGAGAGGGGCAGCCCCAGGCGGGGCTCAGAGCTGCCTGGTGAGAGCGGAGGGGGATTCCGGGGAGCTCATCCCAACCGAGAAAGCCTCTCCAAAGAAGAGAGTGGATCTTACTTCATCAGCAATGGAGCCAGCAGCCTCAGTCCTCCGACTGACCTCTGCTTCATTTGGGTCCCACTGAAAGAGGAGTCTGAGGACAGTCAACACTTGTTGGATTGTGGTTCAATTAAATATGCAAAGTTGGTTTTCGGTTTTCTTTATTTTTCCAGCCTAAGGACTATGAGGCCACTGGAAATGGCTGGCGGTTGGTTCCCTCTGAGTGAGAGTCCAGACTGTGGAGTGGAGGGTGAGAGTGATCTCATGCATCTATCCTGACAGGGGGTGGGGGGAGTGGGTGGGAGGGTGACGGCTGTCTTACCAGCCGGCCATCTGGATGGGGACCCCCGCATTAGGGCTGGTCCTCAACCCTACTCACCTTCATTTTTCCTGTTCTCCCCAGCATCTTCCCCTATTCAGACCCCACCCCACTTCACTGGGGGTCCCTGCTAGACCGATGTGTGACTGAGGATGGGGGCTGGGGGGGGGAGGTGAGTTCACTGTCGGGGGAGACGGGGCAGGCGCCCACCACCCAGTCGCCGCCCAAGCGCCGCGCGGGCGGAAGGGCATGCCCTGGTGAGATCCTGGGTCAGCAGGTGGCTCCCCTGCCGGCACAGGAAATCTGCCACCATCCAAGGGTTTCCTAAAGGATTCCCTGCTATTTCCAGGAGGACAAGGGGGGAGGTTAAAGATCACTGCGCCAGCACCCGGGTCTCTAAACCCAGAGTGGGGCCGAGGTATTAGGGCCGCAGGCAGCGCGCTATGGGACTTGGCACCTCGGGGCGGGCCACTCAGTGGCTGGGTCTCTCTAAATCCAGGCAAACTGTCCTCTCCGCACGGGCGACGGGGGAGCGGACCCTAAACCCTGGAAGAATGACGTGGGCTGGGGGAATGTCGAGGCACCTGTTCCCTCACGGGCTCGGATGCCGGGGACTGGAGCCCGCAGGAAGGAGACCCTGCCGTGCCCCCACCTCCTTCCAGCCTCGCTCTTCGCGGCGGCCGGGAGAGAAGTTGTCCCCATCGTAGCTGCCACCTGGACACGCGACTATGGGACAAGGGCTGGTTCGGGGGGCCGCCGCGCACACTGGTATGTGGCTCTGCGGACACTCGTTCCGGCCCACGGGACCCACCGTTCCCCGTCGGGGGGACACCTGCTGTCGTTCATTCCCGACGAGATCGCCCCCAAAGCCATAGGCGCAAAGATCCAGTCGCTGGGTCCGACATCAGGGACACAGAGGCGCGCACGGCGAGCGGCGCGGGTCACCCACGGGCGGCCCTGGCGCCCTCCGTCCCTGTCTCTGTCTCCGCCGCGCGCGCACACGCACAGCCTACCTTTGCTTCTCCGCTGCAGTCCGCTGGCTCGTCCCCGGCACCCAGCGGCGGTCCCCGACCCAGCCCCGCGCCGGGCGCGCGACCGCTCGGCGGGCACCCGGCGCCGGGCGTCCGGAGCTGCGGGCTGTGCTCGCTCCTCGCCCGCCGAGGGCTCTCCAGGCCGGCGGACCCCGGCGCTCAGCGCGCACCGAGGCTCTGGCGCGGGCGGCCGGCGCGGGTGCTGCGCGGCTCCGACTGGCGGAGAGGCTCCCGGGCCCCTGGGCGCCTTCCCCACGCCCCCCGCTACGTCACGGCACTGAGCCCCGCCCCCGGGCCAGCTGGGGCGCGGGCGCCCGCGGGTGCAGGATCCTGTGGCTGGCAGCCGGCAGAGTGGCCCGCTCCGGGGGACGTAGGGGACCCGCGCGCAGGGGCGTCACGGGTCCAGCGGCCTCGGCTTCCCCGAGACTCAGAGCCGGGACCCGCGCTGCTGGCTCTCGGCTTTTACCGAGTCGCCGGTTCCCCCCAGCGTATTCCAGGCGACTGGAGCGAAGGCCGGGGACGTCTGCCACGTCGGCCAGACAAGTCTGCAAAGCCGGCTGGACTGTGGGTCATCCCTGGGCGCGCGAAAGGACAGCGACAAAATGGGCCTGGGGCCCAAAGCGGGGCCGCGCGCTCCTGCGCCCCGGGCGGGAGCCGGCTTGGGTTTCCAAATTCAGTTCAAGGCGCAGTCGGGGCGCAGCAGGGGCGCGCCTCATCCCCGCTCTCCCCGCGTCCCACAGCTCGGAAGCGCACAAGCCACCCGGCCAGCCCGGCTTCTGTGGCTGGCAGTGGCGCCTGCTGGCCCTCCTCCTACGTGCCGTGCCGCGAGCGGGCGAGCAGAGGGGCTCTTGCAAGAAGTGGGAGTTGTGTCGCATCAAGTTGCAGCTATTTATCTTTTGACTGTGATGATTCAGCCCGTGTTCTAATAGTTTAATAAGTCATAATCAATCCTGGAGCCGCTCGGTCCTCATCCTCCTCCGAGTAAACGCGCGCACACCGCCAGCAGTTTCCAGGAGGCCGGCAGAAGCCAGGGCCTGCTGCAGCTGTCTCCCTGGGCCGGGCTGCCTGGCCTGCCCCCCTGGTCACCGACTTCCAATTCCCCAGCGTGAAGAGCGGTCCAGGGGCTGCTCAGTGAGCCCCAGAGAGGGGCGAGGCTGGGAGGGCACCACCGGGAGGGAGCAGGCAGCCGCAGAGTGGAACTGAGCTCAGAAAGCACCTGCACACGCTGGCTGCCAGAGAATGCGTGTCACCTCCAGTGGACACAGATGGCTTCCCCCACCTCCCCACCCCCAGCCCCAACACACTGGTGTCCAGCACAGGAGAAAGACAGGCTCGCTCCAACCTCAAGTTCCTTTCTCCGTGTCTGGAATGGTTACTGCTTGACTCCCATCATTTAAAAAAAGTAACCGCTGTGTTCCAACCTACTTAAGACATGAGGCGCCCCCTGATGGCTTAGCGGTAAGTCCACCATGGCGCAGTCCACATGCACCAGGGGTCTGAGGCCCGGCGCTAAGGGAACAACCAAGGTGAGTAACTAAATAAAATCCATAACGTGCCTTTTCCTCCTCTCTCTTTCTGCCTGTCTTCCTGTTTGCCGTCATTCCTGCCTGCACGGAAGGAAGGAAGGAAGGTAGGAAGGAAGGAAGGAGGGAAGGAAAAAAGGAAGGGAGAAAGGAAGGAAAGAAGGAAGGAAGGAAGGAAGGGAGAAAGGAAGGAAGGAAAGAAGGAAGGAAGGAAAGAAGGAAGGAAGGAAGGGAGAAAGGAAGGAAAGAAGGAAGGAAGGAAGGGAGAAAGGAAGGAAAGAAGGAAGGAAGGAAAGAAGGAAGGAAGGAAGGAAGGAAGGAAGGGAGACAGGAAGGAAAGAAGGAAGGGAGGAAGGAGGGAAGGAAGGAAAACAAGGAAGGGAGGAAGGGAAGGAGGAAGGAGGGAAAGAGGAAGTGAGGAAGAGGGAAGGGAGGAAGGGGGAGGTGGGGGAGGAAGGAGGGAAGGAAGGAAAAGAAGGGAGGGAGGAAGAGAAGAAGGGAGGAAGGCAGGAAGGAAGAATAGGGCTGCTCTCCCACCCTAATCTCAAGTTTAGAGGCCTTGAGGGGCTCAATCATTGCTCATCCAGAGGGTCCCAGCAACACTGTCAAGGCTGCCTCCTTGAGGGGCTCCCTGAATGGAACAGAGGACCGAGCATTGCAAGGACAGAGGAAGGATGGAGAGCCTGGGATTGCTGGGGCCAGCGCGAGGTCACCTGGGGGGGGGTCCCGGCTTTGAGGACCCCAACCACGCTCGTCATCCTGGATGATGTCACGCAGTGAACACCCTTTTGCTGTCCTTTCCTTGTGACGTCTCCTCGCTGCCCCCCAAGTGGAATCGGTGGGCCCCTTCTGGAAAGAGTTCTGCCTCCGCGCACCCACGGAGGGCTCAGCAGTCTCCACTGAATGGGGCCTGCACGACACTGACCTTGATTGCAGAAAACGTGTCATCTCGAACAATTACTGATTTTACGCCGATAAGGCAGGCTTCCACTTCCCCTGTGGAGTGCCTAGAAAGAGCTTTTGACTTGGCTGCCGCTGGCACTCAGCAGTCACCCGTGAGTCCGCCTGTGACCCCTAATGGTCCTTCTCTGGACTCCAGCCTCCATCTGCCGAGGGAAGTCTGGCTCTGCAGCTCCGTTAGTAACTAAGTAACGCAAACTTGAGTCCGAAAAATAGAGGGGTTGGGGAGCAGATAACCTCCTCACTGGCTTGTTTGATATCTTTAAAGCAATTAAATAATACCCTTCCCCATTCAGCACTTATCAGAGACACAATAGATAGCAGGAAATTACCACAGGAGCAGGACAAAGGGCCAAGCCAGTGGTCACCTGGAACTAGGGGGTGGGGTACTTAATCCCCTCTTTGACTGAGAAGCTCACACACAGCCCAGAAGGAGCGGCGCGAGTGCCCAAATCCCAGGTAGGTTCGCTCTGTCGCAGAACCATTTAATAATTCCGTGGGGGCATTGCCCACAGTCAGTTCAGTGGAAGTCCGTCTAGGAGGCGGGCGGGAGATGCCAGCGCAGGCCTCCAGGGTGGCTTTTACTGTCGCCGTGGGAATGCCAAGGGGGAGTCTTGTCATGTCTCTGGATGGGAGAAGAGCAGTGCCCCTGTTTTGGGGAACACATGCAGGTACAGAGGAGGAGAGGTCCCCGGAGTGATGCTCCGATGACTTGGACTTCCTGGGACACGCCTGTGTCCCTGGTCACCCACAAACCACCCGCATTTTACCAAAATTAAGATGCCACCTTCCACCCTCTCTGTCTTTGAGACTTCCTCTTGCACCTGGTGGCTTGGAAAATTCTTCGTGACATCACGAGTCCCGCCGTTGCACTGGGGAATATGGAATAGGGTCAGCAGACCTCTTAAAATGTGGGGCCATCTGGCATAGTGAGTTTCATGGTCTCTTCGGACACAGGAGGGGTTAAACAGAGGAGTTTTTTGCATCTCTCCTCCCCACGACTAACAGGTAGGAGTCTGCTGTGAGCCGCCACCGTTTTTCTCTCTGAGCAGCCTCCATCCACGGGGAACGTGGAGGCTAAGAGAGTGAGCAGACGTTAGAACCAACCCCCAAAGAAGCCTAGTCAGAGTTGGTGACCAGATGACACCGTGATTTCAGTAGTATTCGCTTTTCTCTTCCCGTCCTCAGTTTGGCAGATGCACAAAAACGTGGACTCCGGGAGCCAGAAGGCTCAAGAAATTCTCAAGCATACAGCCCATGTCCCAGCATGATACAGGCAAAGAAACCAGGCTCAGGGAGGCGGGGTGTCTCATGCAAGGTCACCCAGCGAGGGAGGGGCAAAGTGAAAAGTTGCATCAGCTCCCGTGAGTCACAGATGCCTGTCCTTCCACGGACACCACCCATCTGGTGTGTGGGGGCTGGGGGAGAGGGTTTTCTGCTCCCCCACCCTCCGGCTCGACCCTTCTCTCCATCAGTACATTCTTCCCCATTCTTCCCCATGACCCTTTTCACCACCTTAAGATGGAGGTGTGCACATGTGATCCCTCTTCCTGGAACACGGCCTCCGCAAGGTGCCCCGCGGAGCAGGAGCAAATGTCTGGGAAGCAGCCGGGCTCCTCTGCTTCCTCATTACTCACCCTCATAGGTCAAGTTCACTAAGTACCATCATGTGCACGGGAGGGGTTGCTGAGCTTTTCACAGGTGCGTTATCTTCCAGCCTTCGAGGTGCATACCGTTATTACTTATATTGTTATTTGGAGAAGGCTTGCAGTGGAGAAACCGATCCATCTTCAACTCAGTGTCACCTCCATTCATTTACTCATGGAAACCATCCCTGTGCATAGTTTTTAACACATTGAGCCTTCCTGTGGGCCAGGCACTGTGCTAGATGCTTCTGTCCACTCCCTTAATCTTCCCTTGAAGCCCTTCGAAGCACATCACCTATTACCCACTTGGGAAGGAAGCACCCAAGGCACAAAGAGTTTCGGTGTCCTGCCTGAGGCCACACAGCTACAGAGGGACAGAGCTTAACCACTCTCCCTCTCAGGTGTGCAGGCCTGAAGCCACAACTGCAGAAAGAGATTATGGCGAAGGGGCAGCTTCTTCTGTAGGTCACAGCAGAGACTGGTTAAGGGGGAGGAGGGACTATTCCTTCCTACTGAATAGCCTTAATTGTTTCATCTTTTTTTCCCTGCACTTTAAGCCCCAACCCCAGGGCATCTCTGCTGATAAGTTCTGGATTGTTTCCCAGTTCTCCCAAGGCCCAGACAACCACTCAGTCCTCCCTAGAACCCCTTTCTGCCCTGCTTCCAGATTGAGCTAGACATTGAAGTGGGGGAGGGGGGGTGGGGGCACGTCCTGCTCTCTGGCTGAGCCCCCCATCCCCGTGTGGAATTGACTGATTGGCCTGAGCTCCCTGGGCAGGCCTTTTTCTGGGAAAGGATTTGGGGTGGGATTTATAGACTCACAGAAGCCAAAAGGCCTTCAGAGAGCACCCCGTGGGGGCTTCACAGCCAGGCTGCGCAGCAGGATGGACAGGGGGGTTTTGAAAATGAAAGATGCCTTGCTTCCATCCCGGGCACCTCTGACTTAATGGCCTGAGATGGGGTTCTGATCATATTCAAAGCTCCCTGCATGGTTTTAATGCCAGCTCCAACTGAGAACCCCTGAGAGGGAGACCTCGTTTTCCGGTGACAGAGTTTGGGATCTGGCAGGAGAAAGGTCTGTCCTGAGTCCAGGGCCACTGCAGACTCAGGCCAGTCCCAGCCCAGGAACAGCTGCAGGGGGAGAAGGGGTGCTGGTGGCGTTTGTGCAGGGGGCGCCTGTGAGTTTCCTCCTCCCAGCAGAGCAGCCAAGTTTAGCCCTGGTTCTCAGAAGGCCGAGCCCTCGTCCCCTGGGGGCCAGCGGACAAGACGGAGCCGGAACTCACCTCCAGCCCCTTGGCCAGTGAGCTTTGCAGATGTGCTGCCTCTGGGGGAGGCCTGGTTTCACAGCTGGCGAGAGGCAGGCAGCCACTTCACTAAGGGGCCAAATCAGAGCCAGATTCCTTCCTGGCCAGAATTCCAGAATGGCCACCCTGGCTGGCCCTCCTCTTTCTGGCACGTTTCATCCCTGGCATGTCTGCCAGCAGCCAGGGATCATGGAGAGGGATCCCCTTGTGTCCTTTCTCCAGGGATAACTCTTAATGCTGGACATTCTCCTTGGTCTTTCATTCCTGCTCAAATGGCCAAAAGGATCTGGGGGAGGCACAGCCCACCGGGAGCGGAGGGGGTCTCTACGTGGAGGTGCTGGCTGAGACTTCCCTCCAAGCAGGATCTGTCTCTGATGGAGCGTGGAGATCTCTGAGTCAGGAATCTGTTGCCGGGAGTTAATCCAGTAGCCACCAGACTGGTTTCCATCCTGTTTCTCTCCAAAGGCTGCAGTTCCCTTGCTGACCCCAGGGTGGGGCAAGCACAGAACTCACCACCCTGCAGGCCTCTGCCAGCTTGGGCACCAGGCCTTGCAGGACCGGACCCCCAAACCCCTCCGCTCTGGCCTTTCTCCTTTCCTCTTTCCTCCTCTCCCCACTCGCCCACTAGTCCAGGGGTGGGAGGCAGCCTGGACCAAATGGACGTAATCTCAGTGCTTGGAACCCGGCTGCAGGCAGCAGGTCTGTAGTCTTTAGAATAAGCAGCCTCCCCTGTCTCCCTGTCCGTGGGCGTGTCCCCTCAGCCATCAGTGAGTCCCCACAGGGGACTGGGACACTTTCCAGAAGTGAGAGCCAGGCATGGCTTCCCCCTTCTCCCTGCGGGAACCCAGGCTGTCGGCTTCATTAGTTGGCCTGGCAGCCAGTGCCCGCCCGCTCGAGGCCCCCGAGCAGATGGCTGGACTGGAGAGGAGGTGCCCAGGCGCCTGTGCCCCACAAGTCAGTCGGGCACCCCCTTGACCCCACAGCCCCACGGGCGCCCCCTCCTCCTCCCTGCCCCTCCCTTCTCTCTGCAGCCGGATTGCTTCTCCGACAGATCGTGTGCCAGGCGGTGCCAGCAACTCCTCTCTGTACCACCTCAGACTCTCAGTCTTTCTCCCTGGCAAGACCTTTTTAGCTGAGGTTGTGAAGCATGACAATTACTGGGTTTTGTTTCTAGGCTCCAGAACATGGAACCCTCTTGAATAATTGGACTCGATGCAGAGGCGGTGGGTGAGCCCGTGGGGCCGAGCCCACCAGGCAGAGCGGGTGACCGCGAGGTGGGCTTGGTGGCACGGGGCAGGCGAGGGGGCTGCAGAGGACTTACTCTAGTTTCTTTCAATAATCAGCTCACTTAAGGGAAGTGCTTTTCATGCAGCCTTCCTACGTGTGTAATGCACTTTAAGCTGCTCGCTAGAATGTGACTGTTTCAAACTATCAGACTCCAGGAGTCTTTTCTAAATATTGGGGTCTGGGCTCCAACATGAATTTTCAAAGTGAAGTTCCAAAAATGATTTGGCAATGGTGATACTGAAGACATTTTTAGTTTTCCAAGATGAGCACATTTTAGTTGCTAGACAGACTCTTTAGAAGTAGTCAATACTCCTTCCTTTTTCTTTTTTTTAAGGCGCAGATGCAGGCAGGAATGAAGATAAGCAGGCAGGCAGGCAGAGGAGGAGGAAGCATTCTATTTTTTAAATTCAGTTGTTCACATTGATTGTCCCCCAACCCCCAAGCAGGACATGAACCCAGGTCCTCAGGAGGTATGTGGATTATGCTCCTTTGGAGGTGGCAAACTTAACCACTGCTCCACCAGGGCATACCCCAATACTCACTTCTTTAGTTCTGATGTGATTGACACAGAGAAATAAGCCAAAAA
>RJWH01002970.1:14304-51268 GCA_004363575.1 Solenodon paradoxus
CATTCAGCCAACCATCCATCCACCCAGCCACCCAGCCATCCACCCATCCATCTAGCCACCCATCCAGCCACACACCCATCCACCCGCCCATCCATCCACCCGCCCATCCATCCACCCATCCATCCACCCACCCATCCGGCCACTCACCCACCCATCCACCCATCCACCCATCCACCCACCCGTCCATCCACCCATCCATTCACCCGTCCATCTACCCATCCATTCACCCATTCATCTACCCAACCATCCATCCATCCATCCAGCCAGCCAGCCATCCACCCACCCTTCCACCCACCATTCATCCACCCATCTATCCATCCACCCATTCATCCACTTATCATCCATCCATCCACCATCCAGTCATCCATCCATCTACCCACCCATCCATCCAACAAGAAGTCCATATTGAGAAAAATAGTTTTATCTGCTCTGTGATCAAATTTTTGGCCATGTATTTCCAGGGCGAGAGAACTCAGAAGCCCCTACCTTCAGCCTTAAGTCCTTCGCAAATGTTCAAAAAGGATTCAGGGCTGTCAGGCCACTTTGATGTTTCTCTGTGGACCTTTTGGAAATCAGATATTTTTTCACAGTCTCTTATATCCCACATAGGAAGGGGGCTAAAAAGGGTTGTCATCCCTACAACTGTCTTTGTCCTTGTTTTTGGTATCTTGCCACAAAGCTGGCAGTCCATCAAAAAGCAATTAGTGGTGCATGACTTAACGAGCATTTGATGCGTTTCTGCAGTGGGGTGGGAGGGCAGCCGGCGCCCCAGTGAACAGAGGCTGCCTCGTGGGTTTGGATGACTCACTCTGGTTAATTTCTTCCAAAATGATATCATTCTCTATAATTTGGGTTCAGATAGTAAAATCTATGCCAATAATCTACCATGATCTTGAGCATAAGCTGGTTGAAGGATTTTGTTGGCCGGTAAAAGCTTTTTTAATTTTTAACTTAATTGTATGTTTATCAAGTTAGCATGTACGTGGCCAAAAAGAGTCACAGAGTAGGACTGAGATTCTAATCGAAAAGCAGCAGACACTGCTCCCTCTTTCTTCATTTCTGATACCCTGTCTAAGGGCAAATGCTTTCCATTCTTTTGGATGTTATGTCTTTACCTCCGTGTTTATAAATGACACACTTCCATTTCCATTTCTTTTTCCAGCTGAGATGCACTCGTTTCCTACTCTAAAAGATTTCCAACTCACTACTTACACCGTGAAAATCCCTAACCCCTTCCCTTTCAAGAGAGTCGTCATCTTTTTTTGTCAAATCCATGGCCAGTGTTTGCATCATTATAACTATGTAAATACTATTTGCAGCTGAGCCAAGCACTATTCTCTGCTGGCCTCTTTTTTTTCTTGTGGAGACTTTTGTTTTCCTTGGAGTTAATTATTACCTTAAAAAAAAAATCACACACACAAAACTTCCTTACTTTTTTAATGCAGCTATCCATAATTCATCTCCAGATTCTGACATTGCTGAGAGGCTTCTCTCAATTCAATACGGGTTGCATTCTGGAAGTGAAATCCTCCTCCCTGCCTCTCTACCTTCTTGCTTAACCTGGACGGATTGTCCTCAATCTGCCCCACAGTCTCAGGACTTCTCTTCAGCATCATCCTGGGGATTTTCTCTCTTCTTTTCAAGTTTCTCTGTCTTCTCTTTTAGTGGAATGTCTCCTTCAGGAGTTTTTTGAGAAAGGGTATGTGGTAGCCAGTCTCCAGGACAAACCCTTAGACTCTCCATCCCCTGGTTCACTCCCACAATTGTATCATGATTGGTCTGTGTGGCCAACAGAACATGACCAAGGGGTTGGTAAACCTCAGAGATGAAGGGATAAAAGACACTGTGGCTTCTGCCTGAGTAATTTTCTTTGGTTTCCTCTTCTCTCTCCCTTCCCTCCCCTCGCCTCCCCTCCCCTGTCCTTTTTCTCCCCCTCCTCCTCTTCTTTTTCCTCCTCCTCTCTCCTTCTCTCTTATCATTCCTTCTGAGGGAAGCCAGTTGCCCTGTCATGAATATGGTGAGGAACTCTCAGTGTGTGGAAGGCAAGGACTTGGACAGCTTCGAACAACCACATTCTCTGTAGGAATCCAGTAAATGCAAAGTCCAAGAGGAGACGCTGTTGGAAGATTTCCCTTATGTCTATGCTGCACGTCATGCCATTTGAGCCAAACTGTCCTGCCTCCAGCCAAGGGTCACTGGAATGAGCTTGGATGTAGGTCCCGGAGCCTGTCAAGCTCAGAGAACTGCAGCTTCGGCTGACACCGTAACTGTCCCTCACCAGACCGCCCCCAGCCTGAACCCCCAGCCAGCGACTCTCAGATCCCTGACTGGAACACAGGAGATGATGAATGACTGCTGCTCTGAGCCACGGAAACTTGGGAGATTTGTTCTGCAGTGGAGGCTACGAGAGGGAGAGTTCTGGAAGTGGTTGGAAGCGACGGTTCTCTAAAGATACCTTTATTAGAGCCTCACTCCCAGCTGGTGATCGACAGTGTATAGAATTCAGTTCCACAGCTGGAAATCCTCATTCATTGTGACCTGGCCTCAGGGGGCTGGTCTGGTGTCTAATGCCCTTCCGTTCCCAGGAAAGTTGTGAATCTGCTCTGCATTGCAGGTGTCAGGAAATCCCATGCAGCTATGCCTTGGGGTGAATCACTTTTATTCTTTCCCCATTTTCTGCTTTCACTTTTAGCAGGCTGCTTTCATCTGGAAATTCTTTTTTCTTTTCTTTCTTTTTTTTTTTTTAAAAAAAAAACAACAAAACAAAACGTAAAGGTACAGGCAGGATTGAAGGTGAGCAGGCAAGCAGGCAGAAAGAAATGTTTTATTTTATTTTTATTTAGTTGCTGACCTTGGTGGCTCCTCCCAGATCTGGGCTGTGAACCCAGGTCCTTGGGATGGATACGAACTACACTTATTCGAAGGCAGCTGACCCAACGGCTACTCCGACAGGGTCTACTTCATGTCCTTTACTTCTTTTAAAATATATGATGATTTTATTGTTATTTCTTTTATTGACAAAGCCATACTCATTTTAAGATATTGAATTCGCTTCTCAGTTTATGGGCATACACACCACACCCCCTACTAGAGATCCAGTGTTCTCTGCCAATGTCCTTTACTTTGAAAAAAAAAAGTTGTTGTATTAGTGTTTTCCACACTTGTCTACTTTTGTTGTCCCTGGTCTGTCTGACCTATTATTCAGAGAGAACTTTTCTCTAATTCCCTTGCTGTTTTTTATTTTCCACCTCTTAGTTGTTCTGTTTTATTCTGTCGGACCATTTTATCTCCTAACTCTTATATGGCATTTTTCACTTCCACTGTCATTTTGTTTTATTTTTTAAGAGGAAAGCAGGCAGAATGAAGGCAGGCAGGCAGGCAGGAGGCAGGAAGGGAGAGAAGGAAGAAGTAGTTTATTTAGTGACGAGTTTTAGTTGCTGCCCCTGGCCCTGGGCCACAAACCCGGGTCTCTGGTCTATATGTAGACTGCTTCCCAGAACAGGCCTAAAGCCTGGGTCACCAGGGTGTGCTTCAAGTATGGTGCTTTTAATTTCTCAGTGCTTGATCGCGCCTCTCTTCTTTTATCTCTTTTTTTTTTTTTTTGTCTACTATTCTTGTTTTAAGGCTGCAATAGTTTAGTCCCAGGGTCTCAGGATTTTATTTTTAGTTTTCTTCTACTTCTTGCTTATTTATTTCCCTTAGATTCCTTAATCTTATTTCTTTTTGTCTTTCAAAAGCCACAAAGCTACCCCTGACTGTATTTACCATGAAAACAGTCACATCCATGTGGCCAGGCGTGTCCTGCACAGCTGTGGCTGCTGAGGGGTGAGTCACCACACGAGATCGTCAGGTGGAGACCAGGCCACGTGGTTGGGGAACCTGCTGTCATCAGGCACCCCAGCTTCCCTGCAGGCCCCCACGGCGGAGCCCTGGACTTAGGGAGCCCGGCTGTTTGTGGAAAGCGAGCAGGAGAACAGTTTCCGGTTTCACTGTTTGGTAGGTAGATAATCATTCAGTTTTCTGGACCTGGTGTCCCCAAATACAGAGCCCCGCTCTTTCAACTGCCTCAGAGAAAAACTTAATTCATTTCTTCATTGGGGAGTAAGGGCGGTTACCCAGCATGGGGAATGCACCTATCAGTTATTCGACCCTCCTCGTCTTTCCAATCCTACTGAGAGAGAAATGGGGCGCTGAGGGATGAAGAGACAGACAGCTGGAGAGAGACAGAGGGGTAAAGATATGTTTAAGGCTAAACCCTCATTTCCTCTTTGGAGAGAGAGCCAGCGGGCGCAGGAAGCCCACTGGGGTCCCGAAGGCAGAGAGGGAGAAGGGAGGTGGAAGAGGGCTGTGGAGGAGGAGAGCTGAGAGGTGAGTTTTTGGTCTTGGCGCCCAGGAAGTCACTGGTGCCTTAGGAGGTGATGTGGGCAGAAGCCATGGCAAGTGTTGAAGCGGGCGAGGCGGTGGAGGCCAAGTGCAGTCAGTTCTTTTCACCAGATTGTTGCAAAGAGGAGGAGTTAGCGACGGTTAGAGGGAAGCATATGGCTGGAAGGAGCTTTTAAAAAGGTGGTAAAAGTTATATGTACATGTAAGAGGAGAGAGCGAGAGAGAGGGAGAGTGTAAAGCTGGCAGAAACACGGACAAATGGCCTCGTATTATTTGGAGACCGCGGTCAGAAACCACCACATACTTGGGTGTGGGCGTGGCCCGTGGGCGTGGCCGGGGCGTGGCTCATCTGGGTTCCTGGGTGGTTGTGGGCGTGGGTGTGGGCGTGGCTGGCAGTGGGCGTGCTTGGGTGTCGGTGTGGGTGTGCGCTGCTTATGGAGGAAGCCGGAAGACCGCCTCTCTTGTCCAAGATTCAGCCACACGACAAACACGTTTGGAGTATTTACTCAGTTCCAGACATTGTCCTTGCTTCTTGCTGGGGGCAGAAGATGAGAAACACCCCATCCTCTGGAGAGTTCGCTGTGTGTGGTGGGCGGGCAGGCAGACAGACGACGCACTGGGCTTGGGAAACCCTACCTCTGCTGGGTGGTCCGGCAGGATGCCCTGCCAGGTGGCTCTGGCTCTCACCTCGGAGGGAGGTCTGACAATGGGGAGGCGTTTCCAGATGGCCATGGGGGCTGATCAGGCATAGGTGCTGAGCAGCGTGCATGCTGGGCACTGCGCCAGCATCCTGGGTCCCAGGCCATGAGACGGCCCTCACGGAGCTCTGCAGGACACCTGGTGGAGGGCACTGGCAGAGGGTGCCAACGACTCTGGCAGGGGAGGGGACAGAGAGTGACGTTTATTCTGGAAGGAACCAGAGAATAGGAAAGGAGGCAGGTGCAGGGCCAAGGTTTAAAGGGTCTTAGAGACTGTTGTGAGTTGAACTGTCTCCCCCCGCAAAGATACATTCAAGTGCAAACCGGTTCCTATGAATGTGACCTTTTGGGAAATAGATTTTTACAGATGTAATCAAGTGTGTAAATAAACCAAGGCCACGGAAATGAGAACAAGCAGAGGCGATTCATTCAGAGGCTGTCCTAGCAAGCAGGTCAGCCCGCCGTCCCTGCATCTGGCACAGACTCAGAGGCACAGAGGGAGGAATTGCTTTTAGTGGAAACACGAGAAGATCTCCTTGTGTCCTGATGGGAAGCTGTTGGCGTGGGGAAACCACAGTGGGGTGTCCCAGACAAGTGATGAGGGGTACGTCATGGCTGTCTCCGGTTGCTCCTGAGTGGGAAGCAGGGACCAAAATTAGGGAAGCTGTCACTTATTAATCACATCCTTATTCTACACATTAAAATAACCTCATCTGTATAGGTTCCCCATTCCTCAAATATATGTCAACACACCCTGCCCTCCACCAAGTGCCAAGCGTTCTTCACCAGTGTCCAGTGGGCTCCCCCATCACTTGTCCCTCCTCCCACTCCCTATTGGTAACGTCAGTTCTGTTACAAGTGTCCAAGGGCTGGTTTTATTTCATTTGTCCTTTTATTTTTTGTCTACTCACGTTCCATGAGTTCTATGAGTGAAATTATCTGGTATCTATCTTTCTTGTTTTGACTTGTTTCGCTTAGCATCATCTCCTCTAAATCCCTCCATGTTGATTCAAAGAACAGGATTTCACCTCTCCTAAGGGCTGTGTAGTGTCCCTTGTATATATGGACCACATCTTTTTTGTCCATTCATCTGACACTGGGCACTTAGGTCATTTCCAGTTCTGAGCTATTGTGAACAGGGCCACAGTAAACATGGGGGTGCAAGCATCTCTGTGAGTGAGCACTTTTGTATCTTTGGGTACTCAGAAGTGGAATGGTGGGATCATACAGGATTTTCATCTTCACCTTTTTGAGGAATCTCCAAACTGTTCTCCATAGGGGTTCTACCAATTTACACTCCCCACAGTGCAAAACCGTTCCCTTTTCTCCACATCCTCGCCAGCATTTGTTGTTTTCAGACTTTTGGACGATAGCCGGTCTCTCAGGTGTAAGGTGATAGCTCACTGTTGTTGTAATTTGCGTTTCCCTGATGGCCAGCAAATAGGAACATAATTTCATGAGCCTGTTGGCCATCTGTGTATCCTCTTCAGAAAAGTGTCTCTCCAATTCCTCTTTCCATTTTTTAGTTGGATTGCCTGCTCTTCTGTTGTTGAGTTTTATGGGTTCTTTGGATGTTTTTGATAGTAAGCCTTGTCAGAAATATGAAATGCAAATATCTTTTCCCAGTTAGTAGGTTGCCTTTTGGTTTTGGTGATGTTTTCTTTCACTGTGAAGAAACTTTTTAGTTTGATGTAGTCCCAGGTGTTTATTTCTCTTTCTGTTTCCCTTGATGGTGGAGTTAAGTCCCCAAAGGCTTTTCTATGACTGGTGTCATGGAAAGTCTTTCCTATGTTTTCTTCCAAGAATTTTATGGCTTCTGGTCTCATGTCCAAGTCTCTAACCCATTTTGAGTTAATTTTTGAGAATGGTGTTAGACAGTGGTCTAGCTTCATTCTTTTGCATGTCCAGTTTTCCCAACACCATTTGTTGAAGAGACTTTCCTTTCTCCGTTGTATGCTTTTGGCTCCTTTGTTGTAGAATAACTGTACCTGAGCGGGTTGGTTTCTGGAGCTTCAGTTCTGTTCCCCTGGTCTGTGTCCAGGGGCTTTTCTTTAGCTTCCTGGACTGACTGCAGAGTGTGGGTCAGATTTCTTTTTAGGTGTGGTCTGACGGTTGTCTGTCTGCACAGTCAGACCTCACCAGGGTGCATCCTCATCCAATCTGCTGGGTGCTCTTATAAGCAGAGATCCTAACACACAGGGGAGGTCCACGAGAGGTGGACATAGATTGGAATGGTCTTTGTACCACCAAAGAGCACTCGGGTGGCCAGCAACATGGGAAGATGGAAGAGTCCGGAATGGATGGTTCCTGAGAGTCTGCAGACAGAGTGTGTCTCTGAGACTCTGACTTCCACTTTTAGATCTTTCTAGAACTGTGTGAAGATGCATCTCTTAGGTTCTGTTTAGTTCTTTGTTCTGGCACCCCAAGAAAAGGGATCTAGGGGGCTACAGGGTGTTAACTGGAGGAGGGGCAGAGCTTCCTGAGGCCACTGTCATGGACACCAGCTTCTGATTTGCTGCGGGGCTTCCTGAGAGTGCTAACCCCAGGCCCCTTGCACGCACTTACTACTGGAATCTCTGGAGAAGGGGTTGGAGAACCAGGCGTGGCAGGATTTCCCAACGCCCTTTCTGTGCACTGACCTTCCAGAGTTGGTTGTATTTGCCAGGAGGTGGAAGGATAGGAGATAAGGGAGCAGTGCTCTTAGACTGGAAACGAGGTCAGCCCATGTGACACACTACCAGTTTCTTCAGCAAATTATTCTTCCATAAGGAACCAAAGAACAAGATGGAGGTGGATTCAAAGATCAAAATTTCTGAAGACACTTATCAACCGATTGCCATATGTTGACTTTATCTGGTATTAAGCTTTAAAATACCAAAGATAATTAGGGCATTTGTGAGAAATTTGAGCATTTGAACAGTGTGGTATCACTGCGTACTGATATTACTGAAGACTGTGTCTGGACTTTAAAGATTAAGGAGTCATTTTAAATAGTTTTAAAGTGTGATAATGGCACTGTGGTCAAGTTTTTAAAAAGAGTACATATATTTTAGAGAAACATCCTTTTTCAGGTTCCAGAGAAATAAAACTGATAGAACACACACCACACACACACACACACACACACACTCACACACTCACACTCTCTCTCTCATACACACATCTCATATATATGTGTATATATATCCATACACAGACGTATATATCTCATTTAGCTAATGCAGTTGAGATTTACCCATGTTTTACATTTTTAAAGGAAAGGAAGAAGCAGGAATGAAGTGGGCAGGCAGGGAGGAAGAGAGACGAGGAAGAAACATTTATTTTATTTGTTGTTCATCTTGGTTGTTTCCCCCGCAGTCTTGGGTCTTGACCCCGGGTTCTTGGGATGTATGTGGACTACACTGACCCAAGGCGGCAGACTTACCCATTAAGCCACCAAGGCACATCTCTTTTTCTTCTTGAACAGCCTGTATACATGCATACACACATATACACTAGAAATGGGCTGGTGTGGATATGGAGGCTGAGAAGTCCCACTATCTGCTAAGTCTGCAGACTGGATTACCAGCAAAGCAGATGATGTGACTTCGTGTGGATCTCAAGATCTGAGAATCGGGGTGTTGATGGTGTAAGGCTGGGTCGAAAGCCCCAGAGCCAAGAGCGCTGGTGCCCAACCATAAGAGAAGACAGATGTCTCAGTTCACGCAGAGTGAATTTACCCTCCACCTCCTTGTGTTCTGGTTCTCCGAGCGTTGGATGAAGCCCACAGCACTGGTTAAGCAATCTTCTTCATTTGGTGTGCTGATTCAAATGTTCATCTCTTTTAGAGACTTTCACACACTCGGAATAATGTTCTACCAGCTGTCTGAGCAGCCCTTACTTAACCCTGTCAGGCTGACACATAAAGTTAACCATCACAACTCTGAAATACTTATGCATTCAATCATGGGATGTCTAGATTTGCTTTACAATAAAAGAGGGTGTGGATGGATGGCAGTGTTGAGGGGGCAGAATTGGCCACAGGGGTGGGTTCTGGGCATTGTGCATGATTGATACACAGGGTTTATTATGCTCTGTTGCTGGTTTTTGTGTTTCTTTGAAATTCACCATAGTAAAGGGTGGACATGAAACATATTACCTGAGAAATAAACATACATACATTTCATTCTAGTGCAGGCATGGTAGCTTGAACTTGAAAGGGGAAAAACTTAGAGCAATGATAGTTAGTGGCTATTTTTATGGGTCAGAAGAAAGATAATAAGAGCCCGAACTAAGTCACAGGGATGAGCTGAGGGGTGGGTTTGAGATGTTTCTGAGGAAGGATTCCTCACTTGCAGAAAAGGGAGGTTGCAGTGGTTGGGGACAGGTCCTATTTCATGCCTGGATGATGGGAGAGTGCCAGGCACTCCTCAGGTGGAGGAGACATAGATGGGGGGCATGAATGAAAAAAGTGGAGGGGCATGCAGGCTGAAACTGAAGTGCTTTTTTAGTGACAATTGCTAGTAGATGGCTGGACAAATGGGTCTAGGGAGGGGATCTGGGCTAGAAGCATAACTTGGAAAGTCAAGAGTCTGCCTGATAGTCGAAGGCTTGTATAGAGGTGAGATCACTTAAAGTAGGTGAGTATTTAGATGGAATCCAAGGGAACTTGGAGGGATAGTAACATTCAAAGGGTGGGTGGAGAAAGGATGCTTTGAAAAGATGGAAAAGCTGATCAAGGAGGTAGGAGGAGACTTGGACAGAATGGAATTGCAGAAGTCAAGGAGGAGAAGTGGTTCATGGGGGCACATTTACAAAAAGACCAAAATTGATATTGGATCGGCCCTTAGGAATTCTGGAGGCTGGCAGTTCAAGATCAAGCAGCTGGCAGATCCAGAGTCTGAAGAGGGCTCTCTGCCTGGCTTGCGGACAGCAGCCTTCTCCTTGTGTCCTCATGTGGTAGAGAAAGACCATCTCCCTGTGTGTCTTCGTATAAGCGCGGTAACTCCATGCACGGTGGCTCCATCCTCATGACCTAATTTGTCTTGAAGACCCCACTTTCAAACACCATCACATTGGGAATTAGTGTTTCAACAGGAATTTGTGGGTGGGGGTCACAGACATTCAGTCCATGACCCCACCCAGAGGGGGATTGAGACTTTCATTTTGGAGGCTCAGAGGGTGGGGAATAACCAGTCCTGGGTCTTAACTCTCACTTACATCGTTAAAGGAGATCTTGCTGCTTCTGCCTGCCCAGTCCCCATTCCCATTGTCCTGGTGACCTCCCGTAGGAACACAGCTCTTCTGTAAAAACAAAACAAGTTACTTTCATTTGTACTGATTTTTTTAAAGGAAAGGTGCAGGCAGGAATGAAGGTGAGTAGGAAGGCAAAAGAGAGAGGAGGAAGAAGCATTTTATTTATTTAATTGTTCATCTTTGCTGATCTCCCCCAGGCCCCAGATCTGAATCTATATATTTGGGATATGCATGGATGGTGCCGGTTGGGGGCCACCAACTCAGCCGCTAAGCCACCAGGGCACGTCAAAACAAATTATTTTTAATTACCAAAGAGTTAAGTTGGAAAACACAGGAAAGCATAGTCAGATACAAAGCAAATGAGTTTGCCTCTTACACAGACCCAGACTCTGTAAAACATGCTGTGCCTGGCCTTCTGGTCTTTTCCATGTCTGGGGCAGTTTCATATTTATACACCCTCTTTCTCTGAATCCAGTGGCTTGGTTTCCCTGGCCTCCCCACTCTGCTTGGTGCCCCACGCTCTGTGGGGTCCCAGACCCACCCATGCGGTCCGCCTGCTCGCTCGTTTCATGGGATCACTGTCTTTGGGGTCGCTGATCGTGCCAAGTGCTTTACTGTCAGCAAATCCTACTCCATCTTCCTCCTTCTGGTGCTTCTCCTTGTCCCAGGGCTGGAGGGGTGACCTCTTCTATACTCATGTTGTGACATTTTGGCACAGCGAATTGAAAAGGTCATAGATTCCCTCTGCCTATTGCACAGCAAGCCGGCCTGCAGGGCACGTCCCTCTGTCCCTCCTTGCCTTGGGCAGAGCTGTCCTCTGGAAGCCTACAGGCAGGCTCTGCCCCACCTCTTGTGACAAACATGGAGGCTGACCCCCACCCCGAAACCCTCTGTCTGCAGAGCCCAGTGTCACCACCATAGTGCCGGGGGAGTGTCGTGTTTCATCTGTGGGCAAATAGACATGAGCTGCTTTAGAACCAAGAATAAATCCTATTTCCACGCTAACGAAGTTTGTAATAAAAACCTGCCTGGACCGAATGCGGGGAGCTTTTCTTCCCAGCAAATTGTTCCCTCTGACATGACAGTCTTCAGTCTTTCCCTGGGATCACCAGCAGCCGTCGAAGAACAGGTGCGCCTACAACCCACTGGGTGCGTGAACATTTCTGTGAATTAAGAAATGACCCGGGGTCAGGAAGCTGGGCAGGCCAGGTCTAAATATTGGAACTGTCTGGCAGCAGAGCTGCTCTCTTGTTTTCTCTGCAAGAGTGTCTACAAAGCCCTATCTTATGAGCCTATTGAAAGCCGGCCTTTAATTGTCCTACCAGAGCCGTGTTTCTGGACTCATAGGTGTGGGGACCGGGCGGGGGAGAGGAGGGAATGGTCGCTGTGTGTCCTCTCTGAGCTGCCGAGTCCCGTGTAATCCTCCACGAGGCACAGGGAGCTGTCTTCTCGGGGGAGCTGACCTCCCGTCGGCCACTCAGAGGGCTCAGGGACACCCTAGTTATTAATGCACAGCTGGAGCCCTGGACTGTCACGCCTGGGTCCTGTTCCCAGGCTCGCTCTCATTTTCCCTCGGCTCTGAAGGAGTTCAGGGGAGAGTCAGGGTTAGCCCAGAGGCGCAGCGAATGTCGCCTCGAACTTGATGGAAGGGCCAGCGCTGCCTGGAGACAGAACTGGTTCCCAGGGAACAGCTGAAAGAGGACAGGACTCCTTAGGGGCTCTGGGAGAGGTGTGCCCCAGGAGCGGGCGATGCTTCTTAAGGCGCTGAGCAGATGGCGCAGGCTCTATTTCAGCTCCATCTGCATCCACCAGGTGCCACTGGAAAACGCACCCTGGGCTGGAAAGGAGTCAGAAGAGGACAGGACCAGCGCAGGCCAGACTACGGCTGGCGGGTAAGCTGTCCAAGCGCCCCCAGCAGGTGTGCTGGGCCCTGAGGCTGCATCTCCAGCAGTGAACCTTCTGGCCGCCGCCACCAGCACCCACTGTTGGGTCTTCCCTGAAGCTGCGTCTGCGCCAGGCTGCTGTCGGCACGTGCTAGCGCCAGGCAGGTATCCGGCCAGCAGGTGACTGCAGGGCCCAAAGGACAGCCGAGCTCAGGGCGGCATTGCTGGGCGACACTGGATGAGCTTCCGGCCCACCTGCTTCGGTGCTGGGCTCCTGGAAGGCAGAGGCTGTGTCTGCCTAGCGCTCCTGCGTGGACCAGAGATGGCGGCTCACTCCTGGGAGGAGCTGACCCTGGGAGGAGAGTCCAAAAGCACAGGGGTTGACAGAACAGTTCATTTCTCTGTGCATGTGTGTGTGCGTGTGTGTTATCATATGTGTTTGAATGGATCGTTGTACACATTTTTTTAAAAGGAATTTTGTCTTTTAGAGGTTTCTTTTTTTTAAGAAGAAGGCAAGGAGAGGAGATAGAAACGTTTTTTTTTAAACGAAGAAAGGAAGGAAGAGGTGCGTTCTGGTGGAGTAGTTGTTCGGTCCACTGCCTCTGGCCAAGCACAGTCCACATCCGTTCCAAGAACCCAGCTGCATGTCCTGGGGCCGGGGAAGCAACCTCGATGAACCACTAAAAGAGAATAAACAAAAACGGTTCCTCTTTTCCCTCTTGCCTGCCTACTCAATCTCATTCTTTATTTTTTTTTTTTTTTGTTAAAGGAAAGGTGCAGGCAGGAGTGAAGGTGGGTAGGCAGACAGGAAGAGAGCGGAGGAAGAAGCGGTTATTTATCTTTATTTAGTTGTTCACATTGGTTGTTTCCTGCCAGCCCCAGGTCTTGAACCTGGGACCTTGGGATATACCTGGGACAGCTCCCAGGTACGCTAGACTGCAGGCCACCGGGGCGCGCCCTTGCTTTCATTCTTGTCTGCACCTTTCTTTTAATAAAAACAAAGGGATCTCCCCCGCCTCTCCCCTTTGCCCCAGGTCTCGAACCCGTGTCCTTGGCTTAGGTGGTCTACACCTCAGACCTAGGCTTAGCACCTGAACCACCAGGCCATGTCCCGAACTTTTTGCTTTTATGATTCCCTCCCGATTTAAAAATCCCACACTCATGTATGGATTATAATGAAATGGCACAAATAAAAAGATAAACCCCAGCAAAAATTCTCAGGACACAGGATGATGTCTGTGAGGGAGGTGGGAGAGGGAAGACATGGAAAGAGGGGAAAAAGTAGTGGTAAAAGACACTAGAATTGTGGTGGAGGGTGTGGTATGAAATATAGACTGAAATTCAGTGTCAATATTCAAAAATAAATGTAGCACTGTGAACAAAAGAGATAATACATCTTTTAAACCTTCAAAAAAAATTTTAGGTTAAAAAATACATTGTTGACAATAATTCCTCTCTGTGCTGTCCCTAATCATTCACTTGGAGACCACCTTGGTGTCCAATAACAGAGTGCCAGCTTTGAGAACACAGCCAGGCCCTTGCAAGGACAAGTGCTGGGAAGCCCCCTTTACAGCAGGAGTCTGCTTACCGGGAGGCTGACCTCAGGGCACTTGACCTGAGGGACTGAGCAACCCCCGAGGGCTTGGGGGGAAGTGGAGGACAGAGAGTCCAAGAAATTTGGCCAGCGTTGGGGAGATTCTAGCTCAGGTGCTTGGAACCTGCAGTTTACATTCAAAGCCACTGGTCTTAAGCTAATGCTGCTTGTCGTGGGGCAGTGAGATTATGGGCAATTTTATCTTTGTCTTGACTGTGTTTTCTGACTTTTAACAGGCATGCCTTACTTTTCCAGTAGGGAGACATCCCTCCAAACCATATAAAAGTAGAGAGAAAATAGACAAGATAAAAGGGATGATCATATCTGAATGTTTCAGAATGCACAGAGTTTAACAAAATTTCCAACCCACTTTCAGCCAATTATCCCTGTTTGCTTCTCTGCTCTGGCCGTGTTTCAGCCATTCTTTAAATTTGCAAAATCACTTCAATTCCCAAGTATGTATTTATGTCTTGTGTTGGTGTATGCATTTCTTTGTAATTTGCCCTCATTTATTTTTTAAAATTTCTTTCTTTTTTTTTTTTCTTTTTTTTTTTTTAAGGAAAGGTGCAGGTAGGCAGGAAGAGAGAAGAGGAAGAAGCTTTATTTATTTTTATTTAATTGTTTGTCTTGGTTATTCACTCCGGTCTGGTGTCTTGAAGCTGAATTATTGGCACGTATGTGGACTGTGCTCAGCGAACTTAGCAGCTAAGTTACCAGGGCACGCCTCCTTAATTCATTTTAACAAACCGGGGGACATGAGACTGTTTTGAACTTTTTGTTATTCTGTATACAGAGCCAGAAGGAATTGATTGGAAAGACATTCGAAGTCGAAAACACAAAGTAGGAAAAATGGAATTATAGAAAAAAATACGGTATCATAAACCTCCTTCAGGATGTTCCAGAACCACTCATTTTTGGGGACATGGGGACAGAAGTTGGGATCCGAGTGTCATCTTACTGGGACTGTGTTATCACGGGGACGTGTCTGTGTGGTGCCTCCCGGGGAAGTGTCTTCTGTGCAGGGAATTTAGAGGAGAAGCTGGTGACAGAAAGCAGGGACTATGTAGAATCCATTCTTGTGAGGGTGATCGCTCAGCAGGGATTGTGTACAGGTTCCAGAAGATACTGCCACAATGGTTCTGTAACTGGCAGGTTGGGGTCTGCTGCTGTGACTGGAGCTCTCCCTGCCCTGGGGCACTGCTCCGCTCTCTTCCCTGGACTGGTCGATAAGGTAATTACAGCATTGCCTCTGCCTGTTTATCTCCTTCCTTCCTGAGGCCTCTGCCAGGGACTCAATAACCATTTAATAAATTTTATTTCTGTTTAAATACATCAGAGTTAGTTTCTATTGCATGCAACTGAAAACGCTGATGGAGACACACTCACTATCATTCATTTCCATAGATTTGCCACACCGCCCTCTAACCCAGTCATTTCTTTATGCAATAAAATGATTGCAAGGCCCAGATATGCATTCAGGATTAAGAGAGTTTTTCAGGATTTCAAGGCTTTAAAAATTAATATATTTGCATGATTTATAATGTCTGAGAGATTTAAGCTTAAAACGTTATGGAAGTCACTTGAAAAGTATTTCAGAGGGATTTTGCTTCTTTTAGCTAATAAATGCTGTCAGATATCGTAAGTTTCTAAGGCCCATGAAGGATGGGATGAAAATATTACTTACAATTAATCTTATACCTAGTCATTTTCCCAAGTGGTGGTACATTTCCATAATCGTAGGAGTTTCATGATGAAGTTTTTGATTTTTCATCTTGCTGCCATTCTAACCCAGTTTGTGCAAAGCTTTGTTAATAATGAGTCATTCTTACATACTAGTGAAACCCCCATGTTGGAGGGCTCTCCAAGGAAAAGCAAATATTCTATCCTCAACCATCTTCCACTACCCCAAAGTATAAAAATGCAAATAGGAGTACGGAGGTCAAGGACTTTGTGAGTTTTTTGACCATGCATTTTATTGGGATTTTACATGACATTAGTGAGAGGAAGAAGTCCACGGGTTAGAACCCAGAATGCAGGACTCGTTCATAGACACAGCAAACATGCTTCTGACAAGCTCTCCTGAGTCCTTTTCCAGCATCTCAGCACTTAACCGTTCAGCGTTTGAGGGCATGCATTGCTTCCAATTAAGTTCAATTCCAAGTAAACAAAAACCCCAAGAGCAGTTCTTTAATTTAGGTAGAAAATGTCTGCAAGGGGTCCAGGGCTGGTGTTATGTCTCACAGTGTCAGTGAGCCAGGCTCCTCCTGTCTGAACACTCGGTTCAGTGTTTCTTGCTTCTCTAAGGACACTTGCGGCCCAAAAGGGTTGCTGCTGTGGCAGCCATTGCACCACATTTCCACCTTTAGGAAAGAGGTTGCAGAAAAGGGCATGCTTCCTCCTTTTAGAACATGTCCTGGTTAGCGATCTCACATGATGGCCTGGGATCCTAGGAAATACCGTCTTTATCACAGGTGACCAGGTTCTCAGATAAAAATTAGGATTTCCTTAATGGAGGCAGAGAAAAATGGATTCCTGAGCCAGTAGTCTTTCCCTCAAGCAGGTATAAAGACTAGAATGAGTTTATCTTCCACATGTAACCATAAGTATCATGCATTGAATTTAGTGTGTTAATAGTGGGGTATTCAAAGGGCAAGAAGGGCAAGAAGGGGGAGGTGGTGTGACATCACTGAGAGGCTTATCACACTTGCTCTCGAGTTTGACTACTTGGAGTTAAATTTGTTTCTGACACCTCCTAGCCGTGTGACTGCAGGGTAAATTCCTCACCCCACCCTCTGCTTCCTAGGGTTGCTCCACGAAACACAAGACACCCAGCACCCCAATATCTGAGATGTGCTTGTGATAAAAGTTATTTATCTAAATTTACATTGAATTGGGTATCCTGTCTTTTTATGTGCTCACCCTAGCAAACCTAGTCCCTCCCCATCTGCAAAATGGGAATTATTCAAATGGGTAACTTGTCAATGAATTCACAGAACTATTCTCCAAGAGTATATGATATGCTGTAGACTGTGCATAATCGGGATTAAACTTTCACTCGGGGGTTATTTGAGGGCTAGACAAGAAAACTCCTGGGCAGAGCCGGCCTGGTCCAGCACCAGGGCTCGCGGATTGGTTATGATGCTGCTGTTCCTTCTCCCCAGCCCGCGGCACCCCGATGGGGCAGAGGCTGAGGGATGGGAGCAGAACAGCTCCTGGAGGGTGATGGTTTGGAAACCAGGACAGAATGGACCATCTTTGTTTTCTTTTCTTTCTTTCTTTCTTTCTTTCTTTTTTTAAAGCAAGGAAAGAAGGGAGAGGAGGAAGGAGCATTTTGACTTAGTTATGTATTTTTGCATTTTTATCTATTTTACTTAGTTGTCCATCTTAGTTGTCCCCAGGCCCCGGGACGCAAACCTGGGTCCTTGGGGTGTATGTGGCTTGTGGCAATTGGAGGTGACTGACTTACCCACCTGAACACCAGGACATGCCAGAAGAAGCATTTTGAAGAAAGGAAGGAAGGAAGAGGAAAAAGAAATGCTTTTTATTTATTGTTTATTTTTGTTTGCCCCCTGCCTCCCCCTCCCAGCATGCCCTGGTTGAAAACCTCGGTCCTTAAGTGCTGCATGATTTGTGCCCCCACAGGGCCCAGGCTAGGCCATCTTGAGTGGCCATATTGTTGGCTCACCGACTGACCCCTGGACCTGAAGGGCAGGAGACACCAAAGATCGCAGGTGGCAGTTTTACTGAGAAAGGGAACTCCCTCCCTGACTGGCGAGTCGTGAGTGCTCAGAGGAGGAACGGTCCTCTGAACCCACCCACCCGCCAGAGCCTTAAGATTCTGTACAGAGGCCTTGACAGGGTTCAGTCACCCTCAGTCCGCATGGTCCCAAGGACACCTTACTCGCCAGGCTGTGCAGCCCACCTGGGTCCCGAAGCAAACAACAGGAGTGGGCTCTGAGGATGGGTGTGGGGCTCCGTCCCCAGCCTCCAGCTCAGGGCCCAGCTGGCGGTCACGCCCTCTCAATGACCTCCAACACAGGGGACGAGTCTGGCCTAGCCACCAGCCAGCTACATCTCCTCTCTGAAAAACCCGACTGGAAGCCCTCTCCCCTTTCTCCGGATTCATAGTCCACGTCTCTATCTCTTTTATGGCCATGCAGAAGCAAGTCATTGCACTTCTTTCATTCCATAAAGATTTGTGGTGACTTAGTTGGCAATTTCTCATTGATTATATTGGCAAAATCCCCCTCCCCTCCCCTTCCCTTCCCTCCTTTCTTCTCCCCTCCCCTTCCCTTCCCTCCTTTCTCCTCCCCTCTCCTCCCCTCCCCGCTCCTCTCCTCTCCTCTCCTCGTCTCGTCTCTTCTCTTCTTCTCGTCTCTCCTCTCCTCTCCTCTTCTTGTCTCTTCTCTTCTTCTCTTCTCTCCTCTCCTCTCCTCTTCTCATCTCTTCTCTTCTTCTCTTCTCTTCTCTCCTCTCCTCTCCTCTTCTTCTCGTCTCTTCTCTCTCTCCCCTCACCCCACTCTCTGTCTGATGTTCTGTATTCTCCCTGCCTTCTCTGTAAAAATCCCTGAGGCTCAGGACCACGGCCCAACATCTACAGAAAACAGCTCTTCCATTTCCCTAGCTGCAGGGTGTCGGCATCACCCTGGAGCAGACCTGATCGATCTTTCCCCTCTTTGGCTGAAGGGTGCATTTCATCCCAGGCCCACTCCCAGGGCGGCAGCGGGGAGCCTGCAGCCCCCTCTCCTGGTCTGACCCCGGCCACGAAGCTGCCAGGACCTGCCCGGTGGCGGACAGAAGGCAGGCTTGGAGTGGGACAGCCCTGCGTGAAGATCTGTCAATGCCGGCCTCTCTGGACGCTGACTTCGAGAGGATTGGTGGCCGAATGAAAAGAAAGCACGAAAGCCTCTGTTCCATAGGAAGTGCTAGCAACCTAATGTTACCGGGACCCTCAGCCCCCGAATGCATCTACAGAATAGGCACACGTGGATAGATCTGCATCTTCCTGGGAGCGCATCCAGAGTTTGTCTGTTTTTCCAAGGTGTCTGGAACTAAAGAATTCTCAGAGTGATTATTCAAACTTTCTAATTTGCTGGGCCCGTGTCTCCTCACAGGGTGGGGCAGATTGTTCTGCGCTCCTGTCTGTTCCCCACTGGGGAGGGCGGGTGGTGGGCGATTGGGGAGTGTGGGCGCATCTTCCCATCAGCCTCAGTCACACATGATTAGGCAGAAAAATCTGCTGGCGAAATGGAGGGAGACGGATGACTCGTATTAGCATCCAAAACCAATTAGATGTGGTTTTGCCTTATCTGCAGCTGGGGGCCTTGGGGCCCAGGCGTCCCGGCTGGGAGTTGGCTGCACCTGGACATGTAGGAGTGAAGAATGAAGGGAGCAGCGAGGACTTGGTCCTGAGACAAGGGATGGGGCCTGGGCCCTCCTCCAGGGGGACACTGTTGGTTTCCACAGGAGCGCACTTTTTCTGTAAACCACTAGAGCCAATATCTTTGGTTGGTGGGTCATGTCCAAGCACCCACCCTCCCTTCCCATTGCTGCAAAAGTGGCTGTCCCCACACGTAAATGAATTCAGTGAGGGGCAGTGGCTAGGTCGCAAGGAAATATTTACCAAACTGTGACCAGGCTGAGCCCTTGGGCAGTAACAAGTGGGCCCTTGAAGCCAAGTTGATGAGGCCCCGGCGACCCCTGCTTCCCCCTGCCCTTGGAAAGTCTCAGGTAGCGCAGGTTGGTGTGGCCCCTTGGTTTCCACTCGGTCCCCCCTGGGGTGCATGACGCCCCCACTTGGACTGTAGACTGATGTGACATTTTCTAGGCTGAGCTGGGAATAGCCTCCTTCTTGGCAAACAGCACCCCAGCTGACTTCTTGCTAACGACTCTGGTTTCATAAGCCTGTTTCGATGGCCCCCTGCAACTCCATCCAGCGACGTAACACTTTCCAATCTGTGCTCATGGGCTCCTGGGGACGGACTATGGGGCCCCAGGCTCCTCCAGGGCATCGCTCCAGCTGCACTGGGGGCTGCCTCCCACCCCAACACCAGGAGGTGGGGCTCTCCTGGGTGCAGCTGCCTCTCCCAGCCCGTTTGTGAAACGGGAGTAGAGTAATGTATCCATCTATATGTGCGTCTACAGCTTTGAAAAACTGTGCTTAAAAAACAGCATACAATTTACCATCTGTGTGATAATGGAAGACAAATAACACAGCTATTGTCTTTGCCCCCATTCCTGGCTCAGAGCCTTTCAGTCCTTGTACCTTCCTAAGCGATGGAGGCACCAGGCCCACCTTGTTCAAATATTTGGCCTTTGACTCTGAAACTATGGTGCATTTCTAGGTGACAAGGGTGTTAGGAGCGGTGCACCCTGGTGGAGCAGCGGTTAAGTTAATTGTCTCTGAAGGAGCACAGGTCACAGACCCCTGGGCTGGAGTCCTGGGTTTGGGGGAAACAACCAGTGTGAACAACTCAATAAAAAAAACAAAGATGCTTCTTCCTCCTCTCTCTTCCCACCTGCCTGCTCACCTTCATTCCTGCCTGCACCTTTCCTTTAAAAAAAGTACTGGGAGTGCTTGTTCTGTTGAGGTGACTCCGGATGGTGGCTGGATGGGAGTTGGACATCAGAAAGACCAGGTCATAATGAGAATCTTGGAATCCCTCTACTCTGTCCCTTTTCCAAGAGGGGAGAGGGACTGGGAATGACTGTAGTTATTGATCATGCCTCAATCTCCTTCAAATCTCGACAGTGTGGACTGCGGAATGCTTCCAGGTAGATGAACGAGTATGTCCAGGAGGGCACTGCCCCCCAACTTCTCTGGGAAACAAGCTCTGTTTGGGGCCTTGGCAGTCCTCTCCCTCAGCCTCTCTTCCCCTGGCAGCCCACTGGGACCCTTCACTGGAGCCGACATGCATTGGTGAACAGGAGAAGGGGTTTCTGAGTTCCTGAGCAGTTCTAGCACATTCATGGAACCCAAAGCAGGAGGAGGCCATGGAACTTCCTTCTGTAGCCAACAGGACAGTACTGGCCTCCGAAGTGGGGGCGGCCTTGTGGGCATGAACCCTCGCACTGCTGGAGGTACTGCTGATTCCACACAGATCATCAGACTGAGTTCAAGGGGGAACCCCCAGCTGGTATCAGATAATTGCTTGGTGGGGAAAAGTCCACAGATGTGGTGACAGAAGCATCAGAGTGGAAGTGAGCTGTGGGGGTAAAAGAAACATGGGCGGGGATGGCCGAGTTTTCCTTTTTTTAACCATCATTGATGTAAGCAGCTATGCAATCATGTATTTGAGTTGTCAGGCTAGGGGGTCATGGAGTTACCTACCCTTTTCATTGCTGATGTGGTTATTTTTATTTTTATTTATCTTTAGTCTTTCAGTTCCTTTATAGGGTAAGCATAATCCTACTAATCTATCTTAAAAAATTTTACATTTACTGCCTTATAATTCTTGATTTTCTTCAATTTTGTCTTTCTAATTGAATATTTTAAGACTTTAGCACTGTTTTCTTTTTTTAAATTATTGGTATTTATGAAATCTTTGGTTCGTCATGTGGCATTTGTTTTCGAATATTGACAAGATGATGTCTGCCGGGGGTGGGAGGGCGACGGGAAGCGAGGCCAGTGGACGATAAAGGACAGGGCGCGGCTGTGTGCTGTTGTTCGGAGGCCAGGGGGTTCGGTCCCGGCCTCAGGAGCAGCGCAGACCGCGGTGCTGTGAAGGCTCTGGGAGCCGTGCTTGCGGCAGTGGGCGGGGCTTGATTTGTTGTCTGCGGCTAGATCTCTTCCCTCCTGCAAAACGGTAGCTTGAGATCATGGTCCCCATCTCTCCATCCCCTCCTCTTCCCATCTCCTGACAACCACCTTCTGGTTTTCTGTCTCTAAAAGTATGACTACACATCATACACCACACCTATGTGAATGATAAAGGATTTGTCTTTTTAATGCTGGCTTATTTCACCTAGCCTAGCATTCACATAAGGCTTGTCCGTGTTGTTGCATGTGGCAGAAGTGTCTCCTTTTTCAAGGGTGAATAATATTTCCCTGTGTATATATGTATGTATACATACATATGTATGATTACATGTATTATATATTTTTATCAATCACATTTATTGTATCCATTCATCTCTTGATGGGCAGGTGACTTCCCCCTCCTGGCTATCGTGAATAGTGCTGCTATGAACATGGGTTTGCACCTGTCTCTTCAAGAGACTGTTTCCAATTATTTTGGATCCAGACCCAGAAGTGGGAGTTCTGCGTTGTGTAACAATTCTATTTTTAATTATTTGAGGGACCACAATACTATTTTCCATGGCAGTTGTATCATTTTACATTCCCATCAAAATATTCATACTTTTTGTTTAAAAGAAAGAAGAGCTGCAAACAGGGTAGCCTGTCTGGGTGCATTCCCTCATTCGTTGGCATGGATTTATTGATGTCTGCTCATGGTTAGGCACTGGGGAGCTACACCGGACCAGATGAATCCTTGCTCTCTTGGTGACATAGTCTTGTTGGAAAGACAGTCTATAACACATAGAGCTGGGCTCCCACCAGAGAAATAAGAAGGATTTAATGGAGCTTTGTTTCTTGAGGAAGAGTGGATTTGGACTTCAGAACTGAAATAAAGGGAGTGCTCCCCAGCCATTCTCATCAGGCAAATGCATCTGCAGAGACACACAGTTGGAGTTGAATTGCTATGAGAGTACTCAACACAGACATTACTTTTTCAATTGGGGCGAAATGCTTTATTCATTTTTAGGGTTGAATCATATTCCACTGTAAGACACAGTCATGCACTGCATCACATTTCAGTCCCTGGCAGCTGAGTACCAGCCATTGGTCCTTATTCTCTGCAGCCTGGGTGTGCAGCAGACTCTTCTATCTAGGGTGGTGTGATTGCCGCCTATGAGACTGGCCCAATGACTTACTCCTCAGAACACACGCCTTGACTGGGGTGACCCTACGCCCCATGTTGTTCACTGGCTCATTAACTGGTGGACACCTGGGGTGCCTCTGCCTCTTGGCTACCGTGAATAGTGTTGCCGTGAGCATAGGGGTGCAAGCGTTTGTTTGAACGCCTGTTTTCAATGTTCTAGGATACAGGCTTCTGGGGCCCTGCTGTGAGCTACAGCGCGGAAGTGTGATTGCGTGGAGACTTGGCGGGAGAACCGGAACAGGAAGTGGAATTGGAAGTGGGCGGGGCTTAACTTGGTGCCTCTCTTCACTGCCTTCCCTCCCTCTGGGCCTGGCTGGGGCTGGGCCCGATCCCAAGCGCGCTCTTCCTCATATTCTGATACGTGAAAAGTCCCCGATTCCCAGGAACCACCTTCACCAGAGAGAAGAACCCACCCTATCAGCGGTCATGGGGTCCCAGTCCCTGACCCACTTCATATGGGCCTCTGCAGGGTCCTCCGACAGCTGTCTTTTGAGGCCCTGACTCCCTTCTGTGGTCCCTACAGGACCTGGGGGTAGGACCAGGCTGTCCTGGGGTTGGGGTCTGGCTGATTCTGACCTCACTGCTGCCCCATGTAGGTCCTTTTGTGAAGCACCCTTTGCTTGGGGGAAGGAATAGAAGTTATGGGTCTTAAGAGTGACCAGGGGAGTGTGGAGGCCGCTTCTCCAGAGGGAAACCATCCCAGGAAGAGATACTTGTCCTGGGATTGAGGTTCAAACCATGCTAGGATTCTCTAAGCACGGGGCAGAGGAGGCCAAATTCTTCTGTCCCGGGGCTTTTTCTTCAGATGCTTCTATTCAGGGTGAGTGATTTGTTAAACTCCCAAAGTCACCCTTTGGTAAGTGCCATCATTGGTGGGATTCAATGTAAGGAAGAAAGAGGGACCTGGAGAGTGGGAGAGAAAGGAGGGCCTACCCAGTGGAACACATGCAGGAGCACCAAGGTGAGAGGGTCATGCCCACCTGGGCCCCAAAACCGCTAACTCCCATGGCTTTGACCATTAGAGACTGAATTTTCTCTGGGTTGTAAGCTTCTCCCGCACTTAGCCAGATGCTCGGTAATGAGCCAATTACTGTAAATGAATGACATCTTCCATGGGACCAGGGCTGGGATGGGGCACCCAGAACTGGCCAAGCTGCCACCTGGCCTAGGCCTTTGGGTTTTTTTGTCCCCTCTGAGATGGTGAGTTCCTTGTTGCGAATCCAAGTACCATAGTGCCCTCTGCTCCAAAGAGAATCAAAATGAAATGTCAATTGGTAATTTGGGTTCACTTGTGGAAATAATTATGTTTCCTGCCCAGGTCACCCTGGCTTCTTGTCCTCAGTGGTTTGATTGACAAGGGTTGCAGGAACTCTGCATTCACTTATTAGTCTAATGGACAGACGAGAGGGCAGCTTCCCAGAGCAGAGCTGCTTTTATGTCCCCCGGAATCCTTGAGCAAAACTTACCGCTGGGGAACATCTGCATTATCTAATTTATTCCTTTGAAGCATTTCATTTTTGTTGATTGCTGCTTAAAGGTCATTTCCAGATCAACATGAAACGAAAGGTCACTGCGCCCGGTGGAATAAATCATCATAAAACAGCTTTGGCCTTGTTCGCTTCCAGTGCCAACCTCCTCCAGGGCAGAACCTAACCTGGGCTTTTGGTTTCATATGTCTTGCTTCTTGGTTCTGGATTTGGGGACAGGGGTTAGCAGTTGGATGGCAACAAGTACAAATCGCAGGGCAAATTGTTGCTAAGGCGTGGGGGCAGGTTACAGGCCTTAAGTCATTTCCCGAGAGTCCGAGTTATGGCCAGTATTGCTAAGCAACTGCATTCCTTTCCCAGTTGAGTTGGAGGCCTGGAGATTTGTAGATGAAACCAGATTTTCAGAGCAGGAAGAAAATTTGCATTTTTTGGGAAAACACAGGAAAAGAAATGATGGCAAAAGTCCAGGGGTATTCAGCCTTGTGTTTTCCCAGGAGTATAGAAGGAAAACACTCCAATCCAATCCTTGCTAATTTTCTGACAGTCCCGGGGTGTGTTCTGGGACTAGATGACATTGTAGATGCACTGACAGAGAGGAAAGGTAAGCTACTGAGAAGCTCTGTTGGAGTCATCCATTTGTTTTCTCCATTGGCCGAACTGGCTGGTAAATGCTGTTCCATGGCGCCATATTGGTTTTTGTTGTTATCTGTGGTTTTATTTTTAAAGGACAGGTGCAGCAGGAATGAAAGCCAGCAGGCCGGCAGGAAGAGAGAGGAGGAAGATGCATTTTATTTATTTTATTTAGTTGTTCATCTTGGTTGATCCCAGGTCTCCAGATGCAAACCCAAGATCCTGGGATATATGTGTACTGTGTCCAACCCCTGCTCCTCTGGGGTGGGCCAGTTTGCGCATTTTTAAGAAGAAGGCAGGCAGGTAGACAGGAAGGGAGAGGAGGAAGCAGCACTTTATTTATTTAGTTGTCCAGTTTAGTTGTTCTCCCTCGTTCTGGATGACAAACTCAGGTCCCTGGGCTGTCCGTGGACTGTGCTCCAGATGCTTAACCCCTGAGCCACCAGGGTGAACTGGCACCATGGGTTTTTAACAAAGCATTCAGCACGTGGGTCTGATGCTTGGGCAGGCTGGATAGACTGGAGAGCTGCCTGCAGGAGCAACATCCCTGCTAGCTGCGGGCCAAACGGGGAAGGGTATCTGCCATACAGATGGGTTTTCAGGATAAGAGGGAAGATCAGTGTCTGGAAGATCAGGAGGACTAAGGAGGAAGACAAGGAGGAGGAGGGGGAGGGGAGGAATAGTGAGAAACCAGAAGTGACACAGGAGTGGGGAGAGGTCAGAGAGGGCTGGTCTTAGCTGGCTGAACAGCAGTGATTTTAGCCTCGTGTCAATTCCTGCAGGTCACCAAGGGCCCACAGGGCTCACGCAGGTCCCAAGAAAGAAAACCGGTTGGAAGGTGGGCAGGCAGAGGGCTGCTGCTCATCACGCTGCCCTCTGGTGTCATGATCACTGAAGAACTCTGGGTCCCCAGTAAAATGGGGACTTTCTGGTTCCCAAGCCCAAACTCAGCTCATTTTCCAGGTGGAAGCCAGCCTCTGCCAGCGGGGCACACCGGGAGGCTGGTGTCCACTTATGTGGCCTGACAACTTGCCCACGGTCCCTAAGTGTGAGGAGGGGAAGCCGCTGCTTGGAGGGATTCAGAGGAAAGCCACAGTGAAGCTGGGAGGAGTGGGCACCAGGTGGGCCGACAGCTTTGGAGGAGGAACCTAGCAAGGAAAATAAAGCTGGGATGAGGTTCGCTGATCACCTCGGAGCCTGGAATGAATCCATTGCAGGAGCAAAAAGATTGTGACTAACTGTGGCCCAGCCTGGCTGCTGCGAGGCTTCACCTGTACACAAGAGCGGATACCCGCTTTTATTGAACCTCAGATGCTTCCTACAGGAGGATGCGCTGCTGTTCTGTGAGCCACCAAGAAAGAGAAAAAAACCACAAACTGCCAACCACCAAAACGACTTACTTATACTTGAAGTCGTACATTTCACTTATCAGAAGTCTTTCATATGGTTGTATATTATGCGTGAGCACACAGGAAACTAGACACGTGCATAATGAAGTCACATGAAGGGCTTATAATGAGAATGAATAGGAAGAGGAACCACTTCTGGAAACTTCTTCCTTTTGAGGTGGGTGCTTCTCCATCACTTTCAAATCAGGGTACTTAGGTAGCTTTATTTTATCTCTTTATTTTATGTCCCTTTCTCAAGTATTGCTGCAGGTGGAACATCTCGAATTCATAAAAGAAATAAAAGCTACTGATGTTCATCTCTGGATTTCAGCCAGCTGGCTAGTTAGTTGAGAAGTGCCTCTCAGCTTAACATCATCAGAGTATCCAAGGCTCGTGGAAATAGATTGCTGGACCCCAACCCCAGAGCTGTGGCTCCATGGCCTTGGCATGGGACCTGAAAATTGGCATTTGTCTCTTTTTTTTTTTTTTAAAGGCAAGGTGCAGGCAGGAATGAAGGCGAGCAGGCAGGCAGGAAGAGAGAGGATGAAGAAGCATTTTATTGATTTCATTTAGTTGTTCATCTTGGTTCTTCTCCCTGGCCCTGGGACAGGGTCCTTGGGAATGTATATGGATTACATCCAATCAGAGGCAGTGGACTCAACCACTGCTCCACCGAGGCGCATCAGAGTTTGCATTTCTTGCAAGCGCCCAGGTGCTGCTGCTGTTGCTGGTCCAGGGACCACACTTAGAGTAGCAGTGACATCGGGCTGGCCCCTGTGTATCCTTCAGGAAGGCTACTGAAGGCATTGATTCCTAGCCCTCCCAGCTCTCTATGCCCATCTCTCTCCTCCGGCTCACAGAGTCCCTGCTTTGCTTCTTTACAACCTTGGAGGCGCTCCTGAGAGTTTATACTGTGCCTTTGATGTGGAAGCATGATCAGGCCTGAAGGCTGCTTCACACCTGCCACCCTGCAGACGCCCAGGGCAGCAAGATGCTCGGATTCACAAATGTCATCCTGGGGGTGAGTGGTGTTAGTGCGTCTTGGAACCCACAAAATACGGGAGCTAACCTCCTCTCCGTGCCTTAAGTGAGGCTGAGACCAGGCTGGCCAGGTGGGAGAGGTGGGGGCTCTTGGCCATCCCCGAACCTTCCCGGGATCTTCCGGCAGTAAACACACTGTCCGCAGGGGCTGGATCGGGAGGTGGCTTGGCCTTGTGCCCGTGTTACCAGGGAGGCGTGGGCCCCATGTGTTCGATGGCTGCCATTCGGCGTGCACTCTGATAAAAGGCACATGGCCCTCCTTGTGCTCTGCGGTCCAGTGATTAAGAGCAGGTACGGGTGGAGGGGCAGGGCTGGGCCTGGCAGCTGGGGCTGCTGGTCTTCATTAGTGTCACACACAGAAGGTTTCGCCTGAGAAGAGGGCTGGGCACGGAGGTCCCCCAGCTGCTCTCTGCAGGGGTGAGCACGGGCTAGTCTTTGAGATGGTAATGGACTCCCCAGCAGGCAGAAGCGCCCTAATGTCTCCCTTCTGTGTGTGTTTCTCATCTGTTTAAGCAGTGGCTCTCGACTGGGGGCCATTTGGGCAATGTCTGGAGACTTTCTCGTCTGTCACAGCTGCGGGGGTGCTACTGTTCTCGAGGGGGTAGAGGCTAGGGACGCGGCTAAGCATCTGACCATGCACAGGACAGCCCTGCAGCCCCCAAGAAAGAGCGATCCGGCACAAAATGTCCATAGTGCTGTGGTAGAGACACTCCGGGCTAATGAGCAAAGCCAGCAGTGAACTCAAGATGTTCTGTTCTGCTGCGTTCTCTTCCCTGAAATCTGGAGGAGAGAATGAAGAGAGGAGACGAAATGACGTGACTCGGGCCAGTCCCCACCGCAGGCTTCCTGCAGCGCGATGCCCGCATGGGTAATAAGAGCTACCACTCACTTGCGGATGCGTTTCCTGGATGCTGAGACAACCAAAGAAATCACACGTGCGCAGGACACACAGGACAGTGCTTCAGCCGTGGATTTTGTCTAGCTCCTGTGCTCCACACACAGATGGGGTACCCTGGGGATCCGGTGAAAACGCAGGTTCTGATTCATCAGGCGAGGCCTGAAGGTGTGTATTCCGACCAGCTGGGGGGTCCTGGCTGGTGCCCATACTGCGCATGCGTGGACCACACGTTGTGTCCTGGGACACTGACCTGATCTTTGGGACACTAAGCTGTTGGGGGATGGGCATGGTGGCCCCCGCTGTTCATTTAAAGGTGGATATTGCAGAAGCCCTTTGCAAAGCTCTGCGCATGTGGTCAGCTTTCTTCACATGTGTGATGTGAAGTAGAGTGACCCTCTCCTCCAGGTCAGCCCAGAACTGTTCCAATTAAACACAAAAGTCTGCGTGCCCTGGTGGAGTAGTGGTTCGGTCTGCCACCTCTTGATGAGCGTAATCCATGTACATCCCAAGGACCAGGGTTCTTTTTCTGGTCTGAGGTAGCAACAAACGTGAACAAATAAATATAAATAAAATAAAATGCTTCCTCCTCCTCTCCTTGCCTGCATTCCTGCTGCACCTTTCCTTTGAAAAACCATTACCTCGGTATGAGTGGGTAGAAGAGGAGTTGGGTCAGTCGCCTCTGAACGAGCATAGGCCGCATACCCCTGGGTTGGAGTCCCGGGTCCAGGGATGGGGGTGGGGAAAACCAGTGTGAGCCACTAATTAAAGCTGTGATGCTTCTTCCTCCTTTCTCTTCCCGCCTGCCTACTCATGTTCATTCCTGCCTGCACCTGTCCGTAAAAAAAAAAAAAAAAAAGAATTCATGTATATTTATACCCCATTGACAGGATAAGCTGCTTCAGAGTTTGGAAACATTGCAAACTCTTTCTATCCCCCACACAAGTTATTTCCTTCGGGAAAATACTGAAAGTATTAGGCTAGGGGGCATGGCCTGCTCAGTGGAGGTGAGAAAGAAGAATCTCGAAGCAGTGAGTAACAGGGACGGGAGGACAGCCAGACTGGAGGCAAAGGGGCTGTGTCAAAGGCTGAAATCAGGCAGGGGAATGTGGCCTGCAACCTTCAGAGGCAATTGACCGAACCGCTGCTCCACCAGGGCACTCCATGACCGTTTTTAAAAAGATCTAAAAGCTTAGATAACTTTGGACTTCTGTGCTGGATGGAGTGTAGGGTCTGTGCTGATGTGGATTTGCAGACGAATTAGGTAGAGTCAGTCAGCACACCTTTTAAAAGCCCCCACACTCACCAGCCCCCTCGCTGTGTGTGGCTTGGCCAATTGTGGTGTGTTGGTTCAGTACTCAGTTCCTTTGTGCCTCTGGGCCTCTGCTTAAACTGATCTCTCCCTCGAGTGTGACTTCTCAATGTACGCTGGTAGCTCAGGTGTTCAACCAGCAGCTGAGGATAGATTGTTTAAAGCCCAAGGACCCAGGTTCGAGACCCAGGAAAACAACCAAATATACAAAAACATTTAAATAAAAGTCTTTTTCTTTTTCTTTTTCTTTAAATAAAAGTCCTCTTTTCTTTTCCTGTCCTGCTTGCTTGCCTTCTTCTTAAAAATAAAAATTGATTTTTCCTTTCCTCTGCCCACCAACATCCTTCACTCATAAAGTCCTGCCCTCACCATCCTTCCCTCTTGCAACCCTTCTGATCTCTTTGAGGCATTTCATTTGCACAACACTGGGTTCAAGTTTCTAGTGGACTAGCAACCATTGTCTGGCTCCACAAGGGTTTGGAGATGGGCCCCCTTCCGGAGAAGAGAACAAATAAGCCTGTAGGGGGACCCTCTTAGGCAGCTCCCCCACCCTCTGCCAGCCTGGTCACCTACATTCTCAACAGCTTCCAGCGTAATGGCTGTACTTTCCTCTTTATTAGCTTTGAGTTTAGGGTTTGGTTGTTTTTTTTGTGAGCTCATGCATATTCTAGAAATCTTGCCTGGGAGTGTGCACTGTAAAAATGAAGTCTTGAAAAACATGTCACCACTCATTAATTTGACAAATATTTGCTGTGTCTCCTCTATTCACTAAGGGGATTGTGTATACTCATTATAATTCCCCTTAGGGTTGAAAAACCTAATTGATCGACAAGTCAGAAGAGCGATGGACAAGGGTTGGGAGCTATTCACACAGTTAACTGCTTTGTGGGGATGTTTTCACCTTGTTATTTTCCTGCTTTCTGGAGGCGGAGGACTGTGTGTTTCATTCATTCCCGACCCCCTGCAGCCATGACCCCCAGCTTGGGGTTCCGGAGCTCGCAGGGACTGCCTAGTATCCTGCTCATCAATGAAAAAAATTTCAAAAGAAGAAGTCGGAAAAAGTAAATTAAAATCCAATGCCTTTGTTTTCGATTGGAGTGACCGTCTCTCAACTCTGTAGTCCTGGAATCACGTACTGATCTGAACTTCTGATTGTCCTTACATCCATGTGTCTTTGATGACTAAACAAACAGTCTTTGTAAACATAAATTTGTCTGACAGAACTCTTTCAAATATTTTTTTGGAGGGGGATGAGGTTAGAGAAATAATAATGGTTGACTTACGGTTGGCACAGAGATGGTTGCCTCTAGGTAATTAAAGCTTGTTAAAAATAATACAGTCTGGTGTTTTCCTTCCTGGTGGCTCACATGCCCTGGTGGCTCAGGCCTAGCAGGTGACTGGGGTGTAGACCATGTCAGCTCAAGGACTCGGCTTTGTGACCCAGGACTTGGGAGAAACAACCACAAATAAGGAAAATGCTTCCTCCATTTTCTTCCTAATTAAAAATGCTCCTCCTGGCACCCCCTGGTGCAGTCGTGGTTTGGTTACCTGCCTCTGGTCTGGGCTCAGTCCACAGGTATCCCAAGGATCCCGGTTCATATCCCGGGGTGGGGAGAACAATCAAGATGTACAACTAAGTAAAAATAAAGTGCTTACTCCTCCTCTCTCTTCTTACCTGCTTGCCTGCTCACCTTCATTCCTGCCTGCACCTTTCCTTTCAGTTAAAAAAACAATGGCGCGCCCTGGTGGCCTAGCAGACAAGGCCATCAGATGGAGTCTGCATACATTCCAAGGACCCACGTTGGAGATCCAGGGCCAGGGGCAGCAACCAAGATGAACAACTAAAATATAACAAAGGGTGCTTCTTCCTCCTCTCTTTTCCTGTCTGCCTGTCTCTGCTTGCCTTCATTCCTGCCGGCACCTGTCCTTTAAAACAAAAAAAGTTCCTTCCTCCTTCTCCCTTCCTTCTCTTTAAAAAAGGATTAATACAAAGTCAACTGTGGTATTAAAATGGAGTTGAGAGTGCGCCCCCGCTCTGGCTATAGAAGGTTCTGGAAGAACTGAGCATAGCTCTCTCAACCCCAGAGGCAGACTCCTCAGGTGACAACAGTCTCTAGTCCAGCTGCAGTCAGCAACTGGGCATGTGTCAGCGGTCCTGCATGAGGGCCAGTCTTGTGCGTCTCTGGGGCTGGAGGGGGCGGGCAAAGGAGCCAGAGACTTGAACACCTGGCCCTGAGTGTGGGGTTCCCTGGAAGTATCTAGGGATCATTTGGGATGACCAGAGGAGCAGGGTCTCTGCTGAGTGATGGGAGCCACGTGTCTGTGGGCGCCTCAGGGCTCAGCTGTTCTGTCTGAGTCCAGGGCACACTAACCATCTGTCTGTGAACCTGGAAGGCAAGAGACGGGAACTGCAGTGTGACAGGTTCGCCTGGTGGTGACGGGCAGTCCCTAGGGGCTCCACTTGCTGGGGGGAGCTCATGTGTGGGGGCGGCAGGGGGCCTTTCTGGGGCCTGTGCCTCGTCCTGCAGCTGGCCTGTGCTGCAGTTAAGGAGGGACGGAACTTCTTGGACATGATTGATTAAATCATGGAAATGTTCAAGGGAACCTGGCTTTCCAAAGAGCAGGCCGCTTTAGACAGCCAGACGACTTTAATATCAGCGCAGGGAGTCTGAGAGACTTGTCTGAGAAGGAGCGTCTTGGCCGACTTGTCATGACTGACTGAGTCTTTCTATCTGCCTTCCGTGAACCTTGTTTTCTGGGTTCACTTTTCATGCCCAGTTCAATGACTTCTTAATGATCAAAGGAGCCTAACACAGAAAACACTCTACGCCCTCCTCACCCAGCCCCCACGGCGACCGTAATGTGTACAAATTCCCTTCCAGCCTCCATTTCTTGCCTTTGTTTTCACCACCCTCTTCACAAATGGCCTAGATCTTCCATATTGCTTTTTCCACAAAACACATTCTCCTCCATCTTTCCTCAGCTGCTACATTGCTTATCATTTTGATTGAGTGTATTTTTGCTTCTTTCATTTGTTGAGCTTCCCTTTTGCTATTGTTGTTGAAAATCAGAAGGGTCCATATCTTTTCCCCCTCCCTGCTGTAGTTTGGTTTTATTAAGCAAGGTCCTGGGGGCCAACCTCATTAGCAGAAGCGGAAGGCGCAGGGCAATTTTCAGGGATCCATCATCCCACATAATTAGACAAACGACTTTCGAGCACCTCTTTTTCTCTGTGAGCCTTTCTGTCTGCATTTTGATCTCTCCCAGGCTTCCATTGAAGTTTCCTGGCTGCGCGGCAAGGCTCTAAACCCTTGCCAATGATCGCAACTTTGGGTAAAAGGCCCACGTGCAGCCATGTCAAGTCTCGCTAACATAGTATTTTAAAACAGCTGCAGAGTCGCGCGAGGAAAGTAATTATCGTCTTCACACTGCTTGCGTCTAGCTGTGTTCCGCCGCGCCGAGGGATGCCCATTGCTGCTCGCGGGGATGCCTCACAAATGCTTGAAACATTTTTATTAGCTCTCGTCCTCTGACCGTTTCCCCTTAGCCTGGCTTACAATCACCATTTTCATGGTTGAGCTGCAAAGCTGCGACACTAATCTGACAGCCAGGATGATTAGGGACTCACGAATGTGTGAAATGCGGGGAAATGAGGCAGGGGGTGGGGTGGAGCAGCCCTGGTTCTGTGCCTCCAGCCCCACGTGCAGGGGCTGCCCGGCCATCTGTGAGTGAGCGGCGGGACCACAGTTCTCGGATGGTCCTTCCGGCGCTCACTTTTGTGGTAGAAGCTCCTGTCCCATCCGCCCTGTGTCACTTTGCTAGGGCTGCTGTAACATAAGACTGCAAACCGGGCGGCCTACACAACAGAAATGTATCCTCTTACAGCTCTGGTGGCCGGAACCCCCAAATCCAGGTGTCAGCAGAGCCACGCACTCTTTGGGATGATGCTTCCCCGCCTCTCCCACCTCTTGGTGGGCCCAGGTGTTCCTTGGCTTGTGGCCATGTCACACAACCTCCGTCTCCTTCTTCAAGTGGTCTTATTTTCTTCTGGGTCCCTGTCTTCTCCCCTCTGTCTCCCAGAAGTCCAGTCACTACTAGGCCGGCTGGCGCCTGGATGAGCGGTAGGAGAGCCGCCTCCTCCTCAGTTTCTCTCTCATTGGAGGCAAAGATCAGGGGCAGCCAGATCTGGTCCACCTGTTTGGGGAGTCACTGCCAAAGCCCTTCTGGACATTTCCATTTAGAAAGCCTGCACATAATTACATGCTGCTGATGTCATCAGAACCTTAAATAACCAAAACCCGAAGGGATGCAGGGGACTGTGCACATAGGGTGTTTGTTGTAGGTATATTTTGTAGTGATTATGCCAGATTATAAAGACTGGATAGATAAGAGTTCTTTTCTCCCTCTCTCTCTCTTTCTCTCTCTCTCTCATTTTCTGGTAAATCAAATGCTAACTAGTACCTTGACTGAGGCCAGAAACTTCTTGAAGGACATGTTGAATTAAAAAAAAAGTCTTTTAATTATTACTTCATACTAAGAAGATTTATTTTACAGGATTTTATAGGCATTCTCAATCTTGGCCCTCTCAACATTGGGGTCACACACAGTTCTTCATTGTGGGGCTGTTCTGGGTGCTGCTGGGAGTTTAGCAGCGCCCGGTCCTATGCCCTTAGCAGTCTCCCACTGCCTGATACTCCACAGGGAAAGAGGGACAATCTTGCTGTTGACTGAGAGCCACTGGATGACACTATCAATGGAATCACAATGGAAGTGCTGCGTAATTAGATCCCGCTGGCAAGTCGGCTTTTCTCATAATGCTCAGGAAGTTCTTTCATATGTAAAGTGTAGCCCAAAAATAATATTTTTGTGTCTGAGCAACTTATCTATTCAATAAATATTGAGCATCTACTGGGGACACAGCACTACTCTGGTGGCACTTCATCTGTGGGGACTGAAAAACGAAGAGTGCTAGATATCAGGAAGGGCCAAGAAGAAAATAAAAAAGAGCTTGGGAGTTCTCTCTTCAAAAGGGTATTCAAGGAAGGCCTCTCAGCAGAGGTAACACTTGAGCTGAGACCCAAAGGACAAGAAGGATCCGGTAGGTGAAAATCTGGGACCTAGGCAGAAGTTCCAGTGGGAACAGCAAGTGCAAAGGCCCTGAGGCAGGAGCCAGCTTGGGGCATGGTCCAGGCAGATCCACCAGCCCAGCTGATGAACAGGGAGGGAGGGGTGAGTGGGTGGCCTAGGGGTGTGAGCCAGCAGAGCAAGGTCAAGTAGGGCTTCCTAGGGGAGGGAGGGAGCAAGCCCGAGCTTCAGGAGCAATGAGGAGATCCCAGAGGGTTTTCAGTGGTGCTTACCTCTTGAACAAATAGCTTGGACTGCTCTTTGGAGAAAGGTCCGTTTTGGGCTGCACAACGGAGAATCAGGAACACAATTAGGCAACTGAGGGCAGGTTGACCTGCACAGCTCTTGGGGCGAAGATGGCCACAATGGAGTTTGAGAAGTGAGTGAATTCTGGATATCTGGCAGTGGGGATAATTTAAAAATCCCCTAATAACAAAACCCCTTACATTTTGACAGCATTTCCAGAAATGGCCTTACTTTTACTTCTGAGATCCTATCAGCATATCTGAGCAGGGCGGCTCTGGGTTAACCGTTGTTACTTTGATGGGCTCCAGCAGAGTGTCTGACACATACAGACAGGAAGTATCTTTAGGTAAATGAATGAAGGACAGAAGAGAGGGTCCAGGGATAACTATTTTGGCTGCCGCGGCAGGTGCCAAGCTGGGGGCTTCACTCTTCACAGGAACCTAGAGAGAGCAGAGAGCTCCATGTGATTTCCAGACTCCAGAGGCCTCTGAAGACTGAGGGAAACTGAGGCTAAGAGGGGTTGGTGAGTTTGTCCAGAGAAACTCATGTGTCAAACCTGGACTCCTAACTAGGCATGGGATTCCAAAGCCTGTCCCCATTTACTCTTGGGAGACAAGATCTCAGCGATGTAAGGGGTGGAGAGGGAAGGGAGAACAATGAAGAGGCCCAGGACCCCCATCTTTTCTCTACCTGGCCCCCAAGATTCCCAGGTCCACCCCCCTGCCATGCCCTAGGAGGAGGTGCCGGCAGCTGACTCCTCTGCAATTCCTTCCTGATTGTCAAGACCACTTTGTTTTATGGCCTCTCGATTCTGGGAGGCTGCCCTTAATTAGTCCCTGCTCCTGTCCCTTCTGGGCAGGCCAGTCCTGCTCCCTGCCCCCACTCTAAGGAGGCTGCTGCAGGAAAGGCGTTTCCCTTCAGTGGGAGAGAAACAGGGCGGGGCTGGAGGTCAGTGCCAGTCCAGAGGCAAGGAAGCAGTTTCAGGTCAACATTGAGTGTTGGGGAGAGAGATGGGACCGCCTGCGTATTTGGGTCAGTGGTACGTGTGGGGGCGGGGTCATCCAAAGACAGAGAAAATGGTAGGATTTATCTCTTGGGGCCTGGCTGCCTGGCTTGAGGGTCCTGGGACAATTAGGGAAAGTGAGAGGCTTACTAATGAGGGTGTCTGTCGTGTGTTGGGATCTCTGGTTGCAGGAAGAACACCCTCCATCCTTCTGTGGGCCCCACGATGGCCTGTTGATCAGGTCACCACAGAGCCTCCCTGAGCCGTGCTTTCTGTCTCTATAAAATGGGGCGTCTCGGTTTGCTCTGCTCTGCCTGCTGGCACAGTGTACCACACTGGCTATGTTACAAACAGAGGAAATGTACCACTCACAGTTCTGCAAGCTGGACATCCAGACCAGGGCCCATGTGTCCTCCTCTGGTCACAGACTTTTCGTTGACCCTCCACATAGTGGAGGTGGGGCCAGCTCGTGGGGCCTCTTATAAAGGGCACTAATCCCATTCCTGAGGGCTCCACCCTCATGACCTGGTCAGCTTCACATACCATCTCCTTGGGGGTCAGGATCTCAGCAGTGACTTTTGCGGGGACACACATATTCAGACCACAGCATGGAGGTAACAATATCTATTGTTAAAGGAGATGGTGAATCAAGGGGAGTGTTGGCCCAGTCTGAGCTCCCTCTGCCTTCCCCACATCAAGTCCCTGCGTCTTGTACAAGCACATATTTTGAGTACATGGGTGGATTATATGGGAGATGGGGTCAGAGCAGGGGTGCATGAGAATTGAACCCTGAAGGATGGTGCGATTTGGATTTGGGGAGCTGGGAGACCAGAGATGGCATCCGGGGAGGTATGAGGCAGGGGAGTGGGGAGAGAAGGCCATGTAAGGGGTCCATGAGTCATCCTGCCTAGTCTGACCAGAGGCCACAGGCGGAGATAAATGGGCAGTGGGCAGCGGGGGTGGTGGGGAGGAAGCTTGGTTAGAATTTTATTATGGGAAACCCCAAATTCCAGGCTGAGGACTTCGAACTTTGTGCCAAAGGCACTGAGGAGCCATTGAAGATGTCTGCACGTAGTAATAACGTGCTGTGATTTGGGCAGGCT
>RJWH01002970.1:51368-152784 GCA_004363575.1 Solenodon paradoxus
GAGAGAGAGAGAGAGAGAGAGAGAGAGAGAGAGAGAGAGAGAGAGAGAGAGAGAGAGAGAGAGATTGATAAATTGAGGATTAGGCCAGGAATTCTTTCTGAAATTGACTATAAAATTTCAATAACTTTTCATCTCTGTCTCTCTCTCTGTACATCATAGAGTTTGAGCTGATAATTGATGGGTCTTGCTATCTTGGTGCACTTTCTCTGGATGCCTGTCACTCACTGTCATGGCGAATTGAAGTGGCTGGTGCAGTGGATGGAGCTGTGTCCTCCTGAAGTTCATAGGCTGAAGATCTAAACCCAATTCGCTCTATTTGAAGTTGACACTTTCAGGAGGTAGTTAAGGTTTAATGAGGGGTCCTCATCCAGCAGGGTTGGTGGTCTTATCAGAAGAGGACGTGCTCTCTCTCTCCTGGAAAAGGCGTGTGGACACCTCGAGAAAGGCCGCCTGAAAGCCAGCGGGGCCTCACCAAGCACAGGAGCTGCACCTCGCCCTTGGCATGTGGCCTCCAGGGCTGTCAGAAAATAACTGCTGTTGATGCTCCCAGCTCTGCTGTTTTCTAATGGCATCCTGAATTTACTGAGACAGCGGATCTGGCTCTCTCCCTAGTGGCAACTGTCCCCAGAGCAGAGACTGTCCTGCCAGTGGAGATTGGTGACATCACCAGGGTGAACGGGTGGCGTCTGCTGGACAAAAGGGGCCTGTTTCTCTTGGATCCCTTGGCTTGCGGCCACTGCGATTATGGGCTGTTTCTCTGTCCAGCTTACTGTCTGGCAGGGTCATCAGACAAAATACGGGATACCTGGTTACATTTGAATTTCGCAGAAATGATACTAATGTGGTTAGCATAAAAAGGTCCCCAATGTTGCACATACTTGCATTTTTTTGGGTTCTTTATCTGAAATTCAAATTTTGCTGGGTGTCCTGCTTTTTAACTTTGGCTAAATCCAGCAGTCTACCCTCTGGCTTTCTTAGGAGTCTGAGAGCGGGAAGCCCTGGACCTGTCATCCTGGTCCTGGGGAGCCGGCTTTGCTTACAAGTTTTGGCTCCTCTCAGGGTAGCTGATGGGAGCTATCTTTAGGGAGCCGCTGGCCTAGAGAAGGATGCTAGTGGTGGACACCCCCATCTCCCACTCTCCCCAAACGTTCAGGACATTGGACTCGGCTGTGGCAAGAGTAGCAACGGGGCACGGCGCTGGGGGCTCCTCCCCGGGGTCGGTCTCTCCCCAGAAGCTCGGCGCCGCCCGGGCTCCACGCCCGCCCGCCCGGCTCCCGCGCGCGCCCGCACCGAGAACCAGAGACTTAATCTCGCGGGCGGTGCCGGCGGGGCGGGGCCTGGTGGCGGGAGGGCCACGTGTGCGCACGGAGCAGGAAGTGACTCGCGAGCCGCCGGCCGAGCCAGCGGGCGGGCTGGTGGAAGTGGACTGGGGGCTGGAGAGGGCGCCTTAGTGAGTCGGCTTTCCTGCGTCAGCTGTCCGGGCGGGCGCAGCCCGGGGTCTGGGGCCCCAGGACCCGCGTGTGCGAGTCGGAAGGGCAGCGCCCTGGACTTTGGAAAGGGGTGCCAGGCGGGGAGGAGAGCGTGGAGGGTCCGCGGGCGGCGCCGGCAGGTGGCAGGGGAGGCGGGCGGGCGCTCGGAAGGCCCCCCCACCCCGTCCAGGGCCGGCTGGGGGGCGTCGGCCTCCTGCCGTGACCGTGGACCGTGGGCGCGGGGGAACCGGGGTCGGGGAACCGGGGTGCCTGTTCTGCAGCCTGGAGACCCCTGCCTTGCGCTCTGGAGCTTGCCTGGGAATCTGGTGAAGGGACTGCAGGCCTGAGATTTGCATTTCTAATCAATCCCCAGGGCAGCTGACCCCACAGGAGTAGCAGGTATCAGAGAACTTTTCTCCCCTGTCCTATCAGCCCAAACTCAAATCGTTTAGCTGGACCCGCCTCCCAGGATCAGGACAGTTTATGGAGGCTGGGCAGTTCAACTGCCAGTTCCACTGCTGCGGTCGCCAGCACCGGGAAGCTGACTCCTGGAAGCGGGCTCACAGGGCTAAAAGGGACAGCCATCCTCTATCAGCCGGGACACCCTGTGTACACACGTGTGCAGTGGGCACCTTTAACGTGGAGTGGACAGAGAATCTTCTCTCCTCCTGCTAAGGAATCAAGGCTTGTGGAGCAACATCCAGCTCCCTTGGGAATCTGAGCCCCATGGTGGAAGCTGCTTTTGAGGTGCCCCAGTGCCACTCCCTGTGCCCAGGGACTTCTGATCTACTTATCAGAGCAAACTCATTCTCTTGGGGCCTCTGTGTCTGCCTGGCCAAGCTCAGGTGGGCAGCAGCTCTGTCTCTGAAGTCTTGCTCTTGCAGAAGTTGTCCTAGGTCTAGTCCAGTGCTTTCCACACGCCTATGAATCACGGTCATTGTGTCCAGGATCATGTTAAGAATTCCCCGTGGAATTGGGTCAAATGCAGATTCTGATTCAGCAGGTGTGTCGTTGGGGCTGAGACTGCATTTCTGACTAGCTCCCCAGAGGGTCCAGGCAGGACCACCCTTTGAACTGTGAGCATTTAACACAGCAGATGGAAGAAGCTTTTCCAAGGGGCGCTGGACTTGGCATGACCTTCCCTCTGTCCCTTTCTCTTAGATGCAAAGTTGTAGATAGCAAAGGCTTAGAAGAGTACTTTCCTAACCTGCTAGCTCTCAGCAGCATCCACGTGGGTGTCAGCCCACAAACCTCACGGTGACTTTGGGCTGTTGGCCAATGTAGATGGTTTTCCTCTTTTCTGTAGCTGTTAAACGGCTTAGTCCATCTGGAAAAGAAATTTTTTTTTTTTTTTTTTTGTGTTAGGCCCTGACTTGGATGATAAATATGAAGCGGATGAAGCTCTGCTTTTCTTTGTCAATGCTGCTTGAAATTTTATCCGCAAGCAGCTAGAAATAGATGATTGATGGAGTCATCAGATGTCTCAATTTAAAAAACAAATAGGAGCCACCCTTTTTAGGGCCACGCTAACAAGATGACATATGTAGAGGAGTATTGTTTTGTTTTGAAATCGGTGCAGCCATTGTTCCAAGTCCCTTTTAGACTCCAGGGAGTTGGGGGGTGGGGTGGGGGATGGGCACAGTCTGAATCCATAGATGCTGTTTTGCTCTGAAGTCTCCAAGCCCCAGGACCCAGACTGGGCTCTCCTGGGCTCCTGGCCTTCCGAGGCCTGAGTTGTGGCTGTCCTCTGAGCCCTTTGGCGTAAGGACCCATCCAGAGAGAGAGAGAGACAGAGAGAGAGAGAGAGAGAGAGAGAGAGGCTCGCTCTCCATCTGCAAGCTCAGCACTGCCAGTTCCTCAGAGGCACCAGGGTCTAGCAGGACGGAGCCCGGTGCGGTTGAGTCCTGCCCCGTGAGTGCTGACCAGCAGTGGGGCTGAATGAGGCCTTTCAGATGAGGCCCTGAGCCTCAAGTTTGTGTACAGAACAAGGCTTTTCGGCATCTGGGCTTCTCTGCCTTGTAACTTTCCATAGAGGGAGACTGACTCCCTATCATTTCGGGACTGGAATTTAAAACTCTGTAAGCCTAGCGGAGGCTCTCAGAGCAAAAACCAGAGGGAAGGGAACGCCCCTTCCTCTGCTAGATGGGTTTCAGCTCCAGCTGCATGCTGAGTTGATGGGGAAATGCCATTTACAGGTCTGTTTCCTTGTCCTTGCTGAGGGTCCTCTCAAGGTAGGCTGGTCCTTTTTAATTCAACAAGTACTTCTGGGTTCCAGAAAGCACGATTTTACAAGGATGCCAAGTGTGAAAAAGCGTCATCCCTGTTCTCGAGCATCTGATGAAGGAGGCCGCCCCAAGTTCATGTGCGGACGGGAGTGGACTGGGACCAAAAAAGCCTTCCCTGGGGAGTTGCCATGCGGTGGGCGACCGAGGGTGCTCAGGGCTCCATGCTGGAGACTGGAAGGCGGCGTGTTCTGGGAGGGAGCCGTATGCAGCGAGATCCAGAGAGGACCTTCTGCGGCTTGTCCATGGTGTGGTAGGCCATTCGCTTGAGCTGGAGTTGGGTGCCCGCGCAGGGTGCAGTGGAAATGGAGGCGCAGGCTTGCCCACGCGGCTGGCTGGTTGGTTAGACGATGGAGTACGCCCTTGATGGGCCCTTGGGGCTGCCACAGGAGCTGTGGAAGCTTTGACCAGGATTTAGGTGAAAGAGCTTCCAGAGGGACTCTTACGTAGTCACCTGTGTTTGGAGGAGATGACAGGCAAAGGCAGGTAGAAGAGGCAGAATGTTCTGGAAGGCTGCCCATCAGACCCTCCTGTGCTCTCTTCCTCCTGGCTTTTGTAATCCATATCCTTTGAGCTTCTTTTGGAAATTGTTTCCCAACGTTGCTAGCTCTTTCGTGGGTTCCTCTGATGCCTCCCTAGGTCCCCACTCTGAAGAGAGCTTCCGAGTTAGTAATGTCTCACACATTACTGGGGGCAGGGCTTATTGAAGATGCTGTCTCGTTGAGGCGCAGAGGGGTGGTATGGGGGAAAGGTGCCTTCCACCAGCTCAGATGCAGGCCAGCTTGGGAGCGGGAGGAGGAAGAACCTGTGCGCGTCCTGACGGGCCCTCACCGCTGACTCTGACTCCTCTGTCGCAGCCGTGTCCAGCATGCTCCAAGGCCACAGCTCCGTGCTCCAGGCCTTGCTGGGGACCTTCTTCACCTGGGGGATGACAGCGGCGGGGGCGGCCCTCGTGTTCATATTCTCCAGCGGACAGGTGAGTGGTCCAGTTACCGTTCTCAGTTCTGCGGGGGGACTCCTCCCCAGTTCCCTCTCCAGCCATCACAGCAGTGTGCAGATGTTTAATGCCACGGCTGCCCCCAGGCTGTGCGTGGACCTGTCCTCTTGTTTCCTCCCCTTCTCCCTGCCAGGCCCCGGGAGCCGGTGGCTGCAGCCGCCTGGCTTGCTTCTTCCATCCTGATTCAGAGGGAGTCAGAAGTGAGCAGCCCCGTTATTCAGCTTCCATTAGCCCCCTGCCTGATTTCTGTCCTCCACTGAGTTTCTTTCAGGCTGGGAGCAGGTGGTGAGTGGGTGACCCAAGGACTCAGGTCTTGGGTGTGACTGTCCAGCCTGGTGGCTTTGAGTTAGCTGAATGGATGACTGAAAGACCTTGGAAGAGAAAAGGGATCCCTTCCCCGTCTCCTTTACTGTTTCTCAGCCTCTTCCTGCCGCTCCATCAGGATGAAAATACTCTGACCTACCTCTGGTGACCCCACAGCTGCACCCCATCACACATATCCTCGGCGTGTCCCCCGGCACCCGCTCCCCTCACCCTACACTCTGTCCTCATGCTCAGTATCTCTCCACATCCCCGTATGTCTCCCTCCCCTAACCCTGCACCCTTCCTACAAATTCACACCCACATGGCCCCCACACCTACCACCCTCCCCACACCCCCTCCACACCAGTCCTCACATACTCTACTCTCTCTGTTCCGTCTCCATACCCCACACGTACCCCCATTTATATCCCCCGCCTCCCACACAGCCTCTCTGTCCCCCCACACACCTCCTCAATGCTCAGCACCTCCTCTGCCTGAAATCCCTTTGTGTTTCCAACCCGTGACTCCTCAGCAGGCCTGGAACCCTCCGTTGCCTTTTTTTTAAAGTAAAGGTGCAGCAGGAATGATGAGCAGGCAGGCAGGAAGAGAGAGGAGGAAGATGCATCTTTATTTTTATTTAGCTGTTCACACTGGTTGTTTCCCCCTGGACCCAGGACTCAAACCCAGGGGTGTGTCTTTGGTGCCTTTGAAGTCACTTGACCTAACTGCCAGGGTGCACCTCTGTTGGTATCTTGATGAAAGCGAGCCCTGCGCTGTTCAGTTAGAGGAGTGACTAGCCCGTAAGTGATTTAAGATCTATGTAAACAAGCCGTGAAACGGATCTGGAAACTAAAACTCAAAGGTCCTTGGCAGGCCAGGCACCCCTGCATCGGAGGCCAGCAAAGCAGGTCCTGATGTCACAGATAAGACCCAGCCTCCTCATGGCACCTCCCCGCATCCGGAGGTCCGAGCAAGGCGCCCCACCCAGACCCCAGGTTCCTGTCCACAGGGGTGAACAGCTGCAGAGCCCAGTCCCCAAATTCCAGACCCCCAGGGCCGTCACCTGGCCCTCCTCTTGGACGCCAGCTACACAGGTTTTCTGGGTCCATCCTGGCTCTCTCCTGGGGCAGGGCAGCCCGTTTGCATGTGGCAGTGTCCTTTTGCCCAGAGGGAGAGGCGAGTCTCAGCAGCTGGCCGTGGAGGTGAGTCCAATGTGGCTACTGTGACGGGATCCTGTGGCCGGCACCGGGGTCTTCATCACAGAGGCCCCTTCGCTTTGCAGAGGACCCTTCGCTTTGCAGAGGCCCTTTCGCTTTGCAGAGCCCCCAGTGCGTCCTGTGATAGTGGAATCCCCCAGGTCTGTAGGAGGAAGGGCTGAGAGCTCAGTGTGGAGGTAGCAGGGGACCCCCAGCACCATCTTCACATTTGCTGACTGACGGCACGTCGCCTCACCCAGGCCTCGCTTCAGTCCAGCAAAGGATGCCCAGTCGAACCAGCGAGGGAGAGGGGTGTGGAGCCTCTGTGCACAGGCTCCCGAGGGTCCTCCCTCCTGCGAGGGCTGCAGAGCCCGCTCTGTCCCAGGCACGGGAAGTGCCATAACACGCACTTGCGTGTTTTCAAAGGTGACGTGCCCATAGCTGCCCGTTAGAGACTCAGCTCCCATGGTGTGACTAGGGGCATGTGCTGTGCTCACACCCAAATTCCAGACTCCTGGAGGGAAAGCGGGGGTCCCCATACAGCTTGTCTGTAAGACACCGAGGGCGCAGTGACCCACCATATCCTCTAGGGGAGGGAGGAAGCACCCAAGTTCTCAGGGGCCCAGCTAGGGTGGGCAGCGTTAACCCTTTTCTGCATTGAGTGTGTGAGTGTGTGCGCGTGTGCGTGTGCGGGCTGGGAAGGGCGATGGCACTGGCCGAGGGCCACCCCACACCTGCATCCACGTGTGTGCTCTGTCCCTGGAGCAAATCTCTTTCACCCCCACAACTAATGTGGGGACTTATGTGCGGGCCCCGTGGGAGTGTGGACATGCAGCGGTCTATGCTCTGCTACTTTTGTCAGCCGTGATTTAGCTTCACTCAGACTGTGTTTTCTGATTGAAAACATCCTGTTTTCTTTATAGGAAATTTGTAAAATGTGGAAAAACCTAAAGACGTTTGCAAAAAGCCAATCTTCCTTCTCAGAAAAGGATATGAAATAGATTTGTTCATGTTGTTTAGCTGAACTGAGTATGGCTCCAAGCCACATATCTGTTTCCTTATGTAATTGGGAGTAAATTTATTTTATATTGTAGTAATTAGTCTGTACATTCAAATAATGTCCTATGTATTGGTTCCCCATTTCTTAGATCTGTATCAGCACTCCATACCCTCACCAAGTGTTCTTGCCCATTGTCCAGTGGGCTCCACACCATTTGCCCCTGTCCATCCCATTCCCTTTTGGTCACCTCAGTTCTGTTGCAAATGTTTCAGGGCTAGTTACGTTTCATCTGTTCCTTTGTTTTGTTTATTCACCTTCCACCTGTGAGTGAGGTCATCTGGTCTCTATCTTTCTTCTTTTGACTTGTTTCACTGAGCATCATCCCCTCTAGACCCATCCATGTTGATTCAAATGACAGGGTTTCATCTCTTCTCAGGGCTGTGCAGTGTCCATTGTGTATATGAACCACTTCTTCTCTGTCCATTCATCTGACACTGGGCACTTAGGTCATTTCCAGTTCTGAGCTATTGTGAACAGGGCCGCAGTAAACATGGGGACACACACATCTCTGCAGATGGGGGCTTCTGTATCTTTTGGGAAGATGCCCAGAATGATGGGATCATATGGGATTTCCATCTTCAGCTTTTTGAGGAATCTCCACACTGTTCTCCATAGGGGTTCTACCAATTTGCACTCCCACAGCAGTGCAAAAGTGTTCCCTTTTCTCCACATCCTCGCCAGCATTTGTTTTCAGACTTTTGGAGAATAGCCAGTCTCTCAGGTGTAAGGTGATATCTCATTGTTGTTTTAATTTGCGTTTCCCTGATAGCCAGTGAGTAGGAACATAATTTTATGTGACTGTTGGCCTTCTATATATCCTCTTCAGAAAAGTGTCTCTCCAATTCCTCCTCCCAGTTTTTATTGGATTGCCTGTTCTCCTGTTGTTGCGTTTTATGAGTTCTTTGTAGATTTTAGATATTAAACCTTTGTCGGAAATATTGAATGTAAATATCTCCTTCCAGTTAGTAGGTTTCCTTTTGGTTTTGGTGATGTTTTCTTTTGTTGTGAAGAAGCTCCTTAGTTTGATGTAGTTCCAGTTGTTTATTTTTCTTTTTGTTTCCCTTGATAGTAGAATGAGTCCCCAAAGGCTTCTCTATGACTGATACAATGAAAAGTCTTTCCTATGTTGTCTTTTAAGAGCTTTATGGTTTCTGGTCTTATGTACAAGTCTCTAATCCATTTTGAGTCAATTTTTGTGAGAGGAATTAGAGAGTGGTTTAGCTTCATTCTTTTGCATGTGGCTGTCTGGTTTTCCCAACACCATTTGTTGAAGAGACTTTCCTTTTTCCACTGAATGCTTTTGGCTCCTTCGTGGTAGAGTAACTGACTGTATGTGAGTGGGTCAGTTTCTGATGATTCAATTCTGTTCTATCGATTTGTGCCTCTGTTATTATTCTAGTACCAGACCGTTTTGATCACTATTGCTTTGTAATCTAGTTTAAAGTCTAGAAGTGTAATGCCTCCAGATTTGTTCTTTTTTGTAATGATTGTTTTGGCTATTTGGGGTCTTTTGATTTTCCACACAAAATTTAAGATTTTTTTGTTCTATTTTCTGGAAATAAGCCCATGGGATTTTAATGGGGATTGAATTAAGCCTATATATTACTTTGGGTAAGATGAGCATTTTAATGATATTGATTCTTCCCAGCCATGGGGGATGTCTTTCCATTTCTTCGTGTCCTCCTCTGTTTAAGAAGGACTTGTAGTTTTCATTGTATAGCTCTTTTACTTCCTTTGTTAGGTATATGCCCAGATATTTCATTTGTTTAACTTCTATTTTAAATGGTATGATTTTTGTGATTTTATTTTCTTCTAGTGTGTTGTTTGCATATAAACATACAACAGATTTTTGTGCATTGATTTTGTAGCCTGCCACTTTACTGTATTCACTGATGGCTTCTAGAAGTTTTTTGATAGAGTTTTTGGGTTTTCCAATATGTATAATCATGTCATCTATAAATAATGAGAGTTTTATATCCTCCCATTCAATTTGGATTCCTTTTATTTCCTTTTCTTGCTTAATTGCTCTGGCTAAGACCTCCAGTGCAATGTTAAATAGCAGTGATGAGAGTGGACAACCTTGCCTTGTTCCTGACCTAAGAGGAAATGCTTTCAATTTTTCGCCGTTGACTATGATGTTGGTTGTGGGTTTTTCATATATGACCTTTATTATGTTGAGGTATGAACCTTCTATTCCCATTTTATGCAGGTTTTTTTTTTTTTATCATAGGTGGGTGTTGGATTGTCAAAAGCTTTCTCTGCATCTATTGATATGATCATGTGTTTTTTCTCTCTGTTCTTGTTGATATGGTATATGACATTGACAGATTTATGTATGTTGAACCATCCTTGCATCCCTGGGATGAATCCCATTTGGTCATGATAGATGATCTTTTTGTTGCATTGTTGAATTCGATTTGCTAATATTTTGCTGAGAATTTTTGCATCTATGTTCATTAGAGATATTGGTCTGTGATTTCCTTTCTTGGTGACATCTCTGTCAGTTTTTGGTATCATTGTAATGTTAGCCTCATAAAAAGTATTTGGAAGAGTTCCCTGTTCTTCAATATTTCGGAAGAACTTGAAAAGAATAGGTGTTAATTCTTCTTTGAAGGTTTGGTAGAACTCATTGGAGAAGCCATCTGGTCCTGGGCTTTTATTTTTGGGGAGGCCCTTGATTACTTCTTCAATTTCTTTGCTTGTGATTGTTCTGTTCAAGTTTTCCAATTCTTCCAGGTTCAGTCTTGGTGGACCTCACTTTTCTAGAAATCTGCTCAGCGGACCCCAGGTTCTGACATGAAATGTTTGTGGGAGGGGTTTGATTTGGCTGATTTCTGGTTATGGCTGCGCCCAGCACAATTTCACCAGGTGGGCACCAGCTCAGCTCCTGGTGCACTGGCTCTCCTTTCACCCCTTCTCAGTTCGGCCCTCTGTGGCTCCACCTCTCTGCCCCACTGGGCCTGCCTCTCACTGCCTCTGCAACTGGTCTTGAAACCCCTAGCCTCTGTCTACTGCACATCTGGAGACCCCCGAGCTCTGTTCCAAATCCAAATCTGCAGCTTAGCTGAGAGCCATGCCGGGTGTCCTCAATAAATCGTCAGCCGATCCATCTCGAGCTGAAGCACCAGTGGTTTCTTGGTGTTTGTCTCAGGAAAACAGATGATTTTTTTTCCCGATGTCTGTGGGGAGTGACCCGAAAGTGCGTCCTATTGAGTCACCATCCAGAAGTCAGTCTGTAATGTTTTATAACCTGCTCTTCTTATTTGATATTAGAAGTATTCCCTCCTCTCACTCAATGGCTTTTTGATTACTTTGATTATTTTGGTTACTTAAATGGCGATAAAATATTCCATCAGGAGGAGATACTTTAGTTTGTTTAGCCATTCCCCTACGATTGGACAGTTATTCCCGTGCTTCTAGAAATAACATTATAAAAAATACATCTAGGGTTAATTTGGTCCCTTGAGACAAATGCCTTAAAGTAGAAAAATTGGTTTATTCACCTTTGAGCACATCTACATTTTATCCTTCCAGAATGTTTTTACCTGACTGCTTTGTTATACCTGTCTGATTTGATTAAACTAGTTGGTCAGCGTAACTGCGTACCTCATGGCAGGTCCAGAGAAGGTGCCATTGGTCCAGCTCACTGGGGTCACACCGTGCATTCACCCACAGCCACTCAGGTGGGAAGAGGCTGTCTGTGGCTGCAGGTACCTTTTGCTCCCCCGACCTTGTTGGGGTCTCAAGGATCAGAGTGATGAGCACCCCCAGGTGCCTGTCATGTGTTCCTGTGACGAGTTTCTCTCTCTAACTTAGTCTACCCTCTGAAATAGGTGTTAAAATGGAAATAGAAGACACATAGAGAAGAACACCCATTTCATAAGTGTCCAGCTCAGTTATGTTTCACACATAGGACTGCATTAGAGAAGCACCAGGCCCCCGGCAGTGCTCCCAGCCTCCTTTCCATCACTAGCCCACCCCGGCTCCCTCAGCACTGTCTTTCTCCTGGGCTCTACCAGACTTGTTCTCAGTTTTGTACATTCTGTGAAGGGAGTAAGCACACACTCTGCGCTCCTCTTTTCTGGCTGGTTCCGCGCGATTTGTTTCCAGCTTACCTGGCCCTGCCCGATCGTGAGTGATCACATGCACATCGTACGTGTTGTCATTGCCGCGTGTGTTCTGTCTGTGATGCTATCCTTACGCACGTCTCCGTCCCACTGCTGCAGGCATTCGGGCCGTTTCTGGGTTTTGGCTCTCACAGCAGTGCCGTGAAGAGCCTTTTGTATGGCTGGCTGGGAACTCCCACGCGTGCCTGTCTGGTAGGTGACCACTCGGGAGCCCTGTGGGGTCTCAGGGCATTTGCGTGGTCACTTCTGGGGATGCTGCCTCTAGTCTTCCAGGGGCTGTGCACCCACCTGCCACGTGGGAGGGCTTTGACTGGTCTGCTTGCTCCTCCATCTCCATCTTTTAGGCTCAGTGCTTTGGAAAGGATTTGCAGCCGTAATTCATGGAGAAGGCTAAGTCAGAAGTGGTGATGGTCAGTGCCAGCCGGCTGGCACGCAGAAGGAACCCCGATCGGCTGGGGAGTGGATGCAAGGCTGAAAAATGCCTTCCCCTGATTACTAGAGGACTCAGATCCAGGTTTCCAGGCAGGCTTACACTCTCGACGTGAGTCAGGCCTGATGCATGTGGCCTGATGATGTTCTCTGTCCCAGGAAACATCCCTTTGACACTGAAGCTTCTTGCTTTCCTTTTCAGAGGCGGATCTTGGATGGAAGCCTTGGCTTTGCTGCAGGGGTAAGTAGCTCGTGGTGGGAGAAAGGTAATGGAGACGGTGTGCATGGACGTCTCTGCCAGCCTGTTCCATGATCTGGCTTGTTGTCTGGGTGTTGGGTGCCCCGCCTCTGTCAGACTTGTAAGCAAGACAATGTTAAGAAGAGCCTAGCACAGGGCTGTGTTGGCACTAATTAAATATTCTCTTTCCTTCTCTCTCTTTTCAAAAGACCTCCTATTGCAGACCTTTTCAGTTGTCTAAATAAAAGTGGTCCGAATGCCGTGCTGCTCCCCAGGTTGCTGACATTCGCCCTGCAGCTTTCTGGGCACTCGGCTGATTTCACTTCTTCTCTCTGCCCGATATTCTTGGGAGGTTGGAATGTTTTGTGAAAGCAAATCCCAGACAGCACGTATTTTCCCTGTAAAATCAGTACACCTCTCTAAGTGAAGGACTTGTTTTTTAAAATTTAATTTAGTTATTTTTAAAGAGAGGAAGGAAGGAAGGGAGGGAGAGAGGGAGGGAGGCAGGAAGGGAAAAGCATGCTTAGTTGTTTCTTTTTGGGTCCCTTGGTACCTCCCTGTCTCCATCTCTGAGTCTCGAACCCGGGTCCTTGGGCTTTATGTGGTCCACACCCCAGCCATCTCAGCCACCTGAGCCACAAGGGCGTGCCCTGACTTGAGTTTTTAAACATAATCATCATGCCAGTATCACACCTATCGAAAGTAGCAATAATTGCTTATTTTCATCCGTCACTCAGTTCATATTCAAGTACCTTCTTCTTTAAAATTTTTCCAAAGGTGTCTTGTCAAATTGTTTTTTATTCAAGTCAGGATCCAAACAAGATTTGCACATTCAATCTGTTCTGTCTTTTTAAGTCTCCTTTATGTTTTCCCACCCTGGTCATTTGCAGGGGACACTGGGTTAGACTGTCCTGCCTTCTGAATTGGGCCAAGTGGCTTGTGCCTTCACTGCCCATGTCCCCTCTGAGCTAGCGGTTTGACCAAGAGGCCCGATGGGCTTGGATTCTGTGTTCCAAGCGTGTGACACGTCATGGTGCTGCAGTGTATGCCATCTGCCATGTTGTCACATCTGTCATCGGAGGTTTTCGCTCTGGGTTGAAGGGGATTTATTTCCTTTCCCTGTAATATCCTGGAATCTGCACAACCCAGCTTGGGGGTCGGGGTGGGGGCTCAGCTGTGCTCTAAGTCAGCAGCTCGGGGCCACATACCTTCAGGTGCTCAGAGACACTTTCTGGTGGTTCCTGGCCACTCAGAGTGCTCACATCTGTTTGCAGCCCCCCCCCCCCCGCTTCCAGTTTCGTTAGCATTCCCAAAATTGGCCTGCCTGAGAGTTCCCAGAGCAGGCTGCCCCGACCTGCCGCCCCTGCATGCCCACCGCTCCCACTGCATGGAGGAAGACACTCTGCCTCGTTTCCCTGTCTCCGGGGGCGCAGTCCCCACGTGCACCTGGGGTGCTGGTGCGGAGAGTGTGGGGGTGGTCTTCTTCGCCGGCACCTTCAGAGCTGTCCTGCCCTTTGAACGTGAGTCTAATCGAATTATCAACAGAGATGCTTAGCAGTCATTCCCCGTGACGGACCCCTGTCAGATTGGGGACCTGTAAGTAGGATCGACCTCAAACAACAGGGTGACTGTATTAGAACAAAATATCTGTTTTTTTTCCATCTTCTTTCTATTTTCTTTTTGCTTACGTAAAAGAGGAAAACAAAGAAAAATAGAAATAAGATGTGTGCCTAACCTTGTCTTATTCTAGCAATGATGACTTATTTATCCACAGGTATATGAATGAATTGAAAAAAAAAACCAAAAAACGCTCCTCATCCATAAAAAATGCATTTCCAGGACTGTCTTACTTTTTAATGCTTACTGATGATAAAACTGTGTTATAGTTTTGTTGTTAGGAATCTGTTCTCTACCATGAAGAGTTGTGATGTAGCTCAGCCCATAAGCTGTGAGAACCCTAGGCTCCCAGGAAATTAAAAAAAATTAAATTGAAATGTATAGAGCTATATTGCAGAGAGGTATGAGAAATCAATACTAGACTTTCTAGCTTTAGGATAAAAGTCTGGAGAAGTGGAGCGGAAATATAATTTGAGGAGAAAAGAGAATGATGAACAATTTTTGAATTTTCTTTTGTATTCCCTCTTGCTTTGGGGCTTCCCTCAAAACTGTGCCTTGCAGTTTTTTATTTTTCATTTTTTAAAGCTATGATCCACTGTTTGTAAGCTTGAGTCCTACCAGTGATTGAGGAGCTAGGGGAGGAGCGTTCAATGATTAAATCTCGGTCCCTACCACAAGAATTTCTTAGCCTTTTTTTAGTTTGTTTTTCCTTTTCTTTTTTCCCTTAGCTGAGATAAGACAAAAAGGCTAGAGGGGACTGAGCTGGGTATTTCCTTTTTTCATCTGGGTAAGATAAGACTCTCAGTCTTTTTAAAATGGAGATCAGGCCTTGTCAGAGAGAATTCTCGGGCTTATTTCAAAACCGTCTTTTCCCTCTTTGTCTGGCAAATATTCTTTTTTTATAGATTGGTCAGTAAATTTCTAAGTTCAAAATATTACTCTTTGGAGGTTTTTAATAACTACTTGATGGTTTATGAATAATAAAAATAATATTCACTTCTTAAAAAAGGGAACAGTTACACTCTCAGATGTGAAAATTCTTTGAGCTTTACATGTGCTATAAAACTACCTTTTTTTCAGTAATTAATGACTCATTTTACATTTTATGCAGTCAGTCATAAGCATCTTTTCTCATGATTTATGGCAATACTTTCAGTGTTAGAAATATTTTGCATTGCCAAAATCAGATCAAAGTTTACCCACATTTTTTCCTACATATTCCTAAATATATAGGAAAAATGTTCGTGGAAGAACGTGCCCTTGCATTTTTGTAGAGTGGACCCATGAACAGAGAGGTGTATTCGCTCTAATGCTCCACTTTGCTACGTCCACGCCTAAGTGGGTAATGGTGGGAATCAAGCCCCTACGAGGTGGAGATCGACTGGGTACCTTTTCATGGCTAAATAAACAGTTTTATTTAGACAAATCAATGTTTCAATTCAGTCTTTGACCTCTTTAAATCCAGACATTGTTTTTCTTTGATAATATATTTTTTTTTTTGGGAGTTTTCTTGTTTGTTCTGAATTTTTGCTTTTTAAATTTTTCAGTTTGATGACATTAGCTGGGTCTCAGATACGCAGCATTTATAAATCAGCGTTTGTAGAGACAACACTGTATTCACCACACAAATGCGAGTTTCAGTCCTTCACTGTGTAGTTGACCCCTTTTGACCCCATGGGTCCACCTCCCCTTCCACCCTCCCTTCTGGTGACTCCTCTTTTTTTCTTAACTGTCTTAAGCATTTGTTTTTCTTTTGTTTGTTCATCAGTTTTATTTGTTTATTACTCACACATGGGTGAAATAATAGTGTTTGTCTTAAGGCGAAAACATTTAAAATGTCAATTTCAAAAGGAAGGAGACTCAGTTGTTAATAACTATTCGGGGCGCCTGCCCCCCTCCCGCCCGCAGGGAAAGAAGTGTCCTGCCCGGAGGCCTCTGCCAGGCGCTGGGCTGCCCTGTTCTAGTGTGCGGTTTACTCTTTTAGGTCAAAAGTTGTTGGAAGACTGGCCTTGCCAGACACAAAAAATAAAGTGAAACGAGAAGGGAAACCAAAGCCGAGTAAAACAGTTTTCAGGACGTGTAAGCAGGAATTTGAAAGCATCGAAGCACAAACGCTCAAGATGTCATTTCCTCAAAAGTACCGTCAGGCCGGTGTATTATCGCAGGCGCTGAGCCACGAGGGTCTACAGCAGACTGACTTGTAGAGCAGGCGGTGGGTGAGGAAACACCTTTCTAAGCGTGGTTTGTGGGCGTTTGTCAGACAGTAGGTCTGAAGCGTTTCTCTGAAACTGACCTTGACGCTGCACTAGTTGAGCAGAGGAGCCCCTGCTGGTCCTCAGGTGCAGAGAGAGAAGTGGATGCTCGTGTGGGCGGCAGACCCGGGACGTGTCGGTGGTCATAAATGCTTCTGCCCTCTCGGGAAGGCCGTGCAGCCTGGGCGTCAGAGCCGATCTCATCACGGGGCAGTTGGCATTGAATACAGCAGCCTGCTGGCTGGGGCAGTGTTCCAGCGGGGCCGGGGGACTTTGCGTCCCAGGGAGCATTTGGCATGTTTGATTGTCACCAAAGGTATCTAACGGGTGAGGTGGCGGTTGCCGAAGGTCCTACCACACGTAAGGCAGCCCCTACCGCAGAGAATGATCCAGAAGGAAGTGCCAGTGATGCCAAGGCCAAGAAATGCTGGTCTAGTACATGCTTGTGTGGTTCCTAGTGGTAAGTGTGAACACTCTGAGAGAGGATGTCCCCACCGCCTCTCCCCCGTGCTTCCCAGAGGCCGCACTCTCAAGCGAGCGTCTGTCCCCGGGGAACTTGTCTTGTGCTCACGTGAGGTGTCGGAACAGTTCAGGCCCCAGAGGGCCTGGTAGTGAAGGCATGCCTCTGCGCAGCTCTGAGATGTGTGAATAAAGACCCTGAAAAAGGGAAAAGGAGCCGTTAGGCAGTTGACCGGAGTCCCTTTGTGCCTTGCCCCGATGCATGGTGGGACACGCGTGATTGTCACCTGTCATACACGTATGTCTGTGCTGTGTGTGCGTGGACGTGTCCAGTGTAATGCTGCAGTGACACAGGCTCTTATGCCCCGAACGAATGCCTCTGAAGGGGGGATTCCTGGGACGAAGAACTTTTCAGAGTGCCAGCTGTTTATTTCACGGGTTGCTTTTTTCCTCATTAGCAGGACCTTGGAGGCGCTAATCAGTCCTCTTTAAATGACTCCTCTTGGAAAAATCCTTTGCCTATTTTTCTCCTGACTCCTTAAATCACTTTCTAAGAGTCACAGTCTTTTCTCTGTCCTGTGCCTGGATTTTTGCCTGAGGCATAAACTTCATTGGGAGGCCTGGTGGCATCTAAAGAGAAAAGTCATTATTCCCGATTAGAATACTAGAAGCTGGAAAAGGTGGAAGTGATGATAATTCTATGTAGCGAATCCTTTCTCTGTATAGGAAGCTCTGCCAAGCACTTGAAGTCGATCCTCTCAGGTAATTTTGAAGCCCCTCCCCAGGTACAGGCCAGGCACTGCTGTCCGCCCCTTCGGCGGGTCCTCACGTGGAGGCACAGCAAGTGTGAACACATGATTCGGGGTCACGCAGTGAGCGGAGCCAGGGTTTGAGCCCATAGCCCAGAGGGAGAGTGACTGCTCCTAAACCACAGTGCCTCCTTGCCGAGGTCTGGAGCAGCGCCCTGTGTGAGACAGAAACAAATCCAGAGAGCAGATGACTTATCCAGAATCAAAAATCGCTGGACAGCGCCAGCGCTGGGACCTATGCGGATGAGGCGTCAGGAACCTCCAGCTGAGGAAGCGTGGCCTTGTGTGGTGCCAGGCAGCTCCGCAGTCCTCCTGAGTCCTCCTGAGTCCTCCTGAGGCTGGCGGGGCGCTCTGCTGAGAACTGACACGGGACTGGCTGGCTGCTTCATGGCGTCTCGGATCCGCAGGTTTAAAGTGACAAGTTCCAGCCAAAGTGAGTGTGCATAGAGTAATTGAGACGTGGTTCTGTTGGTTTTGGTTTACCCATTCATCTGCTCACTTAGCCACTGAGTATCTTTTCACTGTGTGAGAAAGCTGTCATTGTCCCCAGAGACAAGCATCCAGATGATTTTGGAGTGCCTGATACGTCTGTTACCGCTACAGTTTGCTTTGCTTCGGTCCCGATGCCTCCTTCTGGCGAGGCTTGAACTCACTTGGAGTCGCTAAGTCAAGGTGTGTTCTCAAGCGAGAAACACTCGTGGGGAGGAGGCATGTTCACGAACCTGCAGAAGGGAGGGTCGCCTACCAGCCAAGAAGCGTGTCCTTCGCGGCCAGAAAAGGCAAATGAATATCTATTATTTCATCCCAGATGGAGCTGGCTTTTTATGAAAGACATGATTTTTCTGAAGGAGATTTTGGCCCAGTCTGCTTTTGTGCAGTAAGTGGTGAATAATGTTTTTTGTTTTTTTTTTTACCCCAAATCCCTGGCTCCCTGATGGGAGTTAATGATTCTCTCCAGCGATGGCTCAGGTCTGGAAGGATGATGGCGACCGGCTGTTCCCCATCTCCATGGAGAAATGATGGGAAGACGGACTTCAGCTCCAGCATGAGGGATTTGGGGAAGAGATTTCAGCTGGATTCACCAGCAGGTTTATTCTGGAGCAAGTAGGAGAGAGGAGAGCCAAGCATGGGAAGCAGCTGTGGAATTGGGGCCTCAGAAATCCTAGCTTTTCTGAGCTGGCCCCACGGATCCCGGATGGGGAAGCTATACCAGCTGTTATCTTCTCTGCTCCTTATTGCCTGAGAGGTGGGGATGCTTGGTATGTCCTTGCGGAGATTTTTCTGGACTGTGCCGAAGTGGGCTGGGTACAGCTGAAGAACCACCACCAACGACAGTGCGAAAGGTGCACTCGTAGTGGGCTCTGGTGAGGCTCCTGCCAGGGCCCTTGCTCTCTGTGCCATTGTCCTCTTCCTGAGCCCCAGGGAAGGAACGTGCTTCCAGGACAGATCCCACCCAGCATGGCTTTGCCAGGGCAGATCACTTTGGGGGTTTCCAGTCAATTGTTTCAAGTTGGATGGCCTTCAGATGGATTGTGTGTGGAGATTTGAGGAGCTGAGGTTTTCTAGCTTCTGTCTGTCGTCTCTCTTGTTTTGCACTGAGATGCCCGGAGTCTCGTTGGACAAGCTAAGCTTTGGAGAAGACAGGCCCTTCCCTAGGCAGGCTTTTCCCCGCCGGGGCTCCAGGCGTCGGTGCAGTCAGTCGAGGGTCCCCCTTCTGCCAACCTCAAGGGCTCCTCCGCCAGGCGTGGGTTCTGAAGGTTTGCCTGAGGAGGCGCTTTGTTTCGAAAGGCCCCGATGCCAGTGGGAAAACGTCCATGTCTCTGCTCTGATGGGAGCTCTCAAACCTTGCTGGGCTCGGGAGGTGTCCTGGGGGGCGAGCCCAACTTCGGGCCCTGCTCCTGGCCCTGAGGTCGTGGTTCTTGTGAGATGGAGGAGCACATGATGTCAGTGCTGGCCTCTGGGCCTCCCCTCATCCACACAGCAGCAGGTCCCCAAGAGGAGGCAGCGCCTCCGACTCCCCAGGAGGAGGGGGTGGTGCGAGGTGAGGGAGGGAGACAGGAAGAAGGGAAGGAAGCACCCAGGAGGGAGGCAGGGCATTATTACTGCATTTTTTCTTTTCAATTTCATGCTTCAGATTTCCAGTGTCATTATAAACTGTGGGGGAGGACACGGCACAGATTACCTTCCCTCTCGTGATGGAAAGTAATAGTGTGTGTCTTGGTGGAAGAGCCCCCGTGTGTTCTTCTGCCTGGCGGAGCCGCTGGGGCGTGTGTCAGAGGCCTGTCCTGAGCCCCTGGAGGGTCACCCCTTCTTCCCGCGCCCCGCTCCTTCCCCAGGTCTTCACGCTCCTGGCCCGGTTCCCTGCCTCCCCTCGTGCCTCTGCCTTCCTTGCAGGTCTGGGGCTGCTGTGTCAGGGGAGCGGAGCAGCCTCCTTGGGACATTCTTCCCTGTTCCCACGAAGGAGCAGGTGGTCGTGTGTGTAAGTGAGCAGCCGGCCATTGCGGAGGCCTCTCTGGGTTAAGTCATCAGGTGCCAGTGTCCAAAGTCACAGTAACCAGAGCATCGCGAGTACAGGTTTACTTAATATTCTTTTCAAATGATTGACCCATTTTCCATTTATTCATTCACTCAGCTTTTACCGGAAAGGTGCAGCAGGAATGAAGGCGAGTAGAGGCAGGCAGGGAGAGAGAGGAGGAAGCCTTTTATTTTTTTGGATCTAGTTGTTCATCTTGGTTGTGCCTGCCGACCCTGGGATGGGAAACTGGGGTCCCTGGGATGTATGTGGACCACATCCAACTGCTGCCCCACCAGGGTGGGTCTCATTCAGCTTTTAGAGAGATTCTACCAGATTCAGCCTCCCGTGCAAGGGCTTTGAAGAAGTGATGGGAGAGGGTGTCTGCATTTCGGAAAGTTCAGTGCGGGGAGAGAAAGACACAGGCCCATGCTCCCAGGCCAGTCTGTTCCTGCCAGTGGGCTCATCAGAGCACCCACGCACTGGGGCCTTGGAATGTTCTCTGGAACATCTGGTGTCCCCGAGTCGATGAGGCTTTGTGCTGGATCTCCCCAGGCGGGCACAGACCTTCGCTCAGGAAATCAGCTTCATTGCTTCCCCTTTGCTGAGATAGGCTTTTGAAGAATCTTTATTAAAAATGGACTGATTTTATTAAAAAAAAAAGGAAGGGGAAAAAGAACAAATGAAATTCCTCTACCACATGAGTATTCCTTCATGAGTATAACTTCATGAGTATTCCACATGAGTATAACTTCAGCTTTGTTGCTAAGTTTCAAAGGTTTCTTTTAGTTTTGCTTCATCGCTTTATTGCATTCTTTCTCCACATTCCAGTGACAAATGGATATTTATCCAATATTTGTCTTTCTCCCAAGGACTTATTTCACTCAACAAAATCCCTGGCATTCCCTCCATGTTGTCCCACATAGTGAGATTCCACCTTTTTCATGGCTGAATAGTATTCCAGTGTGTCCATAGGCCGGGCCTTCCTTATCCATTCATCCATAAGTGGGCACTTAGGGTGATACCATATCTTGGCTTTTGTAAGTAGTGCTTCAGTGATCATAGGGGTGCACACATCTTTTCAAGTTACAGTTTGAGGAATCTTCAGCTGAAGGTGAATTACTGGGACTCTTTCTCTCTTCTCCTCTGTCACTCTGTCAGGACAGAGGGCCACGGACAAAAGTATGGCATTTGAGACAGCGAAATAAAACGAGGCTTCCCAGCTCAAATTACCCTCAGATTCCCAGCTGTCACAGCACCCGTGTTCTAGCAGAGTGAGCTCACTTGGTCGAACGCCCTTGGCAGTTTGGTTCTAAGGTGCTGTCTCTGAAGTGGGGAAGCCCCCTTCATTCTGATCAGTGGTTTCCACCCTGGCTGCCCTTTAGAACCACCTAGAAAGCTATGAGAAATCCCCGCTGGACTCACATTGGAAATACATAAATCCGAATCTCCAGAGAGTAGAATGAGCCTTCGGTCGTTTCTAGAGCCCCCCTGGTGATGACATGGTGCAGCCGAAGCTGAGAAGCCTGATTCTCGTGGGGACTGTGGTTAGTGAAGGATGAGCTGGTCTTTGGAGGAAGCAGGGCACGGAGGCCAGGGTGCAGGTCAGAGCGACACTAGGCGTGGAGGGTGGGGCTTGGAACTTGGACAGGGGAGCCCAGGGGGAGGCTGCTGGCCTGTGGGAATCCTCCACACGCCTGGCAGTTGTCTTGGCTCCCAGGACGGGTTGGTTTTGATCCCAGTCGGGGGTGGGGAGTCGTCATTGTGCCCTCAGGTTCATTTTCCTGTTGGTCAAGTGGTATGGGACGGCGGCCAACTCAGACTTTTCCTCTGGCTCCTTGGGGTTTGCAGACAGGCGGGAGGTAGAGCCACTGTTTTTTGGAGCACTTGCACTTCAGTGCAGATTCTCACTGATGCACGGACGTCCTCGGGTCACATGCTGTGTCCTGACTGGCAGGGTCTCCTGGGACTCATCTCAGGTGTCTCCTCGTCTTCAGACAGGGCAGTGTTGCGCCGAATCCTGACAGGTGGTGGGAGTGTAGCTTATTCCCAGAGACTTTAGTGAAGACACTTTAAAGGTTTTTTTTTTTTTTTTTTTCCATGCAACTAAATTGAGTGTTCAGCTGGCTTGTTAGAAACTTATCTAATCTACATGATGTCTTCTGCTGCAGTTTAAATAAGAGAGAACAGCCAACGTCATTTTTCATAGGCCTCTTCGTATAAATCCCATTACAGAGCATTTATTGAGTGTCGGTTCTTTTTAAAGACACTCAGGGTGCAAGAGATCAAAGTTAAGATGGGTTACGTTTTGCCCTTTAGCTTTGTCATGAGAAAACCAGATTTATGCACATTCTTTTAATATGCGCCTAAGTGCTCTGTGTAAAGGTCGCCGTTTGGTTGCATATTTTTATCAGTGCTTTGCTCCCTGAGAGAAGAGCCAGTAATTCACGCTTTGAGAAGCGCCCGTGCGACTTGAGAGCTGAATTCTGTTTGCAGAACACACATTTGTTTTCCTCCTTGGCGAGTGACTGCCCAGAATGCAGGAGCCGGGGGAGAACCCTCTTCAGCCCAATCTGTCCACCCACCTTCCCCTGCAGGGGGCTTAGGAGAGGCTGGGGAAGAGAAGTCACAGTCACCTGTCATCATGAGACAGGTCAGCATGTGCTCGGAAGAAGGCAACAGACAAAAGGTGGTGGGAATCCAGAGCTAGGGAAGCTGCCTCCTCTTGGAGAATTAGAGAGGGCTGCTTCATGGGTGGAGCGCAGGTCGGAAGGGTCAGCAGAGTGTAGGGATGGGGAGGGAGTGTCGGAATTTTAGGCTGAAGGAACAGCACAAGAGTGGAAAGCACAGGGCTGTTGAAAGTGGCGACTGGTTTGATTGTAGGTGATGCCGGAAAAGTAACCTGGGTAATTCGGGCAACCTGGGGTCCCATGGAGGGCTTCGTGCTTTGTTCTCTTGATTGTTGGGGGAGACCTGGGGGTTGGCGGGAGGGGGTCCTGGTCAGAGCTGGCCTTGGAGGAATCACACTCTGTTGGTAGCAGAAAGCATGGTAGTAGGGAGCAGGCAGGGGAGGCTGGAGCGGGGCAGGTCGGAGGCTCCTGCGACACTTTACGTGATTCATTAGAGGTCCTGACTTTGGACAGAGGCGTTAGGAAGGGAGAGGGAGTAAGGGATGCTCCCGAGGAGAAGGGAGAGACCTTGACAGGCCTTTGGTTGGGAAGGTGGCCGAAGAGCTGCGGACTTATCCCAGGTTCGGTGTCCCCGGGTTCTTGGAGAATACGGCACCCCTTCCTGGCTTATGGGCTGAAGGGGGCGCTGTACCAGTAGTGGGGGCATCGCTTCGATTTGCATCAGCTCTTTCTCATTTGAGTGGGTTTGTCCTGTAGAATCTGTGTGTTGGGATGGTCTCCACGGCAACCAGACGCCTACAGCTAGTTGAGCTGATGCTGAATGTCGCTGATGCTGAATGTCGCTGATGCTGAATGTCACTGATGCTGAATGTCGCTGATGGTGAATGTCACTGCCGCCCCGCTTAGGGTTAGGTTTGAGAGCCTCAAGACCTGAAGAAGCCCAGCTTAATTAAGCAAGCAAGACGCCATGCTTGTAAAAGAAATTCAGAGCCCATGCCTGGGACAGTGGCTCTGCAGAGTTACCAGGGATCCAGTTTCCTGTTGGGCTCTCTGCTTTGACCAGAGGGGAGCCTGGAGACCCCGCAGACGGCGGCATCACTTCTCATCGGCCAGAGCTGACGCATGGACCCTCCCCTTGCAGCAGGAAAGAGTAAGACTGTGGGCTCTCAGCTGCGCCTCAAGATGCCCAGCTGGACACTGGGGTTCTGTGCTGAAGCAGGAGGAGAGTGACAGCTGCTGCGGACCACACCTCCTGATAGGGACTGTGAGCCCTAATGCTCGGGCGTAGATTTCCCAACATTTTGTCTGTGGTGTGTTTTAAATGAGCTGCGTTAATATCTTTTAATTCATTTCTTTCAAAAAAGAGATGTAGTATGTGAACTTGGTAAGAAATTCAAGCAGCGAGAAGGCTATGCAGTGACACACAAGTCCCTCCTCCTCCTTATCAGCTGGGGCTTTGCGGGGTCCTGGTGATGGAAAGTCTAACCCCATCTGGCAGAGGAAGAAAGGAAACAGTGACCCCTGCAGTTAAATACCCAGGCCTGGAACTGGCTACAGATACGGCTGAGCTCTGTAGAGCACATGATGCCCTGGGGTCTCCACGTCCTGGCCCTGGTTTTCTCTGCGGCTCCACTTTCTGACGGTCTATTTCATCCCCTCAGGTTCAGGTTCGGAGAAGAAGACATTTTTCTCCCGCAGTTCAGAGCGACTTAGAATTGTATTTCTTGGGCAGGGAGGAACTGGCCTGACTAGTTCGCTCTTGATCCTAATCCCTGTTGCCAGCAGATAAAGTGTGATAACTGGCCAGGCTTGGGCCGTGTGCCCTGTCTCTTCCTCCCCCAGGTGAATATAGTGACTAATGGGGGGGAGGGATGGTTTCTCCAAAGCAAACCTGGAATACTCTTATGGAAGTACGTGCAATGGCTAGCAGATAACCCACAGCAACCAGACTCCCCCACACGCATTGTGTCAGTTAGAAACCACCCCAGACTTAGTGACTTAAGTCAACAGCAGTCTGTGGTTTCTTTTGACCCTGGGTCGGCTGGGCTCAGCTGGGCGGTTCTTCTGGTCTTGCCCGGGGTCAGGCACACAGGCACCAGGCGGCTCCAGCAGGTGTGGGCGTATCTAGAGAGGGCCTCCCTTGCCACCCAGGGGCCTTGGTGCTGCCCGTGGTCCGGGCCCCTGTCCACACAGTGGCTTGTGGGTCAGTCGTAGCCAGGTGCTCATGCGGCGGTGGAGGCGTTCCCGAAAGGTGACGGTGGAAACTGCGAGGCCTCTGGAGGCCTGGACTCCGGGTCTTACACACAGTCACTCCGTCACACGTGTTTTTGGCCAGTTGCAAGGCCCAGCCCGATTCAGGAGTGGGAAATGCTTTCTAGTTCTTTGGCAGAGGAGCCTGCAAGACACTTAGGCTCTGCTCTTCCACCCACACCGCCCTTTGCAGAGGCGATGCCTGTGAACAGTCTGTCCTTCTAGAATCTGTCTCCTTTTGTGAGCTCTGGCTTCCATCGTCGTCATTTCTAGCTGTCATCGGCTCTGACACTGGGTCTCCCCTTTGGGGACCAGCCGCCACCTGTGAGAGGCAGTGTGGCTGTCTTTAAGTCTCTGTTCAGTCGGCTCACTGAGACACCCGGGGATGAGACTGGAAGACCCAGTGATGTTTCATCTGTGAACCTGGCACAGTCAGGTTGTGGCCTCCTTGCAGGAAAGGGGTGGGTTAAGGTCTTAGTACCAGTGCTAGGCCGTCTAAGAGGCAAGAACTAGCTATCGGGTGCGGTGGCATTCTGCGGCCGACGGTCACAGGACCTCTTTGAATCTTTTCTTGTGGAGGGGGCCACACGGCCTCTTAAGAGTGGTCGTATCAGGGCTGTGGGGAGAAATGCTGCTTGTCCCGTCCGTGCCTCAGCCTTCTTGGGGTTAACCGGCACCTGGAACATTTGGTTTCTTGCTGCAGGGTCACAGACATCCTTTTTAGATTCAGGCGTCAATCCTCCCTCTCTGCAGGGAGTGGCTGCCTCGTTTTCTGGAGCTGAGTTATGGACAAAGGAGCACTTTGCTGAGGTCAGGAGGGATGGAGAGAAAGGCCTTTGCTGTGTCCCTCTCACTGCCCCGTGAGTGTGGAGAAGCCTGCGGACAGAGCAGCCAGCTGGGGCTGAGACCCGGACTGCTGCCTTTCCCCGGGCCCAGAGTTTGGCAACCCATGGATGCAGGATGGAGGAACTAAGAGTTTCCTTGGCTGCAGACGGCAGTCTCTCCCTGGTCCTCCCACCCAGGCCAGAGACCTCAGGAGCTCCCAGCATTGCTCACTTTCCTTGGGGCAGAGGAGTCCCCAGGGTTGGGGTGGGGGTGGCTGAGGCCCGGGAGCAGCTCCCTGATCCTGCGCCGTCATGGAGACAGTGTTTGGACGCAGACGGGGAGTCCGAAGCCCTGGGTTGTGTTTCTAGCTGAGCTGCTTTCCATCCCCCTGATTTGAGGCAAGTCCTGGAACCTTCAGGCCTTACAGGGCCCCACTGAGACCAAGTCCTGCTCCTCTGGCCTTGTGCAAACGTTGAGGGGAGGGACGAGCTGGTGCTGACTGTTTAATGTTCCCTGCCCTGAGGAGCCAGAGACAACAGACTAGCAGGGAGGCCGCTTCGGTAAGATGGAGGCTGAGCTCTGCTGTCAGGGTGCCCCGACTTTGAATCCCACATCTCCCTGTCCCTCTGGCTCTGGCTCCGGGCCTTGAGCTGCTTCCCGAGACTCTGCAAACCCCGAGGAACAGGATCAGCAGGCCCCGAGCAGATGTGCATTTGATCAGCAAGTATGGAAGGCTCCATCTCACCTGTGCAGTTGGCTTGTTTTTTCCCCTCTACCTTTCCCCTCTTTTCTGTTTCTGAAGCTCTGGCCTCTGGTGAAGAAATCAACCAGGACAGCCCTGGGGGTTGAGTGAATGAGCGCTCCAGGAAGGTGGAAGAATTGCGTGTCTGTTAAATGCATTAACAAGAGGAAAAGCAGATTAGTATTGTATTGAAGGCAGAAGGCAGGGGCACAGAGTCATTGTTGGAGCCTCAGCTTTAAACAGATTATGTGCTTGAATTTGTGCTTGAATTTGCAGAGCACTTCATAATTGTGTGTGAAGAGATCTGGGGTGGGGTGTCCTTGAGCCAACTGTAGGCAGCACTGGCATCTCAGGGGCTTGTGTGTCCCTGATATTAGGTGATATTGGTTTATGGCTTCATGTTTTTCAAAGTGCTTCTCCAGCCATTACCTTATCCAGCCCTCACAAGTAATCCCAGGGCTGTGGGTTTTATGATTTGCATGTAATAGATGAAAGATGTGCTGGACTTCTTTGTTTGAAGCCCCCCCACCCCCCCACCCCTATGGGATGTGTAGGGTGGAGGAAAAGAAGGAAAGAAGGGAGTCGCCTCTAGGACCCCTGGTCCCCCTGTTTTCACCTCAAGGTGTGCCCGGCACTGGTTTAGGTACTGGGGTTTGAATAGTAAACAAAACAAACACAAATCCCTATCCTCATGGGACTGCCATTTTGGTGGAGAGAGTCACAGAGGAACAGGTTCTGCAATGAAATGTACAGTTTGTCAGACAGCAGTCAGTGTGATGGGGAATGACGAAGGGAAGGTGGAGGAGGGTAGGGAGCAGAAGGGGCTGCGGGGGTGGGAGTCATGGATATTGCAATCTTAAAAGGAATCAGTCAGTAAAGACACTAAGGAATTGCTTCTCCCATGTGGGAGACTCCCTGTAATTTTTATGGGTATATGTGTGGGGTGTGGGTCGCTGTATGTATGGGTGGGTGGGTGGTTGGATGGAGGGATGGGTGGGGGGATGGATGAGTAGATGGATGGTTAAATGAGTGGATGGATAGATGGGTGGGTGGGTGGTTGGATGGAGGGATGGATGGATGAGTGAGTGGGTGGAGGGATGGGTGGGGGGATGGATGAGTAGGTGGATAGGTGAGTGGATGGCTAGATCGGTGGGTGGGTGGTTGGATGGAGGTCTGGATGGGGGATGGATGAGTAGATGGATGGATAGATGGGATGGTTGGGTGGGTGGGTGGAGAGATGGGTAGGGGGATGGATAAGATGGATTGATGGATAGATGGATGGATGGATGGATGCATGAGTGGGTGGATAGAGGAGGAATGATAAGCCCTAGCCCTCAGAAGACCTAAACTTAAACCCCTTAGAGTGCCTGCATTTTTCACCCTTCCCCTCCATTTCATGAATCAATGTCAAGTGCCCTAAGTGGGGCCTCATCTTGTGTAGGCCCTGAAGCAGCGGAATCCTAGCCGCTTGACCGATGCTGGCTTGGAACAGGAGAGTTCCTAGTTCTCTGCTGCTTGACTTGGGAGATAACTTGTTGGCAGCTGGTCAAGGGGGAGTGTGCCTGTCATGCCTCCATGTTGACTTCTCCTTATGAACCTGTTCCCAAAGCCCGGGAGGTGTGCTTGCTCTTTCGTCTGGGTGCCTGGTGCCCCCAAAGCCTTGCCATTGCGCATTTTCGCTTTAAGGAAACAGTGCATCTTATTCTGTCTTCCTCTACCAGCCCCTCCGAGAAAGTCTGTGGTGCCCTTGACAAGCAGCCCTAGCGCTCCTTGCTTGTTCTCTGCAGCCCTTGTCCCTAGCCTCTGAATGATTGTTTGCTTCCCTCCTCCTCCCAAGCCAGAAGTCTTTTTTGCTGTTGGGAATTGGCCCCTGGTACAAGCTCTGGAACATAGTTGGCACTCAGAGCTCCTTTTTTTTTTCAAAGGAAGGATACAGGCAGGAATGAAGGCGAGCAGGCAGACAGTCAGGAAGACAGAGGAAGAAGCATTTATTTTATTTCGTTGTTCATCTTGGTTATTTCTCTGGCCCCGGGTCTTGAACCGGGAACCTTGGATGTATGTGGACTCTGCCCGGTGGGCTAACCCACTAGGCCACCAGGGTGCACCTGGAAACTGTTTTTAAAAGAAGTATTGATGACTGCTGTGTGCGCTGGAGGTTTCCTCGGGTGGGCTCCTTTAGGCCCCGTCCACCTTCTCCACACCTCCCGTGGACGCTGCCGGAGCATCCAACACAGTCGCAGGTAGGCGGTGAGAAGCCCGGCCTGCCGAGCCCAAAAGGGCTTGGTTTTTCTGATTCTCCCAGTGAAGGAGGAAACTAATCGAATGTGAACTCATTATCTCTCTGGAGCTCTGTGAGTGTCCCCACGATTTGATTATGATGAACTTCTCAGGATGCTGTCACGTCAGGACCTGTCTCCAGTCGCCAGCTGCGTGGGACCAGCGACGGGCAGGGGCTCGGGGCCCAGCAGGTCGGAGCCTTTTTTAGAGATTTTGTGCTCTGGTCTTGATCTTGGTGTCTCCCTGGATTAGGGTTGTGAACTTGGGCCAGATGCTGAGACGTTGTTAGCCTTTGACTTTGTTTTCTCATCTGTACAGGGGAGAGAACGGCATTCTCTCCTTTATAGGGTACCTGGGCAGATAGAATGAAGAGAGTATATTTGACTCAGCACAGTGATTGGCACATCGTAATGCCCCTTATGTATATATTTATTCAACAAGTAATAAATTTTTTTTAAAGGAAAAAAAACCCTGTCATCATCATCACCATCATCATCATCATCCCCTGGGCCCCCTCCCCCCATCCCGCCGCCCCTCACCTTATCCCTTCTGGTGTCCGTGATCCCTTTGTCTAACTGCACTGGCTTCTTTCAGTTTTGTTACATCTGTTCATTTTCTTTCTTTCTAGTCTACTGATAAGTGACATCGTCCAATATTTGTCTTTCTCCTGATTTATTTTACTTAATATAATTCCCTCGACTTCCTTGCATTTTGCTAAAAATAATGCCCATTGCATCTTGGTGATTAGCTCAAGGGAGGAGCCGGGGCTGAGGGAAGTTGGTGCCCTTGAACCCTGTGGCCTGGGGACATGTCCTCCAGCGCATGGCCCCGCGTGGCTGTCTGCCTGCGCCCCCTTCCCACACCGACTCCCGACGTTTTTTCCAGGGGCACCATCTTTATTCTTCTTGATAACCTGTAATTAAAAAGGGGACCCTAGTGGGCATCATGCTGAAAACCACACTCTTTCACTTACTATCCTGTGCACTTCTTGTTATCTCTCAGTGATGGCTTTGGTGCCCATCACGCAAATGGGCCATAATGTTTGCTCTTCCGCCTTTATTGAGGAATAATTGAGCTTCACCAGCCTGCGCACACAGCCATGTTCTTAACTAATGACCTGTCCGACATTTCAGTTGGGTTCGATTTTTGGAATCACTGTTTATTTTCTCCAGGCTAACAGAGGCAGACATCTAAAAGGAGCAAATGTTAGTAAAAGGTTTATAAAGAACCCCTCCCCCGCTCCCCAAGATGTTCTCTCCCCTGGCCCCATCTTCCATTCTAGAAGCCACCGCTTTTGTCTGGGTCTTGAGAATTTTTCTCCTACCTCTAAGTAGATTCTGCAATTTCTTGGTTCGGAAATTAGTGGCCTCCAGTTCTGTTAAATGTTGTTTGGTGTTCATTTAACCGTGTCCCCCGGGCCCTGGTTTTCTCTCGTGTTCTCTGAGTTCTCCTGGTGGAACCTCTCACCTTCTGTCTGCTGTTTTTTTCCTGCATGGTGGGAAATTTCATTGACTTTAACTCCATAAAAGAGCAAATATCTCTTTTTTGTTTTAAAGGAAAGGTGCGGGCAAAAATGAAGGCAAGTAGACAGGTAGGCAGGAAGAGAGACGCAAGGAAGCACCTTTATTTTATTTTTATTGTATTGTTTAGACTGGTTGTTTCCCCCCGGCCCTGGGACTTCAACCCAGAGCTATTGGCCTGTGTTCCTTAGGAGGGGATTGATGCAACTGTGGCTCCACCAGGGCACATCAGTTTTAGCTTCTGAAAAAACTTTTTCTTCTTCTTTTTTTTTGTTTTAAAGGAAAGGTACAGCAGGAAGGAAGGTGAGCAGGCAGGTGGGAAGAGAGAGGAGGAAGAAGCATTTTAGTTGTTTTATTTAGTTGTTCATCTTGGTTGTTTCCCAACCCTGGGTCTTGAACCTGGGACCTTGAACTATATATGGGACTGCTCCCTGGTGTATGAGGCCACTAGCTACCAGGGAGTGGCGTCTCCATGTTTTTCCCAGCACCCATTCCTTGTTCTAGGCAGCGTATCTTTGATCTTTATCACTGAGGCAGATATGCTTCAGAACTGCTGGTGGGGCCAGCCAAGTTTGTGAGAAAAAATAGAGGATGATTCGGTAAATCTGAATTTCACATAAACAATTTTTTTTTTTTTTTTTTTTTAGCATTTGCATGTTCCAAGTGAAAAAAAAATGGTCCAGATGAAAAAAGCCCACTGTTTGTCTGGCTGGGTGTTCTGCACTTTTATTTGCCACATCAGGCAGCTCTGGGCGGGGGTCTTGTCCTGCTCCCTCCTGCCCCTTCTTGAGGCTCCATTCCATCACCCTGACCTCTTGCCCTCACCCCGCAAGAACCACAGCCCCCAGGCTGCTGGGCGTCTCTTACGTCCCTGGGTTAGCTGGGAGATTTGTTCGGAAGCAGGGTGGCATCGTTCCATCTCCTTGACCACAAAATTCTGCTCCTCGGCCTCACTGGTGGCTTCTCGCGAGCCAGGTGACAGGCACCGGGCAGCCTCTCCGGAGCCCCTCTCTGGAGGCCCTGTGAAGTGGGAGAAGCCTGTCCTGTCCGACCTTTGGGTGTTTGCTCGGGAAGCCGCACCACTCGCCCTCCTCTCCCTGGCAGGGAGCAGCAGACCTGGCGCAGGTGGGATCAGCACGGCTGAAGGGCGGTGTCGGGGCGGGCGTGGGTGTCCGCCAGGGGCTGCGTCCAGACGGTGCTGATGGATGGCCTGCGGGCTGCTGGGGAGCGAATGCCCAGGGCAGCCCCCGTCCCCGCCTTTTTAAAGTCTCCCCGGAGTCAGCGACAGGGACAGGCTGCGGGACTCTGGGCGCCTCCTGCGTACAGCCCGTGTGGGTCTGCTTTGGAAGGACATGATTGCCCCTCCCTGCGAACCCAAGCGAAGGGGTCTGCGGAGACCAATGAAGTCAGCACTGTCTGGCTACGGCCTTTTAGGTGTCGCTCAAGTCCTTGCCAAGACGTGCTGCAGGCTGGCGGGCAGGCGGGCTGGCGGGCAGGCGGGCAGGCGGGCTGGCGGGCAGGCGGGCAGGCGGGCTGGCGGGCAGGCGGGCTGGCGGGCTGGCGGGCAGGCGGGCTGGCGGGCAGGCGGGCAGGCGGGCTGGCGGGTGGGCAGGCAGGCGGGCAGGAGGGCAGCAGCTCCGGGCGGTGGAGTGAGTGGCGCGGCGGAGCGGGACCTGCATCTGGAGCGGGTAGGGCTGGCTCCTTCCCTGTCTTGTGTTTCTCTCCTGACGGTGGACACTGGAGGCCTTTGAGGCTCAGCGAATCCGAAGTCCAGTCGGGCTTGGGTGATTTTTGCTGCTTTCAGGAGTGTCCTGTGCCTCGCTGGTGGAGAGGTGACTGAGAGGTCGTGGGTCACGGAGAGGCCCTTTGGGACATGATTTCTGTGTTTCTCCAGTGGTTTAGGTGCCCAGGGCTTACGAATGACCGGGCTCTCGGGTACTTGGTGATGGCCCTGGCGGATCCAGGCCTGTCCCCAGAGGGTCCGTGTTAGACTGGACCCAGATCCCGCACACCCTGTGCACTGTCCGGGGAGCGGATGTGGCTCGTCAGAATCTGCGGGGCCTGTGGACGAACAGAGAAAAGGCATCTAACTCACATGCTGTACACGAGATCCCCAAGTGCCCTCCTGATGAGCTTCCTCATTCTCATAACACACACTATATACGAATATAATATACATTATACGAGCGTAATCATAGGTAAGTGCCGCCCCGCGTGCACTGGAAAGCATTTCTGCCACTCCAGAAAGAGCCTGTTAGCCCACCAGCCCTGCTCTGCCTTCCAGGCAGCCACTTAGTGACTTCTCGTGGCCGAGACTAGTTCTGCGTATTCTGGTGCTTAAAGAGAATCACACATTTTGGAGATAGAGATATTTAGCTTCTTGTACTCCTGCTCCATAAAACCTTGTGTTATCAGTAGTTTTTGTCCTTTTTTATTAAGGCCTGTTCCATTTCGTAAAGATCCTGCAGTATGTTTACTTGTTCTCCTCTTGCTAGCTAGGTGGATTGTAGCCAGGTTTACTATGAATAAAGCGACTGTGAGCATGCTCGTGTAAGACTTTGGGCGGACATGTGTTTTTATTTTTCTTGGGGTAACAATCTAGAATGGAATACTGAGTCAGAGTTTTCTTGTTTGTTTTTTAAGCTCAAGTGTTTTTTCCTAGTTTGGAGAACCACTCCAGCTGGTCGGCCAATTCCCTGCCTGTCATTTTTCCAGAGTATGTATTTCTCCTAAGAGGCAGCTCATTCAAGTAGGCCTGCATCAATTAATAACTGTAATTGAAGTTGCATGTAAATGATTATAATTTGAGCTGTTAGGTTTAATTCTGTAAAATTGCATGAAGCCGATTTATTGGAGGGCTTTTGAGAAAAAGAAATTAGGTGCAGATGTAGCCCCCATATGAGCATGATTCATGACTAATAATTGACATGCCACGTTTGCAAGCTGACTCAATGCACAATTAATTCACTGGCCACCCCTCCTGGGTTTTGATGGGTGATCTGACCTTGATCAGATATGGCGACCTTATGCTGGAGGGTGGCATGCAAATTCCCTCCTTCTTCCACTCCCGGTTCCTCCATCACTGCTCCACTGCCTCCCTCCTTGGTGAGTGTCAGTTCACCCAGCCCCTGTCCTATTGGTCTCCAATCCAGGAAAATCTGTTCTGAAGGTTATGGAGGGAGCTTGGCCCCAGGAAACGCCAGGAGAGTCTTCTGTACAACCACACTTGGAAACAGCCTGCCCATCGTCTTCGGCCCAAGCCATGCTCCCAGGCTCCTGAACTGGACCCCGCACGCTCCTGGTAGCCCGGCACACACCCTGTTTTCCAGCCAGGCTGAGCAGACAGACAAACTGCACATCCACAACACTGCTTTGGCTTGCTTGCCTCCCCGATCCCACACCCTGCTCTTCCCCTGGCCACAAGGCCCCACCCTTGTTTTCCTTTCCAAGGTCATGTCCAAGCGTCCTTCACCATATTTTCTTTGATGCTCTATCGTATTTATTTCCTTACAACCTTACCACCTCCTTTCTTGGAATGACTGCAGGCTCTCCATTTTTTTTTTTTTTTTTTTGTTTCAGATGTGTTCTCTATCTTTTTGGCTCTTTTCTATAGTCTTTCTTATGATGGTACGTAGTTCCTCGAAGGCAGGACCCAGTGTCGCCTTTCTGCCTGTCTGCCTCCCCACTCCCGGGATTCGGCAGATGGTGGTCATGTAGTCATCATCACCGACGACCTGCTTGTGGACTGGCTTTTGCAAATTAATTTTACATCTGATTTGGAGAGAGAGACATTGCTGGACTTGAGTACTTCCAGGGTAATTATTACCTTGAGTGACATATTTTGCAAGGTGGTACCTGCTTCCTAATGAGACAGTGGCCTTGGGGTTCGGGTGCATGTTCACTGCTGCAGCTGGCCCCGGGCTGGGTGCTGTCATCTTGAACTCTGTCCCCGTCCCCCGCAGACTTCCTCCTGCACCAGCTTTAGAGCCGTGTGCGTTGAACGTTTGGGACGGAGGTTCAGTGATGTTCAGTCAGTGATCTCTGTGTAAGAGCTTCCCCTCCCCTTTTATTAATAGGGGTGTTTTGTTGTGTGATTTGGATTTTCTCCCAGCTTCTAAACTATCGTTATCATAGTGAGAGAAATTCTTAACTGCACCCATCATGCCAGACGGTTCCGATGTCTCCCTGAAGGAACTCGTCACAAATCCGCTTCGGCTTTCAGAGCTGAAATTGTTCCAAAATGAGCACTTGAGCATAAATGAAAAGATTTGCCTGCTGTGGGGTAGGCGTTTAGCGGATTGTTTTGATCACTCTGTGCTGGTACCCCTGACGCCAGAGGGCAATTGATAGCATTAGAGAGTCTGGATCCCTGTGGCATTTCGTATGATAGTTTGAGAAAAAGAATCACAGGAGTTTTGCAAGGGTAGGAGCTACAGAAATGGGGGCTTTTACTCTTAGGCAGCATGAGATAGAGCTTGTCAGATGCCTGCTGTTTGAAATGTCCCCTTCAGTCTCTTTCGGCCTCTGGTACCAAGGCTGTGACTTAGATGCTCGCAGCCAAAACACCCAGTCCAGGTGGGCGTCTCCTTATCGTGAGGGAGCGTTTTGAAAATCGAGTTTTTGTACATTGGGTCCTTTTTCTCTCATTGGATTTTCACTGTGAAATCAGCAGAATGCCTTCCAAAATTATGTTCTGCATTTATTTATACTATTTCTTTCTAGCTATTCTCAAATAATCATTTTTAAAGTGGAATTTTATTGAAGGACCATTGCCTACTAACGTGGAAGCGTAAGGTCATCCGACGTAAACCCGCCTCTGTATCCAAGACACTAGGTTGACCACCATCATTCTAATTCTTCCTTCAGTTTGTTGAAAAATGTCCCCCCAGGCTGTGTGCATGCAGATCGTTTAAAAAGTCAGCCTGTTCTGTGTGACTGATACCCCAAAACAGCAGTCTGTTCATTTTCCCAGCCTGATTTTTACTTCTGAGGATGCCGGCTTCACGGGGATAAGCACAAACAGGCAGTGCTGCTATTTCTTTAGCTTTCTGCCTCCACATTTCTCAACTGAGCACTTACTCTGCTGTTTATGACTTCTTCGGGTCCAAGCATACCAAGTGGCCGGGTCATGTGGGAGAAGAGGTGGGTTCTCTTGCCTCTGGTGCTATAGGCAGGTGGTGCTTTTGAGGTTGGTCCAGTGGCCGGAGCATCCTGGTGGAACATTACTCAGCTCTAAAAAGGACTGAAGTTCCGACACGTGCTGCAACGTGGCCGGTGGATCTTAAATGTGTCCTGTTACGGGAAAGAATCCAGACATAAACAGGGAGATACTGTACGATTCCGCTGATAGGAAATAGCAGATTTATAGGCAAAAAGTAGATTGGAGGCCACCAGGGGCTGGGAGGACGGGAGGATGGGGGAGTCATCGCCTAAGGCGCAGTTTCTGTTTGGGGTGATGAGAAGGAATTGGAAGTAGCGGTGACGGCTGCATAAGCCGTGGATATAACGAATGCCAGTGAATTATAGTTTAAAGGGGCAATTTTTGTCACGTGAATATGCATCTCACCGCTCACTCTAAATAAGCCCATGAGCAAGAAGTAGCTCATTGTGAAGGCTGTAAATGTTGCTGGTTGATTTCCTTTCTTGTGTACTTTTGGTGTTTTCTGAGTTAGTAAGGGTCTCATTCCTTTCCTCTGTCCACTTCTGCGGATGCCTGTCATTTGCGGTCACCCGTCTGTCACCCGGAGGACAGAGCGCGCGGCTCCACCCTGCATGCCCCCCACCTGGACGCTGCAGCTGCTCCTTCTGCCCCTCAGCCCTTCCTCTCCGGCCTGTTGAACTTGACGCTGACCTGGGGCCCTGGCTCCCCTGTCGTCAGCTTCCTTGGTTTTCTCCCTGGCACGGTGGTGAACGTGCCACCTCGAGTATCTTCCTGAGAAAGGGGACAAGGCAGGGCCAGCTTCCCTTAGCAGCCTGACTTCTGCACAGGGAATCCAGGGAAGGAGGTTCTGGAAGAAGTTCCAGGGTGTGGTAGGTGGCCGGGCTTGGGGGCAGCTGAGCTGAGATGCGGGGGAGGTACGCTGGGTGCTCCTGTTCACACACAGACGTCACTTCCTTGTGCCTCCCCCTTGCTGTTGGGGCCCCTGGACGTCATCGGGAGAGTTGCCGGTTCACCTGGGGTGCAGAAGACTCTGGGGGCGATGTCACCAGTCCTCTGCATGGACCCACCTCACCCCCACTTGCAGCGGCCCCGGGCCCCGTCCAGGCTATTCTGGGGGCTGTGGGGTCAACTTCTTGAGTCTTTGGAGTCTCTTCCACACATTGAGATGTCAGCCTTCTTCGGGTGTCTGTCAGTCATTGTCTTCTCGCATCAGAGTATGTGACACCCACCGTCGTGTTCACACCAGTGGGAATCTGGGAGCCATGTCTTGTTGCCACGATTCCAAGTCCTACGGCTTTTATTTATTTATCTGTCTGTTTGCTTATTGGACAGGTGCAGGCAGGAATGAGGGTGAGCAAGCGGGCAGAGAGAGAGGAGGGAGCAGCGTTGGTTTAGTTACTGTTTGTCTCCGTTGCTTCCCTGGCCCTGGGTCACGAACCCCGGTCCTTGGGATGGGTGCTGCCTGCACGCGGACTGACTGCTGGGCCCCCGGGAGCCCTTCACCCTTTACTGTGTGGCGTCCCAGGCGGATGAGGATTAGCACTTGAGCGCCGCGAACTGAGCTCGTGTAAACAGTCAGCAGCGAGTTTCAGAGGGAAACGTCATCTCTGATTAGCTATACCGAGGACCTCACGAATATTCGTGTTCTCAGGGCTGCTAGAATGTGATTGTTGAGGAGGAATTGCATGTGTCTAAGCGGTGGAACGTGGCTCTGGGCAGAAGAGCGGGGCCTGGTTTCAGACGCAGCTCCGTTGTGTCCAGCTCGGGCCCCTCGGGCACTGGCTCGGCCTGTTTGGACCGCGGAGAGGAGCCTGGATTTCAGCAGGCCGGCCCCGCTCAGGGGTCCGCAGGCCGGCGCTTCACTGGCCCCACACGCAGACCGCGGGCGCTCGGGACCCCTGTCTCTGCCTTGTGGCTTATGCCCCTCAGCTGGGAAGATGTGTCAGGTCGTGGTTACTGTGCTGCACGCTTTTTAACTCCATTTTTGTTTGGGGATTATTTTAGGTTCTCAGAAAAGTTGCAAAAATAACCTAGGGCATTTCTGTGTCCCTTTCCTCCAGTTTCCTATAATGCGAGCATCTTGCATGATCAAAGCCAAGAAATGAACATCGGCAACGACTCAAGCCCGAGGCCCAGACTTTATTTGCATTTCACCCGTTTTCCCACGAATGTCCTTCTTCTGCTCCCAGGAGCCCATCCAGGCTATGAGGAGTGTTTTAAACGTATAGTCGATGGGAGAGGAAGGTGGGCCTTGAATCCAGAGCTTGAGACTGAAAGTGCCGCAGATGGCGGCTTTGTCGGGCGCCCCAGCGTTAGCTCTGTGGCTGGAGGAGGCTGTGTTTTGAGCTATGTAATTGCTTATTTCCCTGCCGCTCAGGCAGCCACGCCTGTCCACGGGTGTAAGTGCGTGAGGGCTGCTGTGTTTTCCCAAGGAAAGTGTTCAACAAGGTCACCACCATTGTTCATTAATGATGCAATATTTCCTAATGCTGGTTTCCTTGGATAACTGGTATGACAACCATTGGGAATAGATAGGGCATCAAAAGTGATTTGAGTGTTGCCAAAGCTGATTCACTTGCTGGGGATGGTCCTGGGGCGCTTTGCCTGATGGCGAGGGAGGCCCCCATGGAAACCTTGTCTTTATTCCCTAATGCAGGGTCCCGTGCAGGGATGGAGATGGTGTTGACTGACCCGGGGATGTTGCGCTCAGCTTGGGAGGACAGTAGCTTACTCGGGGGCCTTGTAACCCGTTTCCTCTTTTGCGGGGTCAGTTTTCCTATCAGTTAAATGAAGCAGGCGAACCAGGTGGCCTCTGAAGGTCCCCTTCCGCTCTGAAAGACAGCGATTCTATCAGCAGATTGTTCAGCGTGTCTGTGGAACTTTCTTGATTAAATTTCCATACTTAGAAAGAAAACCCAGCTCCATGATTTTGAACAATTATTCAGCCAGCTTTTGTCAAAGGCATGAGGGCGTTTGAGTAGGCACAGGTAGAGTAATTTGGAAGGCACGGTCATTTAAAAAATGTGGGAGTTAAAATCATTCACAGATGTAGATAGTAAACTAAAAGGTGAGTGTTGGGTCTTGTCTGATGGTGTGATGCTCTGATTTCTCTGCCCTCCATTCCCCCTTCACTAGCAGGAAGGGCAGCAAACTCTTAGGCAGCAGCATCGGACGGCTGCTGCGGGCCACTCAGAGGGTGGTGCCAGCTTGCAGAGGTGCTCAGGTGGCTGTCCTAACCCCGGGCAGATGCAAGGTCCCTGGGCGGGTCTGGACACAACGTGATGAATCCGGTGTGATGAACTGGGTTGTCCCCGAGAGGAGCAGACAGAAGGGGAAGGACGACGGTGGAGGCCGTCTCAGGGCCAGGGAGGAATGCAACCTAAGACTGAGTTAGCGTAGAGCAGTGAGCTGGGCTGGTGGGGTATTTGCATCATCCCACATAATTCTCTTATTTCATTTCCTTTTATTGTAGTAACTTACTCTACACATTAAAATAAACTTGTAGGTATAGGTTCCCTGATCCTCAGGTGTATGTCCCCATGCCCTGCCCTCCACCACACCACCCAGCGATGGCACAGCTCGCCATCATAAAAGAATGAGACGGCACAGAGGACCTTCATCACATTCCTGTGTGAAAGGAGCTGATCAGCAACGGCCGCTTCCGTGTGATCCCAGCCCAGCAGCATTCTGCGGGGGCCAGCGTCGTGGAGACCGTGAAACGGTCGGCAGTTGGCGGGTCTGGGGCAGCCCGGGGGATTCTCCCCGGGCAGAGCGCAGGGACTGCTCTTGGCGTAGCAGTGCGTGTGCCGTAAATCTGTATCAGCCATAGGACACTCAGTGCCCAGGCTGCTCTCGCGTCACCTGTGGCCTTTGGGTGGCGATGGTGCCTCAGCGTAGGTTTGCCAGTGTGACCAGGGTCGTGCCACGGTGTGGGATATGGTAAGGGAGGCTGGACAGGTCGCGAGCAGGGGCTCCCTGGAATTTGATGTACTTGCTGTTAGTTTTTCTACTGTCACCCTGTTAACTTTTCTTTGAGCCCTGTTGTCATTTGGGAAAGGTACCCCGAGTCCATCTCAGGATTGTTCTTCAGTCATTTTCCAGTGGATGGGGAGGCAGGAAAGGACATGAAGGAAAGCCTTCTACTTGGTGCCCCCCAGAATCTGCGACCCTCCTTTGGGAGGCACGACGCTCCTGCCCCAGCTCGCACCATGGGCCCGTGAGAGCTCTGTGCATTCTCACGGGCGAGAAGAGAGATGGGCGCCCTGCGATGCAGAGGGCTGGGAAGGAGCCTTGCACAAGAGGTTGGACTTGGTGTTGAAAGGAGATGGGGAATTCAAGTCTGGGAAGCCCCCAAGTAAACCAGACAAGGGCGCCGTGTGCTTTCCTGCCTGGACGAGATGTGGAGAGGCATTGAGGGTGCCCTGAGCGGCTTTCCCCGGACCCACATGGGCTTAGAGTTGTGGACGGCGGGACCGCGTGAGAGACCCAGAAACATGCAAGGAGAGAGGTGGCGGACAGTTCTGTGTCTCCATGTAGATTCTCCTACGTGAGGAGCTGATCAGAAATAGCAGCTGTGCAGGGCGGCTGGATTCCTAAGTGAGACAGCTGGGGAAGGCGGGGCCGGGCGACGGCCTGGAGAGCCGCTTCCTTGGATGCCCTTGCGGAGCTGGGCGATGAGATGGTTTCATTCTTTCTGGACATTTCTGAAGCAGAGGCTTCTGCTGGGGACTCCAGTCCGGAGCCAGTGCGGGGATGAGGGCAGGACAGACATCAGTGTCTGCATGGGCTTGCTTTTTCACATTCCTAGTTCTGTCACTAGGAATGTTATTTTGGAGATGGCTGATACAGATGTTTTTTAAGGCAAGATATAATTAAGTCATTTTTAGAAGCCCATTCACAATTTGCTTGTCAGCGATGACTGTCAGATGGTTACGATGGGTAGTGGGTGTACTCCAGCCAAGAGGATGTCACAGCATCTTTGAAAGCATGGCAGTGATGAGTGTTTCATTTGTAAACACAGGAGGACCTGTGTCAATTGCGTCAGATTAACCTTCATATTTCTCTTCTCCATCATGCGTCTCACCTCATGGCGGCGACTGTGGTCTTTCCTGGCCCCTTCCGTGGGCTGCCACTCAGTGGTATGCAACCTCCAGCAGCTGTTCTTATTACTTCCAGACTCAATGTCTTTATCTCCAAAGAGCCGCAGAAAACAGCATCTGCCTCCCAGGGTTGCTGTGATGAGAAAATAAGATATCATGTGAGCCATGGTCTCTGGAAGGTGATCACCAAGGTGATCTGTGAATATTAGTTCCCTTCTTCCATTTCACAAAGAAGACTATTGAGACCAAGCTGACACTGATTCATTGTTACATTGCTATCTGTCTTTCAAAGGCTGTCACATGTCACTGGGGAAAGACGCTTCCTTTGTTGCTCCAGAGAGCAGACTAGAGCTGATGGGCGAAAATGGAAGGAAGACAAGTTATGTTTCCACACGAGGAAGGGCTGTAAACACAGACCTGTCTTGCAGTGCAGCGAAGTCGTGGGTAGTGAACAGCTTGTCCTGGAAATACTCCATTCCAACGGGGTTTCTCGGCGGTGGTGCTGATTTTGGGACCAGAGAGCTTTATTGTTGGGGCGGCATGTGGCAGCGTGTTTCCCAGCATCTCTGGCCTCTGCCCACTACATGCTGGTTGCAACTCCCTCTTCCCCTGCCTCTCCCCCCAGCGCGAGAACCCCAAATGGTCCAGGTGTCCCCTGGGCGAGAGCCAGTGAATTCGACTGGACCCCGTGCTCCCAAGGTCAGCTCCACGCCACCTCACATGGACTTCGTACGGTGTTCGTTCCAGCTCTGTTACACACAGACCGACGTTGGCTTTTCCTTCTGGGGTAGCACGTACCCAACAAGGATTGAAAAGTGTGTAGTTGTGGGGTTCACTTTGGATCGTAGAAAGCAGTTGAGGTCCCCATTGGAAGGTCTTGTGTGGTTGGTTTCAGGGTTTGTTGCTTATTGTCTTTTTTGTAGGTCATGCTGGCAGCTTCCTATTGGTCCCTCCTGGCCCCAGCGGTGGAGATGGCCACGTCCTCTGGGGGCTTCGGAGCCTTTGCCTTCTTCCCTGTGGCCGTGGGCTTCACCCTCGGGGCGGCCTTCGTCTACCTGGCGGACCTTCTGATGCCTCACCTGGTGAGTACCGCTCTGTCTGGGCATCGAGGCGGCTTCTGCTCCGCGTCGGTCTCCCAGGAACTCGCTTCTCTCTGTTGAGTGGTCAGTGCTGTGACGCAGATCCCTCAGGCCATTGAGGTCTCTTCCCTGGTTACATTTTGGCAAGTTCAGATTTAAATGCCGACTCCGCTGGCTACGGAGTGCAGCTGCCACGTGTGTGGTGGCAGACCTACCAGCTGGAGGAGGTGGCAGGCCGTGATGGCGGTCCTCACGCTCATCGGGGAGGTGACAGCGTGTCAGCTCCCATCGACAGCCTCCTGTCGATGGGGGCTTGTCAGCAGGAGGGTGGAGCGGGGAGACGTGCCATCAGGGTTGCCTCTGCCCGCAGCGGGCTGTGCAAGCCCGGCTCCTGTTTTCCTCCCTGTCACTCGAAGCTGCATCCTCTAGGGGCTGCAAAGTAATGAGACAGAGGGGCCAGATAGCTGGGTGGGCTGGTGGCCTGGAGAGCCGTGCTACTATCTGGGAGGGCAGACCTTGTGTCCTCTTTTTCCATCAGAAGTTTGAACGGGGGCGTCCGCGTCTGTCCCTCAGGCCCACTTCCCTTGCCACGGAATGCACCTGCGGGGGGCTAGGTCCTCCCTGTCTCCCTGTGGGCAGCCTATCCTGCTCTCAAACCCACCTGCTTAGGCGGGGACCTGTGTCAGGGTGTCGTCTGCCTGCCCTGGAGAAAGACCTTGTGGCCAGCGGCCTTCACTCTGGCAGCAGACGGCGGGCGGGTCTCCTTCTGTCCTCCTCACCCGGGCCCACCTGGGCCTCAGAGACAGTATCGTGTGGAGCCTTTACAGTCAGGATGGGTCGCTGCTCCCTGGAGGGTCAGGTGTGTCTGAGCAGCTGCCTGAGTGTGGGGCTTTCTCTGAGCTTGTAAACAGTCACCGCCAACTGGTGCTGTGTGCCGCGTGTCTTCTTAACCTTCCGCTTTGTGTTTGTTGTGATATGTGCTTGGGGTGTGGAGAGCTCCCAGGAGAGCGCCTGGGACAGACAGCACAGGCAGTGATGGTCTGGGCGCGGTGGCTGGACGTCGAGGAGGAGAAGGAAGGACTTGAAAGGGCACACCCGCCTTTAACCTCCAGACCCCGCTCACTGGCGGAGAGACCAGCCCAGCAGTGAACATCTGTCCCAGGACATTTGGCAAGAAAGGAGTCCTCGCTGTCGGTGGGAGAAGGGACTTTGCCGGAGAAGGTGTTAGAATAGCATTCTTTACATTGCCGCAGTCACTGCAGATGTAAGTGCACTCGGGGAGACGCTTGGAAACAGTCTGTCCACCATCCTTCCAGGATAGGCCAACGGCTTCCCTTGTTTCGCTCTGAATTTGCTTTCCAGACCCAGAAAAGACAGCGGCTTGGGTCTGGCAAGGGTGCAGCAGGGACGCGGGTTGGTGGGTTTTGACCTTGAGTCCGTTTGGTTGTCCAGCATCACCGGGCCCCACGGGGCATGTTGTCTTAGCAGCCAGAATTTGTCCTGAATGCTGGCTGCTCCTGGAACCTATGACCCGGTGGGAAGTTCTGTGGGCACAGGAGGCTTGAGGCCTTTCCCGATGCCCCTCCTTGCCACTGTGACCAAAGCCCACTGTTGAGCCTATGGCCTGGGCCCAGGATGATGGAGCCAGAGCAGAAGGCGCGGACGGAGGGGCTCCCGCTGAGGAACAGCCCCGGGACCAAGGGGGCTGCCAGCGGGAAAGCCCCGCTCTCCTTTCTGTCCTCTTGATGGCGTTGGGAGTGTGTTGACGTGAGCCGCTGCGGACTTCGCCGAGGGAGGGTCCTCGTGCAGAAGTCCAGCGAAGCGGGCACATGGTTCCGGGGTTCCGCAGCAGCGGCCCGAGCCCTGTCCCCAACACCCGCCATGGTCACGGGTCCCCTTGCCTGCCAGCCTCACTGCTGCCCACCCTGGTGACGGTCGTGCGTTCAGGACCTGCAGGGCCCAGCCCTGGGGTGCCGGGAAGGAGATGGCTAACAGCTGGCTGGTCTCTAACTCTCTCTCCTCCTCCAGCCTTTCCGGTTTATTTGTCTCCCTTTTGCAACGGAAGCAAAATATTGCTCCTGAAAAGGGCTTTCCTCAGAAGAGCCTATCAGACTGAAGCCTTGTGCTCGGTGTGCTTCGGAGGCACCAACTTGCTCCCGCCCTGGGTCTGTGTTTTCCTTTATTTTTCTGGGGACACAGTAGCGTGGGCCTGTGCAGAAGCTGCTAGTGGGAAGTGACAGACAGAATTTCCGGAGACTTTGCCAAATGGTGTCTTCGCGAAGGGGGAGGGGTCAGGGGCAGGCTGACCCTGGGCGTCCACTTGGCCTGGAAGAGGGAGGCCAGAGGATGGATGCTGGGGTGCTGCCTGGGCCGGCCCAGACCCCGGTTCCCCTTTGGATGGGCCCCAGGAGAAATAGTGGGTGCTGAACAGCTGTTGGGCGGTATTGGCATTTTTATGATGTTTGCAGTCCTACTTCTCCATGAAAGGTACAGATGGTGGCCGGCGAAAAGTCATCTTTCATTTAAAGCGGCGATTTTTCTGCCAGAGGCTTGGTGTAATGGGTGGCTGGAGGGCCGGGCGGGAAGGACTAGGGTGCACACCTCATCCACGTCTCTCTTTTCAATTGTATCAGTATGACATCAGCATAACACACAGACCTTGTTTTACTAAAAACATTAAATTAAAATTAAAAGAAAAAAAGGTGGAACTCTTCCTGATAGAGACCGTTTTCTGCCAAAGTTCGTCTGTTGAAACGTAATTCCTAACGGTGATGGATTTGGAGGGGCCCCGGGCGGAGATTTGGTCATGAGGGTGGAGCCCTGGTGAGTGGGATCAGTGCCCTCAAAAAGGAGACTCCTACAGCTCCCTGCCTCGTCCTCCACGGAGGGCAGAGGCCACCTGCGGACCTCACCTGACCCGCGCCCGTGGGCGCTGTGATCTGAGCCTTCCCTGCCTCCAGAACAGGGCAGTCTAGGTTTTTTCTTTCTTCCTCCTTTTTCTTTCTCTAAGAAAATGAATTTTGTTCTATTTTTAAAATATTGACATAGGAACACTTTCAGCTGTTGCTTACTGTTCACTTGCGTTTTTGATCAGCTTTGAAACCCCGAGTCTGTTTAGCCCTCCTTCCTTTACACGTGTGTGTGCGTATGAGCACGCTCGCCCAGCTGGAACCCTGCGCTCTCGTGTGTGCTCTTTCCAGATGGGAAGTGACTTTGTTTCCAGTCACTGTGACGCGCAGTCCTGCCGTCTGAGCGGTTTGCCGGACACTTGCCCTCTCGCTGAGACGTGAGACGGCGCTCCGCTTCTCACGCGCATGCCTGCCGTCTGGAAGCAGCGTTCTGTGCTGCTGTGTTTGCCGGGAAACAAGTGGCAGCAGACTGCTGTGTTACTGCTTTTTCAGCTGGCTCTGCCTCTTGGCTGTCTTCTCCCTGGGAGATGCGCGCTCCCCACGCTCGCGTCCCTCCTCGGGGAGGGACAGGAGGGGAGGCCCGGGTTCTGTCTCAGTCCGAGACCTCCTGCCTGAGAGAGGTCGGCTCCTAGTCCTGCTCAGACAGGCTCAGGGACGGGGAGCGTAGCAGGCCTCAGGGTCCTCCCTCCTCCTCAACTCCCTCCCTGCTTGTGTCCCAGTGTCGCTCCTTTCTCTCTGATGGCCAAGAAGATGCCTCTTCTGAAAACTTCAAGGAGCACATGCTATTAACATGCACCCGACTTTAGCTGGAGGTGCTAGAGGGACCGCACGTGACCGCTGTCTGGAAGAGACAGATGTTTCCAGAGGCGATGACCACCTCCCCTCCCCTCGGGCTGTTTGCCTGGTTTTCTCCCTACATTCTCTCCACCTTTGCTGTTCTGGTTCTGCGTCATGAAAGAATACGGTGCAGACAAAAGAAGAGACATATGGTTTCCACTCTAGTCGCCTGCTCCTGTCACATCGGTCAATGGCTTCTAGTAGGAGTCAGACCAGCCCTCGGCCTCAGTTTTAGCCTCTCCTTCTTTCATCTAGGGCTGGCGACACCCAATTCTGCCTCATGCTGTGGGGGTCGGCCTGTGTTGGCGTTCTGGTCCGCGGTTCTTGTGCTCGCGACGTGGCGTCTGCTGGTGGGCCTGATTGTCGGGTGCTGGTGTGTCAGAGAGAACCCGCCGCTCTCAGTCGTTGGGACGCCGCTGTCTCCCAGGTCACTGTGTGACTTCTGGACTCTGACTCCCAGGCTGCTGGAAATGGTTCTCTGCTGGTTTATCAGCACTTCACTTGCATGCGCTGGCTCAGTATTGAGGCTCAAGGGCCCCCCTGCAGGTTTCTGGGCTACTGTTTTGTGTCACGTCCTCCTCTCTGTTTTCCTGCCCTACGAATGCCAGCTGCCTCAGCAGTCCTGAATTTTCCAGTCCTCCTTGCCTGTGAGCTGCTCCATTTCTCCACACCACGACGTGGAAAGGAGGGGTCCCCTCTAAATACTGGGGTGCATGTTGGAGCTGGTTCTCGCCTCAAAAGGGTCACAGCCCTGCACAGTTCATCCCCCAGAAGTCATTGCTTCATAGAGTTTTCCCTGTGTGTAGTGGCACTTACTACTTCATCACAACTAAAAGAGGACATCACAATGGAATTAATAGAACTCACTTCCTCTGGATTTTTTGCTCCAATGGGAGCAAAAGTCCCTCCATCCCAGTATTTAGTCGAGTGTTCTTTTGATGGCAGGAATCAGGATGACAGAGAGCTTTCTGCTTGATTCAGGGAATCAACTGGAGGCACACACTCTTGGGAAGACTAGATTTAGATTAGGCTCAAGGCTTCCTCGACTCTGAGCTCCCGGGGAACTGCTTCTGTTTAGAAGATCACCTCTTTACAACAATGCAATTGATTCATTCTTGGGAGATTGTGTATTCTGAAGCCTTCATCTGTGTTTGATTAGCGTCTTTAAAATGAGGCCTTTGGAGACCCCACTACCATGAGAGTCTCACTCAGTAGAATGGAAGTGAGACTCAGGAGACCGTATTTTTACCAAGTGTGTTAGGAGGCTGTTGATCAAAAAAAAAAAAAAAAAAAAAAAAAAAATCCATGGATCTTATTTTGTGTCTAATGGATTTTTATAGCAATTTTTATTTCTAACGGTTGGGATTATTGTCATGTCCATTAGGTAACTTTTTTACTTTCAGAAGGCATATGAGTAGAATGGTGACTATTAACCCATGATGTTGATGGTAAAACCGAGACCTTCCCAGGCTCTGAAAGCATCATGGGTAACAGTGCCTGGGCAGAGTCCAGTTCTCTTGGATGGCTGTAACCTCTTTGGGCTCTGTTGATCTTAATGATGTCATGTGTGAAGATGGCAAAGCACTGTCTTTGCCCATTCTTGGTATTTCCTTATAACTTCCTTCCTAATATACAAGTACTATTCTAGGTACAGTGTTTTTAAGTACAAGTCATTGGGAGAATAGTATGGCAAGAATACAGTGCACAATAAAACACTAAACTTACATTTGCTCATGTAAGGTGTTCTTATATCAGAGAAATGATGATGGTAAAGATGGTGATTGATGATGATGATAGCGATGATGGTGGTGATGGTGGTGATGGTGATGGTGAGGATAGTGATGGTGATGATGGTGATGGTGATGATGGTCATGACAGTGATGATGATGATGGTGGTGGTGATGGTGGTGGTGGTGATGATGATGATGATGGTGGTGGTGATGATAGTGATGATGGTGATGGTCATGATGGTGGTGCTGATGGTGATGATGATGGTGCTGATGGTGATGATGAGGATAGTGATGGTGGTGATGGTGGTGGTGATGGTGATTATAATGATGATGGTGATGAGAATGATAGTGATGATGATTGTGGTGATGATGAATCTGAGACAAACCGGAGATTATTGTGTAAGTTGTGACATTATCCAGTAGTATTCTTGTGGACTAACCTGGTGTCCGATAATAGGATGATTTGGAAGGGTTGGAAACAAAAGACCAAGGGAGTTGTTAGGAGATGAATGCAGGATTTACATGAAGGCAGTGAGGACCCGAGGTTATGCGGATAGGAGGAAGGGCACATTTGAGAGACATTTGGAAGGAGCCATGAGCAGCAGCAGATGACTAAATACAGGGGGAGCAGTAAGCAGTACCGCGCAGTTCTGAGGCTTCAAACCTCAGTAGCTGCAAGAGCATGCCCGAGAAGGGCGAAAGCCAAGATCTGGGAGCATGAGGTGGGCTGGAGGGGGAGACGGTGCATTTGAGTGACGGAGTTCAACCAGCATGGACTGATAAACTGAGGATGTGGCGTGTGTGCGTCGATGACAAGGTATATGAGTTGAGTTTCTCCTAGGAGGTTGGGAATGTGAGCTGGTAGGTTGGGGGTAGGATGGAGGCTGGAGTTAGAGTGTTAGAGTTAGAGTTAGAATCGTGTGGCTTCGTCGACGCACGAGTGCAGGAGGCAGGACACTGGTGTGGCCTGGCCGAGGGCTTTCGCTCCATCCAGAAACAAGGGAAATGAGTGGCTGGGCGGTCTGATGAAGCTGGAAATGAACAGAACCAGGGCCTCAGAGGCTGGCTGGGACTCTCTGGGGTTACTTGTATCTGCCCACCCACCTGGCCGCCAGAATTTTTGACACCCTGTCAGGACAGATGTTTAAGAGAAAATCTTTAAGCATCTCTCTGCCGGGGCTGAGGCCTCCGGAGGCCCAAAGTTGATGGAGACGTGTTCCGCGTTTACAGCGGAGAGGCTTAATTGAAGGTGGTGGCGGCCCCGGTTAGCAAACTTAAATCTGCGAGAGTCCCTGTGTGTGTGCGCGTGTGTGCGCAAGTGATTTCTGAGACGCAGCAAGGGGCACTGCTGGTAACGCTTGCTTGGGGTTTGGGTGTGGCTGTCCTCCAGCACATCACTGTGTCCAGGCTCCTGGTTTATAAGTCAGTGACGACCGGGCCTGCTCTACTCAATCCCGGGACGTTGCTGTGTCCCGGGCAGCCAGCAGCTGTGCCCGTATGTGTGACTCTTGACATCCGCCTGGGGCCAGCTCAGCCGGCCGCTCACTTAGGTAGGCCTACAGTGCCCTCGCACTGCCAGCAACATCGGGGAGTCGTGACCGAGGCCCTGTGGACACCACGTGCTCTCTGGCCCTTTACAGACACACCCGGCGAACCCCTGACTTGAATTCCTCTGCAGTTAATCATTTGTCTTCATGCCCTGCCTCTACTCTAAGGTCGCATCTCCTTGCTCCAAATCACTTCTTCTGTTCCCAGTGTCCTTCTCGAAAGCCCTTCCAGGGTTCTGGAGCCCTCCGTTCAGAGTTCTGTCTCCGCAGCTTTACTTTAGATGCCCTGACCATGTCCTGCCTGCCGCCACTGCAGCCTCTTCTGGGGGCCCGCCTTCCTGCCCCTGTCTCCCCGTAACTTGGGTTCCCTGTCTCCCCGTAACTTGGGTTCCCTGTCTCTCGAGCTTCCCCCTTCTCAGAGCGCTGATCCCTCTGCATTTGCATCACCCTTCAGGATTCCCTTCCTGTGTTCCTCCCCGAGAATTCTGCCTTGTTTCCGTGGTGGCTGCCCCCTGCCCCCCGTCTCTCCCTGTGCTGTCTGTGCCTGTGACCCCGATCACGCGTGGGTTGCTCTGTCTCCCCGGCGTCCGCGCCAGCACCGTGCCTGCGCATAGTAGGTCTGGCTTCAACGAGTGACTGAATGAATGAGCGGAGGTGTTGCAAGAGTAAAGATCGTCTTTGTGAAAACTGCTTACCGCTTCAAAGCTGAACGTGTCTGGCACTGAGCTCTTTCTGGAAGCCGACCCAGGCGCCTTGCCACTGACCACGTTTTGGGCACTGCTGCCAAAGCCCGCCCAGATCGTTAGACTTGCAGGTGAAAAAGAGACTTGGAAATCTGTGTCTCTTCTTTGATTTCCTGCTTTGTTACTTTCTTGGTGACGCTTTGCCTAGATGCTAAAACCGACACCCCCACTGAGAACGAGTCTCTGAGCCCCGAGGCCAGGTGGTGTGTGAGCAGCTGCTGGCGTGGTGGCCGGGACGCCGTGGCCGCCTGTGCTGGCCCAGAAACACACTGACCCTGAGCCTCCCTCGGGAGGGTCTGCGTCACTGTGTCCGGTGAGGCCTCGGTCTTTAGACCACAGCAGCCCGCACGGGCTCTGTGCCCCGGAGACTGAGCACTGATGGAAGGTACTTATCACTCGCGTTTGTTCAGATGCTTTTGGGGGGAAGATTTTATGTAATTCAAGTGCCTTTTCCTTTCCTTTGGAGCTAATGTCTCCCTGTTGCTAAGGACTTAGAAAAGGGGGCCAGCAGGACCTCCCTGCAGGTGGCGGAGGGTCGGGGGCAGGCTCTGTGCCAGGGGCCGCAAGCTCTGCGCGTGCCGCTGTTCGGGGTGGCAGAAGGCAGGTTCCCGTCCCCACCCAGACTCGGTGACATAAGGCCCTTGGTTGAGGCCTGTGCACCTGCACCTGAAACTACATCTCCTGGGGATTTTGATGCCCAGCCAAGTGACAGAACCACAGAACATTCCAGAAAGGGGAGCAGCTGTGCTGGAGGAGTCTGGAAAGCTGTGAAACCCGAGAGACACGTACAGAAAACTTGGGGGCACCCCCAAAACCTCCTGTATCTTGTGGTCTACTTAAGATTATTATTTTTTTAGAAATGAAATTCATAGAACACAAAGTTGGCCATTTTAAAGTGACCAGGGCCTTTACAGGTCTGTGCCACCACCCCTCTGTCTCATCCCCAAACATCACGTCACCCCGCAGGGAAACCCGTCCCCGTTGGCACTCACGCCGGCTCTCCCGCTGCCCCGTTTCTGCGGGCCGGCTTTGTGTCAGTGCTCGTACGCGCTTGTGTCTGGCTTCTTGCTCGCACGTGGTGCTCTCAAGCCTCCCCCGCTTACTGGCAGCTGTCAGGATGCCCTTTTTATCTGCCTGTGAGCCCCCCTCGCAGTTCCCTCATCCACTGATGGACGCGGTTCTTTCCGCCTCTGGGCTGGGTGCAGGGTGCTGCTGTGAGCTTGTGCGTGGGGTCTGTTCCACACCTCCCCTCGCTGCCTTTGGGTTTCTGTCCTCGTCTGCCTTCGCCAGCTGCTCATCAGGCCAGGCCAGGGGGCAGCCTGGATGGAGAGGCCCAGGGCTCAGCAGGCCCCCAGTGAGCTGGAGCATCACGTGCAAAGCTCTCTGAGGCTCACCCCTGAGCTGGGGGGCAGCAGGATGGTCGGGCAGTTAATAGGGCCAGTGGGAGGATGTTGGAGGGGCTTGGTCAGGGCTGTGAGGTTCTGCTTGGCTGTGGCTTCAGGTCTGCGCTTTGATTTTAAGGTCCAAGGTTGCCACCGGAAGCAGCCACTAGCAGGTGCAGTTGGCTCCAGGACACACACCCGCTTTGTCACCCCAAACCTTCCCTCAGTTCTCTCTCTTCTGGAAATCACTTCCCTGCTTAGCCTCCACCTGCTCACTCCCAGTCTCCGTCCTGGTTGTAGCCACAGACTAAGTCTGTCTTCCTCCGAGAAGCCTCTGTTTTGGGCTGGTGCTCCTGAATCTCCAAGGGCCACACCTTCCTGCCCCCCGGCCTGCACCCTACCTGCACCCTAGCTGCACCTGTGCCCCCAGTGGACTCTCCCCCCAGGGCAGTGGCCTGCTTAGTCTGGCTTGCTCTGACCCCTGGGTGCCTGGCACAGAGCCCGGCATGGAGATGGGGCTCCAAAAATCATTTTTTTGGGAGCAGGAAGGAATGAGTATCCATTTAAGCCTAGAACTGGAGCTGTCATTGATCCCTCCAGGTGCCCCAACATCTCCCAGCACTGCAAACGCCTCCTAAATGAGCCAGTGCTGGATGGAAGGTGTCTCCTGAGGAATCAGGTGGTCAGATGTGCTAGGGCAGGGTCAGTAGACATCTTCTGTTAAGGTGCAGAAAGTCAGTATTTTAGGCCTTTGCAGACTGTGTATGTTCTCTGTTGCCTACCCCCGGCCCCTTTTCTTTTTCACCTCCACTTCAAAATGTGAAAGACGGGCCCGCCCTGGGGGCGCAGGCCGCGTGCCCATGGGTTTGAGTCCCAGGTCCAGAGGAAACAACCAGTGTGAACAACTAAGTAAAAATTAAAATACAGATGCTTCTTCCTCCCCTCGCTTCCCACCTGCCTGCCTGTTCACCCTTGTTCCTGCCTGCACCTTTCCTTTAAAAAAGAAATTATTTTAAAAAATGTGAAAGACCCCTTCGTTTGCTGGCTCTACCAGCTGCATTTGGCCAATGGACCAGAATTTCTAGACTTGGTCTCCAAGTCCCTTTAAGACACGCTGGTTTTCAAACTTTGCCTTAATGGGCTCATGTTAGATGCCTTCATATGTTGCCTTTTATTCTGGGTAATTAAACCATTTCATTGTAAAGTTCACTGTAAAGAAAACAGAACAGAAAAGTTGTAAGAGAGAAGAGAAATCTGCTTATAAGCCCACCACTTGGACACAGCCATCATTCATGTCTTGGAACATTTTACTCTGTGTGTGTTTTCCTGATTCCTTCTTCCCCGTGCAGACGAAGTCAGCACCATAACGTGCGGTCACGGAGCCTCTCCCGCGAGGGGGGTCCTGGTGCTCGTCTTACTTCACAGGCGGGGAAACTGAGGTTCATACGTGTGAGAACAGATGCAGAGGGCTCGTCGCGCTATGTAGCAAGCCCAGGGGACACCGGTGGCGATCCCAGGCGGGTGGACGGAGGTGGAGGCTGCGGCCCCCGGGCAGCCAGAATAAGCAGAGCCGCTGTGGGGATGCAGGGGAGGTGTTCCGGCCGACTGTTGGACCCCGGGGCCAGGGACCGCCCTCTGTTCCTCTCTGACAGATGCCAGCGGCACTGCGAAGGCTGTTTTGTTGGTCTGTGTGTCCTGCCTCTTGAGATGCCAAGCCAGGAAGAATGGAAAGGATGCCCTGGACCTCTTTGCTTTGTGCTCCGTGGAATCCCTCCCGCGGGAGAGTGTGTGCGCCCACAAATGGCTCTTCTCTATGGGAGCCCCGGGTGGACCCATGCAGAGAGCAGGCATTCCTGTCTCCCTTTACCCTCCCCTGTCCTCTCCCAACAGCCTCCTAGAAACGATCGCCTGCTTTGTCTGACACCTCCCCACTCCCCGTTTTGCTGGAAGCAGCTTGCATCTCAGTTTCCATATGGCAGGGCGAGGGGAGGAGGCCCAGGAGACCGGCTCGCCGACGATGCTGAGTTCCTCCGCGTCAATGGCAGACGTGACTGAGGGCAGGACCCGGAGCGGAGTGCCTGGGAAAGCGCAAGCCCGTGCTGGGTTCTAGCTCTGTGTCACCATGGGCTGGAGCCGGGTTGTTTGTGCCTTGTCATGAGATGCCTTCCGTTGCGTGAGGCTCTGTTACAAGATGATGGGTGCTAGTCCACAGTGGCGGGTGATGATACGTCACTGTGTTAGGTTTTCATTCTGCAGCTTCAAGCCTCTGCCACACGGTTGGGTCCCTGGACATCCAGCCCCGTCCTTAGGTGCGTTCCAGAGTCCCCTCACTCACCTGGATCAGGTGTGGGAGAAAAGAGCTTGTTTTGGGAAAACAGTCTCCGGACACCTTTATTACACTTCTCACTTGGGCCACTCCGAGGGTGTTACAGGTTCTGTGCCCGAAATGGGGACTCAGATCAAACACCTCTTTCTTACTCTCAGTCCCAGAGCCACAGGGCTTCTCAGAACCCGTGCGGCTGCTCTGGCCTTGAACTCGCGGCCTCCAGAAGTGTCCTCTGAGAAGGACACCGCTCCGGCTCGAGCGGCCCCGTGGTGGCGCTGTCGAGGCAGCCCGAGCGGAGCGTGTGACGTCCACAGCTGTTGACCCACGTCTTGGGAGACTCAGCCCTTCTCTGCCCCTTTCGCTGGACACTACCATTTCCCACAGCCACCTCAGCCCTGGCTCAGCGGTCCGGTCGTCACCACTGTCCGGAGTTTACCTTCAGACACCTGGGAAGTGTCCTCTTGTCCCCTCTCTCAGGTGGGGTCAGATTGGGGTCTCTGTCGTCTCAAGGCTGACACCAGAGCCTGGGCCGCCTTCTCTAGCAATGTCGGCCTTGTCCCTGCTGCCTGCCGCCCTGTCTTCTCCGTCAGAGTCAGCCCAGGACTCTGCTCCGAGGTCCAGCCAGACCCGCCACGGCCATCGTGAAACCAGTCCTTTGCAGCATCAGCAAACAGCAGCCCAAACTCCCCTAAAATTAGTCCAGGCCCGTCTCACTGTGGGTCATCTTTCTGGTTCCAGATATTTTGCATCGAGGTGAATTTGCATCATAAGTTTGAACAAATTGGAACGAAAGGTGAACATTTCAACAATTGGACGCATTTGCTTTGGTATCTGGGCTGGGGCAGCTGGTGTGGGCGCCGGAGGACGGCCTCGGAGAACCGGGTGCCCCCGCCCAGGGACCTGTGAGTGTTGCCTTCTGGACGGGAAAAGGTCTCCGCCGATGGAGCAAGTGAAGGATTTGAGATGGGGGAGATCAACCCGGATTGAGGGCTGCAGTGGACCCTCATTGCGCTCCTGAGTCTCCTTATGAAGAGGAGGCAGAGGGAGATTTAACAGGGATGAGAAGGCTTGTGATCAGCAGGCAGATACTGGGGCGAGGACACGCCGTGTCAAGGGCTGCCGGGCGGCTTCCCCTCCGTCGTCTCCGGGTGGGGCAGGGTCCTGCAGGTGCTTGACCAGCCCGGGCACGCCTGGACTTCTTGCCGCAGGTCTGTGAGGTAAGAAATTTCTGTTGCTTTCAGCCCTCATGCGGGCGACGGTTTGTTACGGCAGCTGCAGGGGACGCGTCACGCCGTCCTGGGAGCTGGCCCTGCGTCCTTCCCCCGACGCTGAGCCACTCGCCACTTCTGCAGCTCAGAGCAGACCCGGGACTTGCGTCCAGGTCCAGTGAGGGTCGGAGCCCCTGCAGCGGCCCCTGATCTGAGCTCCGTGCTGGCCGCTGGAGTCGGAAGGTGCCGACTCACCACCGCACACAGAAGCCTCCATCACTCTAAGCTGCAGCCCAATTTCACAAGGGGTTTTCATGGAAAAAAAAAAAATCAAAAATTAAAAATGTTAAGACTTACTTACAAAACTCAAAAAAATGAAAGAAGAGCAGTAACAAGCAGTGAAGAATATGCTTATTTAAAAAACCTGAAATACATAATAAGGGATTAACATGAACAGAATTTTCAGAATTTAATAAGGAACCTGTTGGACTTAGCAGCTATCTTTTCAGCTAAGACTGAGCCATCTTTGATGTAAGCCACACCTGATTTTCAGGGTCATTAAAATGGCACACACACAAAAAAAGTGCGACTTAGAATGGAATAAAGATAGTGTTTTAAATCACCGCTTTTCTCATGTGGTTACAGAAATTTCATGGTTCCGAGAAAATATCATCTCTCAGAATAGGGGGTCCCATGTCGTCCAGCTCCCTTGTCTGCACTGGGGTGTCCCAGCAGGCGTCCCCAGACTTCTGCCCCTTCGCTCTCTGCACTGTGGTTCCGTGACTGGTGTGTCGGGGTCACTCCGAGAAAACCCCGCAGCTGCCCGTGTCGGACTCAAGTCTGGACTCACAGACTTTTGCAGACACTTGTTCTCTTCTATCGAACAATCCACAGCTCCTCCCTTCTCCTCTGCACCCTCTCCCGCCTGCCCACCTGGCCTTTGTTTGCTGAGATCATGATGCCCAGACCCTCTGCTTGTGCCGGGGAATTGAAAGGCTGATAACAGAATAGACGCACAATGACAAAGCAGTGATGTTACAGTGGAGTCTGACACGGGAACACTTCATACATAGTCACTCTGTCACAGAGGGCTTCCTGGAGTGGGGCCTGGAGTTTAGACTTAATGGTTAAGTAGGAATTTGTCGGGTGCATGGACTTGGCAGGAGCGGGTAGGGTATGCATTTCGGACAAAGAGCAGAAGGTGCCACGGCTGTGGTATGCAATGTATGTATGAGGTAGCTACTGCCACATAAAAGAAATCTCGGTGACACACAGCGGTCCACCAGGACCATGTCCTGAGTGTCTGCAAGTTGACTGGCACAGCTCTGCGGACATCAGGGGGCCTCACGCATACAGCTAGGACTGCGGTAAGCTGTGAGACTGCAGATGGGCACGGTGGCTCTGTTCCAAGTGGCTGTCATCTGCCTGCACCAGGTCATGCTCTTCTCATGGTGAGACTAAGACATGGGAGGAGAGGTAGAGCAAACACGGCCTCGTGAGGCCTGGGCGCAGGGACACCTGCGTTTCCATCCACATGGAAGTAGCTGCACGGCAGTTGGGGTGAGTGGATGTGCTGGGTTCAGTAGTATCAGCCCCCAGATTCTCTTCTTTTCTGGAACTGGAGAATATTGACCTTCCTTGGACATAGGGGTCTTTGCAGATGTAACTAATTAAGGTGAGGCCTTACTGGATGCATGGCTTGTGTTCCTAAGAAGAGGAGAAGAGACACAGGAACAAAAGGCAGAGAGGAGACAGCCGTGTGAAGATGGGGACATTGGACTTGTTACCCGACCACTGAGAGTTGCCTGGAACCACCACAGACTGGAAGAGGCGAGGAAGGCGCCTTCACCCACAAGTGTCAGAGGGAGCAGGCCCCTGATGACATCTTGTTCTCAGACTTCTGGCCTCCAGAGCTGGGAGAGGATGCATTTCTGTTGCTGAAAGCGTCCAGCTCTTGGTCGTTTGTGCAGCAGCTCTAGACAGGGAGGCCAGACTAGGTCGTGGGTGCAGGACGAAGCAGAGGACTGGGCCTGTCCCTCCAGCCATCTGGGGCGCTGAGCGTGAGGAAGGTGAGGCCACGGCAGGTAGGCAAGACAGCAGCATAAAAAGTTGGCCAGTACTAAGTAGTGACAAAGGAGATGTGGGCCCAGGGGACTTGCACGCACTGCTGGCGGGAGTGCACGATGACGCAGAGTCTGCAGCTGAGATCAGAGCTGCAGGGCCTGCGCCAGGCAGGTGCTCTGTGAACACCGCTGCACATGCACCCGAGGAGCGGTGCCCCGGAACACACGTGGCAGCATTCCTTGTCATGGCGAACGGTTGGGCACCTGCTGCCGCCCGTCAGAAGAACAGGTAATGACTTTGTGGAAGATCCAGTAAAGTGGCCTGAGGTGCCGCCTTGAAATCCACGAAGTAGGTATAGACTTTGACAGGGACACTCGCTCGTTAGCGGGCACCAAACGTAAGTTGCAGGATGTTACAGAAATGCTGTTAACTCAAGCTTAACATTGTATAAAATTAAATTGCTCATATATATTTCTTTAAAGGAAATACAGGTGGGCACTATACAAAGCTGCTATTGGATATTCAAAGGAACATTCAAGATATTTTTCAATGCAATCTGGCCCTCGTGCCATCAAAGTATTGTGTTTTTTGCTGGTGACAGGCCGGAGGCAGGCTTCGCTGAGTGAGTTCAGGAGATGAGAATGGCGATGCCGTGTCAACCTCATGGGCTTATCATGAGGATCAAGTGAATTCACGCTGTCTGGGAAAGGGTAACAGGAAGAGAAGTTGGCAGTGGAAGCGATTGACAATTTGCATCTGAATAGAAAAATGAGCCAAGGAAAAGCAGTGCACTAGTAAAATTTTAAAAAATTGCAGTCATTTCTTGTTTTGTTGTCTTCAGAGCAGTTTTGCTTCTGAATCCCCACATTGTGGAGGGAGTTTCCAGGGACCTAATTGATGGCATGTGCTTTTGATTCATCAGAAAGCCTTCTTGGACTATGACATGATCTCAGTTTGTATTTGTTCATCTTGGTTGTTCCCCCTGATCTGGGACGTGAACCCGGGTCCCTGGGATGTGTGTGGACTGCGCTTGGCAGGGTGGCAGACCCAGCTGCTCCTCCATCAGGGCGCACCTGCATTACGTATTTTTGTAGGTATATAAAATTCTAGAAGCATTGGCTGTCTGTTTTGGAACGGACTCATGGCCTGCCCATCTCTCAGAGGATGACCGTGAGACCTGCTCTTGGAAAAGGCAAGCATCACTTTGGTTTTGATCTGGAATATCCATAGTCACGGGTTGAATTTGGGCTGATTGACATCAGGCATCTGTGCTCTTGGCTTTTGCGTGGGAATTAATCTCATACTTTTCAGTGAAAATGAAATCATTCAGCCACGTTCAACACACACAAATAAAAGAGACATTGGTGCTGGGAAAAAAATATAATTATTAAAAGTGTAGAACCTGGCTCTGAGAGTACCAGCAGATAAGCTCACTCACAGGTGGAATGTGAACAGACAAAACAAAGGAACAGATGAAACAAATCAACCCTTGTATGCTTACAACAGAACTGAGGTCACCAGTCGTGACTGGGGCGGGAGCTGGGGGCGAATGGTGCAGAGCCCACTGGACACTGGTGAAGAACACCTGTGATGTGGTGGAGGGCAGGGTGTGTTGACGTATATATGAGGAATGGGGAACTTGCACATATGAGTGTATTTTAATATGTAAAAATAAAAAATAAAGAGTGCTGGGAGCTTTTCCATATACTTGGTACCACTAGTTGGTATAAAACTGGAGTGGGGAGAAGAGCTTTTATTTTTTCTGCAGTATTTAAACTTCAAAATATGAATCAAATAAGTGATTAACTTTTGTTAATTCTAGGGTGGCAGTTATAGCGATTTTTAATCTTGTTGTTCTCTCTACTTTTCTACATTTCTAAAATAGTTCCTTCAGGAGTCTTAAAAATTATAGTTAACATTTAAATAATAAAATATACATGATGTCAAAGTGAAGGAAGATAAGCCGATGTATGGATCAGTGGCCCGTTTTCATGTAATGGTTTCCAAAATATCTCTTTGGTAGTCATGGCCTCTGGTTTGGGACTGCCTGATAATTTAAGTAATTTGTGCTGAATTATAATAACAACCTACAGTATTTGTGTGTGCGTGTGTGCACACACGCGTGCGAGGGAAGGATGGTTACAGAAACCTGTTATTGAAGGAACACCTTCCTCTGCTGTCCCGCCATTGTACTTGAGCCTCCTGTTGTTGCCTGTTGTTTTTCTCCTGGTCACTTTGTAGGACTGTCATGACATTTCCAGTTCTGATAACTCCTGAGAGTCAAGTTGTTCCAATTTGACAGTCTTTGGATGTATAACTCATAAGAACTTATTTGCAGTTGTCATAAGGTACGACGTGGGTTCGGGTTTCAACAGAGCTTCCAAACCAAGTGGGAAAGCCGGCCGGGCATGCCACCAGTTCTTACTTTGAGTTTTCGTCCTGACGCTTGCTTCTGAGACGGACTGTGTGCGATGCTGTGCCTTTCCTTAATGGACAGATAGGCCACTTGCAGCATCTTCTGCAGATAGTCCGATACTGTGCGCATTACCCCTTTTTATGCTGTGTGATTTAGGGTGACTTCTCCTTGAAAGAGAAAAGTGCTCGACTGCTCAGGACCAAAGAAAGTCCTGGAAAGCATCTTAACAGAATATTCTTTCTGTCCTAGGGGACTGTCATGTCCCCAGGTCACTGAGCTTCATGATAGCCAGAGGTGAAGCCCACTGCTGGTATTTCCAGGACTCAAATACCAACTGAGCGACCCGTGCAGAGCCCCGTGTGTCCTTTTCAGGGTAGTTTTTATCACTTTTCATCTTTGCACAAGTCTCCATCTTGAAACCGTGGGATAAGAGAAAAACTATTTTCCTTCAGAGCTTGACTTGATAAACATCAGGAGGTAAAGACATTGACACACTGTCATGAGATGTTAATGTGCTTACTTCCCAAGTAGCACGGTCATTTCTTAGGAGAGCCATGCCCTTCAGGCGTCCTCAGACCTGGCAAGAACAAAGACAGAGAGACCACAGGGCTGTTTAAAGGTGGTCAGTCTGTATCCTCAGGACATACCTGGAGGTTGTGAGCAGAGACGTGACAGAGCCGGAATCTCGTTGCCTTTGCTGTCACCATGTTAGGAAACGAGAGTCGCTGCGGGCAAGCGGAGGGAAACTTGCTCTGTGGCTCTTGCTCGTGGTTATTGTGGAAAATCATTTCATTACAAGTACAAGGATGCCACCGTCAGAGGAAAGACAGGACCCGAGAGAGGAGCATGCTCAGATGCAGCCGAGGTTTGGGTGGCCACGGGGCCTCCCCCTCGAGCGTTCAGGGCAGACGTCTGTTCTTGGTGTCCGTGTGTCTGTTGTGGTAAAAACGCCACCATCGCATCCACCCTTTCTGCTTCGGCGTGTGCAGTCCAGGAGTGTGAAGTACATTCACGCCGTCGTGCAAAGATCTCGGGACCTTGTTGTCCCGCGACTCTGGCACTCGGTACCTGTTCCGCACCTGCCCTCTGCTGCCCCCGGTCGCCTCCAGTCTGCTTTCTGTCTCTGAGAGTCTGGCTGCTTAGATACCTCATGTGAGTGCCGTCCTGCGCTCTGTCTTCTACCTGGCTCTGTCACTTAGTGGAACATCTGCAGGTTCACCCACGTGGTGGCATGTGCCAGATTTCCTTCCCGCTGCGTGCTCTCCCATCGTGCGCGGAGAGCACCTCCGTTTCCTCCTCCATCGCTCAGTGGACCTGTCGTCACGTGGTGCGGTAGTGTCAACGGGGTCTCAGGGCTGGCAGGGTCCCCAGAGGCTCCGTGTGCCTGTGCCTGGAGGCGGCACCTCACATTGGCCCTCTGCTACCCCCCTGAGGAGTCTTGGATGGAGCACAGACATCTCACCTTCTAGAACCCTTCACGGGGCTTCACATACCTACCAAGTTAGGGGACCGTCATCCATTCCAGTTCTCCAGCAGGGTTTGAGTCACTTGTCCCACACCTCCCCTAGAGGTCACCCCTGTTCATTTAGCATTTTGCTTAAGGGGAAATGACAGTGACTCAGGGCCCATAGACACCTGGCGTTCAGAGGCCACGTTTAGGGCCGTCCTGCCTTCGGGGGAAACCTAGGCTGTAAAGGGAAGTGTCTTAGTGCCCTGGGTCAGCGGGAAGGAAGTGCCACAAGTGAGTGGTTTAAACAGCAGAAATGTGCTGTCTCATTTCGGAGGCTGGAAGGTGTTGACAGGGCCGTCCCCTTCTGAAGACCCTGGGGATGGGTCTGTGGCAGACCTTGTCCCTCAGCTTTGGTAGTTCTTTGATTTACGATAGGACAGCTCTGGCCTTCCCTTGGTGTTCTCCGTGCGTGTGCGCGCGTGTGTGTCTGCGTGTGGTATTTGTTCCTGTCTCCAGATTTCCCCTTTGAATAAGGACTCAGTCCTGTTGGATTAGGGCCCACTCCAGTGACCTTAACTTGAGCATCTGCCATGACCCTGTTTCCATATAAGACCCCCTCACAGGTGCTGGGGGTTAGGACTGCTGCATCTCACTCTTTCTATTTTTATTTTTGAGGGGAGGGCACAAAGTTCACCCCGCAACAGGGAGGTCGGGTAGAGCGAGCTGGAGGAGGACAAACAAATGCAAAATCAAAGCGGCAGACCTTGCCATTTGTAGGGGCCCATGAAGGGCAAGAAGGTTTGGATGGAAACGAACATCTCAAATAAACACCACTGTTAGAGCGGGTGTAGCAGCCTGCCTTTTCGGCGGGACCCCCTCCGTAGGCACTTTCTGCCTGGACTTTCACCGCCACCCTCTCTCCCCCGCCCTGGCCGGCCTCGTCCTCCGGCCCCTTCAGCGGGCGGTCATCGGTCATCGCCTGCGCTGCGGCGGGCGCACTTCTGGGTCTGGGTGGGTGGCAGTCCGGAGGCGCCAGTGCTTCGGTCCCGCCCCCACCCCAGCTCCTCGCTCCGCGGAGCTGATCAGTGCCGGCCGAGGGTCTGGGGAGAGACGCCTCTGTCCCTAAGCAGGGCGGATCGACTTCCTAAGAGCGTTATCGCTGCCGCTGCACACAATTTGCTGGAGTCGATGGAGCAGAATTGTTAGCTGTAGAAGCAAATGAAATAGACTCGGGATGTTGTTCTGTTTCAGAGAAACAAGCGACTTTCCTCTTATTCGCTTAGGATCCTATTTCCAGGGGGAAATGGCAGCGGACGCAGCACCTGATGGAGACCTTTGTGGTCCAAAGGTCTCACCATGGATCGTGTGTGACTTTGCCTTTCTCCGCTCCCGTGAAAGGCACGGCTGTGGCCTCGCTCGTGGTGCAGCAGCGTCGCCTGCCGGCTGGGCCACCCCTGGGCGTCTGACTCGGGGGTCTCGCGTGGGACCTGAGAAAGTGGGTGTCTCACAAGTTCCTGGGTGGCGCTGGTACTGGCCCCGGGCCGGGAGATGTCGCTTTCCTGACGAAACCCAGGCTCCCAGGAGCCCTTTGAACTGAGTGTGGCCGTGCCTTGCATGTACCTGCAAGTCCCCAGAAAACAGTCTTCAGTTGAGTTTTCGAGACGTGCTGCCCAGGCGACTGCACTGAATGAGCAGACTATGTCTGGAGGTCATGTAGTGCTGAGGAACATGCACAGTTTCAGCGTCTAGTTTTCAGTCCAGTGTTTAGTTGGCCCCAGGTCTGTCTCCAAAGGCCCCGTTTCTGTGGATGCGAATCAATAAGAAGCCACTGTGGAGGGGACCAGAGCCGCATATCCGTGTCGGCCTCGTCAGGGTCGCCTCCGTCTGTCAGCCACACACCCCGTCTCTCTCTGAGCGCCCTTCTCCGGGTCGGCAGCGATTCTCCTGCAGCTCCCCACCCGCAGCCTGGGGTCTCATTTCGGGCTCGGAAGCTACTGGCGTCAGATCCGGGCTGTCCTTGGTCCTCACAGGTCTTTGCTGATTGATCTTGGTTCCCAGGACCAGGGGTCAGAGCAGATGGCATATAATGCCCGCTTTGCGTGTCATCTGGGCTCCATGGAGGCGACTGCGTCTGCCTTTGCGGGGGTGACGGGCATCCTGTTTGCCCGGGGTTGCGCGGTTTAGTAGTGTTCTGGCCTCCCTCCTGGTTTGAAGCTCTGTCCCTGTTCTCGTCAACGGTGTCGGGACAGCGCAGCCCCGGCCAGTGCTCCACCAGCCTCAGCAGGAACTGGATGGACAGACGTGGCAGTGGCCGATTAAAATACTATTTATTTTTTCTAAGATGTTTTATTCTTTACATTTAAACATTTGATCCATGCAGAATCCATCTCGTTATAAGAAGTGAGGTAGGGATTACAGCGTACGAATTTCTAGATGGCTCCTGGAAGTCCTCAAATCAAACTCCGTTGAAAAATGTGTACTTTCTTCGTTGACATGAAATGTTTACTGCGTTACATTGTGTGCTTTGCCATATTGTTTTTACGTTAGATAACGTATGTATTCATTTATGAGATTTTTAGTCTTAACTAAGTAACATGCAAGACTTTAGCCCACATGTGCTGTTTAGCCCTTGAAATGGGGCGTGTTCAAATCGAGATGTGTTGTGGATGTGAATATCTGAACCGGATTTTGAAAGAAAAATGACAATATATGTAATGCAGCTTCTCAGTAATTTTTATAGTAGTCGCATGTTAGACTGATAGTTTGCATGTACTAGGTAAAATAAAATCGATTAATTTTACATGTTTTCACAGGTTTTTTTTTGCTTTTTTTGGGGAACTTCTGGCTCCCATTGTATTTTTAAGGTACAGTGTGGCTTTATACTTTCCTGCTCTGTCTGGTCAGGTACTAGCCTGGTAAGCATTGAAACTTTATTATCTGTTAGTCCTCCTTGTGTTACTTTTCTTTTGAAAAGTTTCTGCATTATGCTTGCAGCCTGTTTTTCCAACTTCACACTTGGCTCTCTGGTTTCAATGACAGCTTCTAGGTATTTCTTATGGGCTTTGTTTCAGTCGTGTGGATTAGATGGAAGTGACAGCTTTATGGTGATGAGAGTTTCTGCAGAAGAGCGAGGCAGTAGCCACCCTTTGTCCCAGCCTTTCTGGCCCTTGGTAGCATTTCGGGTTTTCTTTGTAAGGAGTTTTCATATTTTTGGTGGAGTGTATTCCTGAGTACGCCATTCCTTGGTTTCGGCTGTAAATGGCATCTTTCTTTCATAATAGATCTTCTCTCGCCTTTGTTTTTTCCTAGGAAAACCACTGGTTTTTCCAAACTCTCTGCACTGAACCACCAAACCGAAGGCTCTTGTTTAGTAACTGCTTGTTAGCTGATTCTCTGAGATTTGTAGATGTAGTATGTTCACGTAGAATTATGGTTTCTTTTCTGTTCCCAGTTTTTATCCCTCTTATGTTCTATTTTTCTCTGTGTTTTTGTCTTGCTGCATTGATAACTCAGCATTTAACGATCAGAGGTGTGTTAGCTGTTTAGATTTATTTCTGTCCCCACCTCCACGCATACTCAGGCTGCTTGCTTGTGAAGAACTTGCATTTTGTGTGCGGTGCTGTGTGCTTCTCTGCTCTCCTGAAGCATTAACCTGAGCGCTGGGGCAGCTGTGGGAAAGCGCGTTAGCAAGGGATTTTTATGTCGGTTTTTAAGAATGAGGTTGGCTTTAGAGTTAAGCAGCACTTCTATGATGAGGAAGTTTTTGTTGTTATGCTATTTTAAGAAGCAGTCTTCTTTTTTGTTTGCTTTTTAAAAAGACAGGTGCAGGCAGGAATGAAGAGAGGAGGAAGAAGCAATTTATTTCTTTTATTTAGTTCATCTCGGCTCTGGGATGTGAACCTGGCTTCTTGGGGTGTCTGTGGACTGCGCTCGGCTGCAGGTGGCTGCACCCGAAACCACTCCTCTGCCAGGGCGTGCCTGCAGTCTCAGGGCTTTGATTTCTGTTTTGCCATGAATTCAAACATTGAGACGCGATGGATGAGCTCTGTGAGCTTGCCTTGCATCCGAAGGTTAGTCCTGAAGTTTTAGCTGATGTTTCCTCATGCGTTTTTCTTTAAGCAGCAACTGACCCCAGCCCCTTCCAGACGTGGTGGGGAAACAAAGGAGAAATGAAGATCTGCGCCTCTAAGAAACGTACAGATTCTCCAGGAAGATAACGTCTGTGCACTTGAGGGCAAAGGGCAGTTCATAACGTCAAGCAAACCTGAGGGACATGGTCTGGTGTGTTGCAGTCGTGGGCTTTGTTCATTGTTGAATGCAGGAGGGAGGTAAAGGTGGGGAGAGCGCCTGGAAGCAGCATGGGACGGGGGCGGGATGAGGATGGGGTGGCCACACCTGGGACTTTTGCACTATGGAAGGAAAGGGAAGCAAGTGTCCAGGCTGGCCAGCCTGCGGCCTCCCGATGGGGAAGGCAAGAAAAGAACCTGATGGGGACACAGAACATGAGAAGGTCTCCATTTGTTGTCTCTGCTGCTGGAGCCTGATGTCCGCTACTAAGCAGGGGAGATGTGTTGAAGGCCTGAGTTCCCCAAATGGGTCCGGCCGTAGTTGAGTAATTAAGCTTCAGTGACCCAGATCTTTCTGCATGTGTCATTTGGTCCAGGAGCAACCTGCTGAGTGGGAGGAGGTACAGAGAGAGTTCTGGAAGAGTGGAGCAGGGCAAGAATGCACATGTCGTGAATGCCCTTTATGGTCGCACAATGGATGGAGGCCTTTAAACTTTAGAACCTCCGGGAAGGGCAGTAGTCTTTCCTGTCTGACAGTCGACAAACCTAAACTTGAAGAAGATAATAACATGTTCCAGGCAAGATGGCTGCAAGAGAGCTGTTCATTGGCTCCTGTTCTGTCTGGCTTGCAGACCCCTTATCCTGATATTTCTGAACCATGAGAGCAAGTCGGCACTCCCTGGGTGGACGCAGTTTGCAGAGGGTTGGAGGACTGTGAGTCAGGTGTCCGGTGGGAAGAGCACTGAAGTGGCTGATGGTGTCCCCCGTGCGGGGAGGGAACGAGTCGAGATGATGGGAAGCTGAAGGTCAAAGGACCCGGTGCCGCCCAGCCGACCATTTCACCCGGAACAGAAACCTCGGCTTCAGCTTGGTTCCTGGATGGCCATCCTTCCCCTGGTTTTGAACAATTCTAGTTGCTAGCAGCTTACTCTTCACCAGATTGCTTGTTCTGATTTTGAACAGCTTCAAGGAAGGTTGTCTTTCTTTATTGCTCTGTTAAAATGAGAGCAGGAACTGGGAGAAAGGAGAGGTGAGGGTGGGTTCTAGGATGCTCTTTGACTGCAGTGAGTGCTTCTCTTCTCAGGGGAGCCACATAAAGCTTCGCCTCTTCCCCTGGCGAGGTGCTGACCATGAGCGCGTGAGAGCAGCGGGGCAGCTGCAGGTCCCCAGGAGGGACGCAGTGTGGAGTTGTGTTTCTGCTGCACATCCCTGTCTTCATTGCGGCCACTAGCCTTGTGGGTGACTTGGAGGCTGGAGAAATTTGATGGGCCTGGATGGGGCTGGGGTGACTTGATTTCTCTTCAAGGAACATGGGATCTTCTGCCAAAGCAGCATAATCAGAGGAAGCTCCTAAGACCTCCTGACACCCTGTGTCTTCTGTGTTGATGGCTTTGTGTTTTGTGGGTTTTGTGACTAATGGTGGCGTTCCAAGTCCCTGCTGAGAAACAGCTGTAAAGGGTTTGTTCTCTTTGACTTGTTTTCCCCCAGGGTTTTTCCTGTTTTCAGCAGTAACCTGACTTTGCCACAGGCTTTCTGAGTCACTTGAGGGACAGGAGGTATTTTGTCAGCTGGGAAACAGCTCACCATGTGACTTCAGGGCCTTTCAACAAACTCAGCAAACAGTTTTCAGAGAGGAAACCAAGAGGGCAAACATGTCTCAGATGGCACCAGACTGAAGCCTCCTTGAGCTGGACTGTGTTTCATGCAAGAAATCGGGACCGCTGGATGCCTTTTTGCTTGTCTTACCTTGAGCTTGAGAATCCAGCTACCTTTGGAGCCCTCACATCTTTTTAAACAAATTTTTGGACTGGTTCTAGTTCCCGTGGATTCTGACAGGGGAAGTGGGATGTCCGGCCGGCGCCCTGGCACCGCCTTTGTTGGAAGGAGTTCGCTGCTGTGCAGGTCCTCTGGGGCTGGCTGGCCAGGGCTCCGAAGGGCTGTGGTCCCAGCTGGAGATGAATCTGACTGCGGGGAGCCAGGGCTGGGAGCAGGTCACGGGTCACAGGCCGGGCGGGGCTGCGGTGATGCTTGGCTGCCAGAGGCCTCAGGCCTCCACATTCTGGGCAGCAGCTCCCGTGTGAGGGCCAGCCGGCCTGTAGACATGAGTTGTAGCTTTCTGGCACACCACCCACTTTATACAGATTTGTTCAGGTCCCACGTTGGAGCAGAGAGAGGGCGAGCCCTGTGCACTGGTCTGTTTGTCGTCAGCCGAGTGGGGAGGAGGCAGGTCATCCCGAAGGATATACAGCTTTGGAGGCCCCTTCCCTTCAGTGTCCTCCCTTCTCTGCTTCTCAAGAGCCAGGTGAGGACAGGCAAGTTCTCCCAGATCCAGGTGTTCTCGGCGCGTATGCCCCTGTGATTCTGGGCCAGGGATCATCAGCATCACTTATTTGGCCTCCAGTGACCTAGCTTTTCATCTTTATTTGCTGTATTTCTGACTCCATGGGCACCTCTTTGAAGGTGACAAACAGGCCTCACACCTCTTTGTCCCCAGAGCTGAAGGCAGCTTATCTGAGGTGGCATGCAGTGAGCACTGGCACAAATGAGGATCTGCCAACCTCCTTTCATTCTGATAAACAAGTGCTCTGGGCTGTTCCCGAAAGCGCTCTTGAATCCATTTCCTCCCACCTCCACGGTTGACGCCAGAATCAGATCTTTCCCGGGTTGGCTGCACCGGTCCACCATGGCCTGCAAGCAGCCAACCTCTCCCTTGCAGTCGCCACATGCCTCCCCTGCGCTGAGCCTGGGACGTCCCTTTGCACTTAGCACACAGGACAATGTCACTGCACGGCCTCTGGCTCTGCTACACCTCACCTGTCACCTGGGTCATTTGTCACCTGGGCCATTTCTTTCTTCCCTGACACCTGTCCTTGCCTGCCGCCTTCTGCTGGAAGGCTGCCAGTCTGCCCATCTCCAGTCCTGTGCCACCGCCAGGCCTGTCCACCTGCATCGATGGCTGTGCGCGTGGGTCCCCCCGAAGGTATCACCTCCCCTCTGCAGCGTGCAGGGCTCTCTCAGCACATTTTCTTTCTAGAACCAGTCAAGGTCTTTAATTACCCAGTGTCTTTCCTTCTGTTTCTTGTTTTACTTTATTGTCTTCCCCACGAGAGTGTAGGCTCCTTGTGGATAGGGACTTGTCAGGCCCCTCAGAGGGGCTATCAGCCCTAGCACAGGACCCCACGTTGGTAAATGCTTGGTAAATATCCGATGATGGGAGGAGGGAGGGCTAGAGGAAGGACAGCTGAAGGGAGGGAGGGAGTGAGAGAGGGAAGATGGAGGGGAAGAGAGAGGAAGAGAGAAAAGAGGGGGAAGGAAGCAGGAGGGAAGAAGGAGGAGGGAGACACAAGGGAGGGAGGAACAAGAGGGAGGGGAGGAGGGAGGAAGAGAGAAAAGAGGGGGAAGGAAGCAGGAGGGGAGGGAGGCAGGAGGGAGGCAGGAAGGGGACGGAGGGGAGGGAGTATGAGAGCTATCCTGGGTTTACAGAGGGGCCGTGCCAGCTCCCGCAGGCTCCCATCGGCCATTCCAGCCAGAAGACCAAGTGAGATGTAGAAGCTTGGGGACCGTTGACTCACCACGGGTATCTCTGGGGCGGGAGAGGCTCCTGAGGACAGGTGTTACGGGGTCTGTTTCCTGGGCCTGGGCTCTCCAAGCCAGCTGGCTGCCGATGGTGTTTGCCAGGCCATGTGGGCCACGTGAGTGCGTCAGTGGGCGAGGCGTCATCGCGGCTGCCCTTGGAGAGCAGCGGTGCTTCCTCTGGCTGCTGCCCCTGCTCTCTCAGGCCGGGGCCTTCTCCGCTGCCCCAGCAACGACCTGCAGGACAGGCCTGGTCCTGCGCGGAGGCGGCCCCGGCCACCACTGCCCTGCCCAGATACGCCTGCTTTCTCGTGCTGTGTCACCAGGTGCCGCAGGCGGAGTGGCTCCGCGGTGGCTGGTTTCTCTGCCGAGCTCGCACGGGCTGTAGGCCAGCGGCCGGCCGGCAGAGGTCCCATCGCTGCCCAGCTTGTGCCCGCTGGCAGAGTGCAGCAGGACGTGGGGCCGGGCTCCTCCCCGCTTGCTGGCGGAGCTCCGAGGCCACCATTGTCCCTCCCACGTGGCCCCTCTGTCTTCAGCCCAGCAGTGGCCCGTCAGCTCCTCTCGCCTTCGAATCTCTGACGTCATGCAGAAGGCTCTCTGCTGTCCAGGGCTCCTGGACTAGCTCAGCCCGTCTGGGTGCCCTCCCTGCTGAGGCCAGCTGTGCCATGGGGCACTGCGTTGTCAGGATCATTGTCCTCGACACGGCTTGGGGCGTGAGGGTGCCATCGTGAGCGGTCCGCTTAGACATCTGTCTCCCACTCCTGACCCAGGGTGAGCGCGTGCAGCCCAGAGACTGAGCAGAATGTGCCTGCCTGTCTGCAGGTGAGGCTCCTCCATGCGGGCTCCTCGGCGGGCACCAGTGATGACTGACGTCTCCTCTGACACGCCAGTCGTTCCTGTCTCTGTGTAAGTAGATGAGGAGGTTGTTGGAGACGCTCAGACACCCCCACCCACATGTTGTGGAGACAGGACCCTAAATTCCCTGGGCATCTCGGGAAATTCATTGAGATCCTTTCAGGGAACCCGAGGGGGTGAAATAATAATGATACATGGAATCATTAACAGCGATGCATGTAAAACAGTGCATTCTATGAATAAATACTCTGAGAGTCTAACAGTAAGATGCTGCCGCCTTCTCTGTCGCTCGCTCTGAGCATGCGTCCTTGCTGGCTGCTGTTCTGGCCCCCATGCCCACCCCAGACTTTCTGCCGGGACGTTTTCCTAAGAAACAGTCTACCACACTCCAGCCATTCCGGACTTACGGTGACAGCAGTGGAACTGACATGACGCCCTGCCACACGTTCACGCACCCTTCCTCCTTTCCGACGGCCCCGACCGCCAGCTGGCTCTGCCCCCTCCCTGGCAGGTAGACCCTTGTGTCGAGCTGGCAGAAGTCGCTGGGCGAGGGCTTCCCGTCTCGTGTCTCCTTCATGCCTTTTCCCTCCTGGAACAACACGGCCGCCCCTGCGATGAAGCCACAGCGGCCCCGGGGCTGCGGGGCGGACGCCAGGGGAGCGCGGCGCCTCCTGCGGGTGTGGGGGCCACACGCAGGGTGGACCCCTGGCCTTTTTGCTGAGTGAGATGCACACCCTTCCTGTGTTGAATAAATTGCTGCAAATGGCGTTGTGTGTTTTTCCTAATCAAGCATAATCTGAACTCGTTCTCTGGGCCAAACTTTGGCGCAGGGAAAAGCAGCTGGCGGCGCCTCACGTGCCCACGCGGGCTCGGCCGAGCTGGCCGTGATGTCCAGCCACCGCCTCCTCTTCCTTGGCGTTTAGTTTCTGAGTTCAGGACAAAGAATGCTCAACAGGAGGGCTGGCCAGAGCCTGATGGGGGCGGAGAAGGCAGGAGGCCAGGCGGGGAACGTGATGACTCACGTGGTTTCCGAGGGGGAACAGTTCTTCTTCCCACGGTACCTCTGGCAGGCCCAGTGGTCTGGGAAGGGAGCCCCACGGACCCCAGGAAATAATCTGTGTTTGACAAATAGAGAGAACAAACTTAGAAACGGCGACCTTTTCTTGGCGAGCTTCTCCGAGGGCTGGGGTGGTGAAAAATAATCATTACGTCTCCGTTGGCCCGGGCCCCTGAGCAGAAACGAGAGAGGGTATTGATGAGCTCAATGGCTCTTTAAAGAGCTAGTTGTGTTTGTCCCCATAGGCCTCAAAAGCAGGCGGCCTCTCTGTCTCCGTATCTATTGGATTTTAGATGGCAACGCACACAAATGCTGTTTCCACTGGGTAAATATTAGACTGACGATTGGATGGGGCGACAGCAGAGAGAATCTGTTGGTGGGAGGTGGGGGACTGGGCACTCTACATCAGAGTGCCCGAAGCTGGCTGTGCTGTGAGCCCCCGGCCCTCCTCCTGCCCCCTCATCGCACCGAGCTTTCCAGAGTGACCACACGACTGTCATCCCGGTGAGGGAACGTGACGGCACTGTCTCCAGACAGTGTCTCCTTCTATCCTACCACGGGGCAGCCTTTTACAGGCTCACTTAGGTCTCAGCGTTGGAGATTTTGTTACAACCGGAGTCTGTTTTCCTTCTCCTTCCCTGTTGCTTCCTCTGCTGAGAGATCCGTTCGCAGTATTCAGGGTCACGGTTAAGAGTAATCGAGAGCTTATTACATGGGAGGAATTCTTCTAAGTGCATTGTATGGATCTCTTTATTCTGCTTCCTGAGAGAGGCTCTGGGCCCAGCCCTTGGGATCTGCAAGCTTTGTCCTGAGGTGGCAATTTGGGCTTCTTTTTTTTGTTTTTTATTTTGCAAATCTTGAAAGCTTTATAGATAAAATCTTGTCTTCTTAAATGACTCACTCAGAGGCCTGTGGGCCCCTCCATTGCTCCCCAATTTCTCTTCTTTCATTAACCAGCCCACAGACCGTTTCGGGTGCCTTGTGCCCAGTTACCGGGGGTTGGGGAGCCCCTGCGGGGGGCCGCGGCATATTTGTGCGCCGCTCTTGTGGGAGCCAGACGTCTTTGACGAGCTATTGATCACTAATGTTGGTCTCACGCCTGTGATTTTTATGTTTGCGCTCCATCTGGACAGAGACTAGGAGACAACACATTTCTCAGCTAGGAGGGGTTTGGGACGACAGGCTTGAGATTCTCATTAAACTGGGGGGCACTGTGCCACCTCCTGTGGGAGGGAGAGCTGAACACCACCCCCAGATCCCCCCCACCAGCCTCCTGAGAAGCCAACTTTGAGAGAGAGAAAGACAACGGGCCTGTGTCTTGAGAATGCAAAACTTGCTGATTTCCAGCAGCAGCTCCTAGAAGTGGCCTGATACCTTAAATCCCATTTTCACAAATCCCCCGTTCTCAGCTGTCCCCTAGTCTGTCCTCCGAGCTGGCCTATTACAAGAGTTTTACCTTCTCTCTCCGGTCAGCAGAAGTGATAAAAAAAAGGCAGGGACCTCCAGAAACAGAAGACCTGAGCTGCATAACTGGCCTTTCCTTTCTAGAAGGGGTGGTGCTGCTCAGGTCAGCCTGTGCCCTGGGCTCTAGAGAGCCAGCAGGGGCATGCTGAGCCCCACCTGTCCCTGGGAGGGGCTGCCTGCGGAGGAGGGGACTAAGGACAGAGCTCTTGAGGGTGCTGACCCCAGGAGGTGAGCTAGCGAGAGGCCTTTCAGGAGAAACAAGTTCCCATTTGTTCTCTGGTTTGCTTTCATGGGGGAGGCTTCCTTGCATGCCCTGGGGAAGCTAGAAACCCAGTGTAACCCCAGGATTCATGGTCCTCTGACCGGAAGGCGCTTCTCTGAGCTAATCCTCCCATTGCCTTTTTAATAGACATCAAATGGGAGCCTTCCCAGGCTAGTCCCGGTGTATTACAGCTGACTTAATTCTCATCAGCGCGTATGCCCTCAGCTAGATGTCAAAAGCTTACTTGCTCATGGAGATATTAAGCTGATAGAGCAGTTTATTATTTGCTCGCATTGCCAGCTTCTCTTCCCGGGGCCCTGGCAGCCACACACATGCTCAGGACTCGCTTGGTTTGGGGCGTAACAGAGAAACCCTGTTTGGAGCCAGTGTGGCGGGGCTGGTCCCCGTGTGCTGCAGCTTCTGAAGGGCTTGTCACCAGCAACGCGCTCGTATTTCCAGCCCACATAGAGAGTATTACGGGTGGGAAGGTGTGAAAGCTGTGACCAATTTGTAGCAAGTGGCAAGTTGGGTATCTGGTTCCTAGTTCAGAGCCAGACGTGAATTCCGTTTTGGAGGGGCCGGAGGGAGCCTGGTGGGGGGTGTATTCTGCTGACATCTTTCCTCCAACCCTATAAATGACCCTGGCTTATTTAGTGGCTCTTTTTCTTGGCTTATTTTTTAAAAAGCTGTTGCTGAGAGCTTAAAGGCCCAGCGGTTTGGGAACTTTTAAAAATGAGTCAACCAAAACATGTCAGTAGATAATGAGACTGCCTAGTCAACTGCTGGTGACGTGTCCACTTTCTCCCGGGGGACAGATCCCCACACCCTGGCGGGATGAGTCCATTCGGGGAAGAAGCCCTGCCACATGGACTGGGACGGTCGCCAGGCTGAGAGACTGTTCCAGAGGCCACGACATTCTGAGAGGGACTCACCTCGTTGGGGCCTGTGCTCTTCACACGTGCGTCCTGGGCTGCACCGTATTTAACAATATCGAAGAGAAGGCCAGCAGCCTTTTTGATCACCGTCTATTCCCCCAGATAACTGGACAGATGAATTTGTTGTGTCTCCTTTCAGATCGTTTCCTGTGTTTCGATAACAGATTTCTTGAAAATACGTGTAGAAAACGTGGGCGTGGGGAGGGAGCCGGAGGGGACGGGAGAGAACAGAAATGGCATGTTTCTCTGCCTCCAGGGTCCTGTGCGCCAAGGAGGCCCCCTGGTTGTCCTCTGGGACATGTTCAGTGGACCCTGAAATGATCATTTCTTCTCTTCACCCCACCCCTGCTCCCCTGCCACTTGGCTCCTGAATGTTGCTGTTTCTGCTCTGCCCCGTGGGGCGTGACAGCCCTCCCGCCTCTGCAGCCTTCCCTGTGGGGCTCCCGTCCTGTTTGCTGCTGTTTCCCGCTGAGTTTCGGTTTCGTCCCTGAACCAGCAGGCTTTCCATCTGTCCCCAGGTGGGACCGTCCCATTTGGTTCCATTTAAAAGGTGCACCCTGTAACTTTCCTGCCTTCCTGCTATCTTGTTCCTCCAGAGTGTGCCCCCGGGCATGGGAGCAGCACCCACGGCCTTTTGCCCGTGGAACCCAGGACAGGTGTCCTCCCCTTCCAGCCCGACCTCCCCTGGTGGCTTGTGATCACGTGTATTTCAGAACGGGGAGTCCTCTGGACTCAAATGGACTCAGGCAGGGTACAGTGAGGGGACAGAGCAAACCCATGTTGGTGAATCAATCTCCCGCCACATACACACACGAAAGAATAAACAACAAATGTGTTCCTTTCAGTTAATGAGCTTTTTGGAAGGCTCAGGGCTGTGTCCTCGGTGCGTCTGTAGGCTGTTCTGTGGTTGAGATGGATCCAGTCTGGCTATCTTCCTCACCTTGCTCCTGTCTGGGTACATGCAGGGCAGAGTTCTGCAGCCCCCTTCCACTCCCTGACCCTGGGGCAGGCGCAGGAGCCAAGTGCGCAGGCGCTCGGTGGGCGGGGGTCTCTGTGAAAGTCACACGGCCCTGCTTGCCGCCCACCCACCTGCACCTGCTGCCACGGAAGGCGCTGGGTGGAGGTGGGTGGACCCGTCCTGGTGGGAAAGAGATAGATGAAGGAGCCAGACTGCATGAAGTGGTCCAAGCTGCTTTCTCCACGGAGCCGGGCCGTCCTGTTGGCCTGCAGGGGCGCCTCTAAATTCCGTCCAGACCCCTGCCCGTCCCACATGCCCCCTTAGCTCAGGGGTTTCTTGGACAACAGATATGCATTTGCTCCTATTACCAAAGCGGAACATTGCTCGCCAGGTCCCTAAGGGAGCACATTAATCTTCCCCCTGCTCCCACGCCTGCCTGCAGGATGAGTTACGGGTTAGCTGAGGGATGATGTGACCGCGGGAGGAGGGCGGGACCAGAGCGGGCCCAGGGGTCTGGATATGAGTTGCTTACCTGGAGGCAGCGGCCACAGACAAAAGCGTAGACCGGGCAGGGAGGGTGCTCCCCTGAGACGTGAGGGCTGGGACGCAGTTTACCGGCTCTTGGAGCCCCCGTATCTGGCAGTGACGGTCCCTCCAGCCACTGTGTGTTTACCCCGGGGCTGATTTGCCGGCTCCTCCTGCGTCCACCGCACGTGTCCCCTGGGGCTGCCTCCTCTTGTCCCACCTGTGCGTCCACTGATGGAGAGAAGCAGTCGGTACCTTTCGCCTCTGGTGGGCTTGTGTTTTTTGCAAAGTCGTCTTTCCTTTTTGCCAGAGCTTTCCAGGATGCATTCTTTTTCTAGCTGGGGAAGGGACACTAGTGCTTTTTGTCCCTTGTGAGCACACGTCGCCCGAGTACCACGGACACTCAGCCTTTCATCTCCTTTTTGGAGGCAGGCCAAGATGTGGAGTCATCTTAGAACTTTGTTTTCCAGATAACATAGAGACACACACACACACACACACACACACACACACACACACACACACCCGTGGTTACATTTGCTCATTCATCTCAGCCCCGTGCTTTTTCCGTAATAAAAATGATCATTTCACTATAGCTGATCTAGGAGTTTCTGAAACGCTTTGTCACCTTCAGCGCGCTCACACCTGTCTCCTGTGGTCGCACTCACACCTGTCTCCTGTGGGTGTGGCCTCAGCCTCCGTGTGGTAGGGAGAGAGTGCTTATGGATAAACCTGTGAGAAGCAGCTTGTATCATCTAGCCCCCTTCCTTTCTCAGTTCAGACCCGCCTGGAAGCCCCCGGAGCTGCCTCCTGTGAGCACACAGGTGCGACGTTGCCACCAACACCCTCCTGCCAGCCCTGCCGCAGCGGTGCCAGCCTCCGCCCTCCCTGGATGCCCTCATGGCTCTAAGTGACTGCGTTGTGGTCCGCTGCTGGTTTTGTCACCTGGTGCACTCATCACCTGGATCCACCTGGGTTAGGTACCCCTGACAGCCAAGGGAGCTTTCCTCTGGGTGCACCCCACCTCATCCGACTGGCTTGGGAAGTTAGGAGTGATGGGTGGGGTTCTCTGGTGTGAGAGCGATCTCTTTGGATGAGCAATGTGCCCCTCGGCAGCAGTTGACGTGGAACAGGCCGATGGCCATGTTTTCAAACCAGGGCTGAGGTGCGTTCTTGGCAGAGCAGCTTTCCGTTCAGCCTCACCACTTTCGGGCTGTGTACGGCCCCTCCTCTCTCTGCGCCCGCTCTGTCTTCCGTCCGGTTTGCTTCCTGCCCCCCGTGTCTCCCTCTCACTTATGCCATCTGTCTCAGCGTCTTCCCATCCCCGCTCGCCGAGCCGTTGCTCTTTCCCTCTCCCTCCAGTCCCCCCGACACCCAGTGACTTGCTCCATGTCTTCCTTCTCTCTGTTAATAGAATGATGGTCCTGTTCACATTGCTGAGAATAATTAATTTCACACCACTTTCTGGCACCTGGGCGGGTCTTAAGGGCACTGTTATATCCTCTCATCCCTTTGGAGGCTGTCAGCCCCCAGCTGTGAGGTGGCTGATGAGGCTGAGGACCCACCATGACTATGGACCCCAACAAAGGGAGGCTCCTCTGGGACCCCCACCTCATGTCTGTAACTCCAGGCTGCTGTGTTCCCATCAAACGAATTCGCATGTTCGCACTGTCCCTCAGCGGCCCGAGGGTGGCCCTGATTGTGCTCAGGTCGGGTTTGCAGGCCGTGGGCAGGACTGACTAAGGTGCAGGTGCCCTCTGACCCGCCACGGACCTGCAGGGGCACCATTACCAAGCCTCTTGGGAGCTCTGTGGTTTGCCGGACCTGGCGTCTTTGTGGCCCTGCCTCCCCAGTGGCAGATTACATTCTCCTCTTCTGTTGGTATGAAGACTAATGTAACCCAGGCTGGCCGCACTGTTATACAGTCACTGTTTCATCTTTTCTCTTGACTTGCAAAAGAAGTGGCAACATTTTCAGGGACCCCCTCACGGCGGGTCACCAGCCACCACATTTCCTGTGCCTAAGGGGTCACTTGGCCCGGGCCGAGGCTCTGCTTCCAGCACCTATGGGAGCCATCACCTGGCACGGCGTACTGGTGAGTCAGAAGATGCTGGATTTATTCTTTGATTGAAAGTGCGTGCTAGAAGAATGGAGAGAACTTGACCTCTCGTCCATCACACGTGGCTGCTGGTTTCGTCTCGTAAGGGAGGATTTAGACTCCAGAAATCTCTACTGACAGATGAGAGATCAGAGGAGAGCATGTAGGCAGACAGGATTCCGAGGTGGCCCCTGAGAGTCCCCTGAGAGACCCCCGTGGGTGGACTCTACTCCCTTTACAAGCGCTCAGGCTGTCAGCGGGGTGACTTAGAGGTCATGCACAAGGTGAGTCCTTAAAGGAGGTGCAGGCCGGAGGCCAGAGAGGCTTGAAGTGCAGTGTCTCCTGCCGGAGGGGCCTCCTGCTGGGAGCCGAGCATAGGTTCTCTGTCCTTACCTACCGAACGGAGCTCTGCGGAGCTCTTGGGAGAGGACCTGCACCTCAGATGAGGTCACAGTCCCCACCATGACAACCTGGTGAGACCCCAGGCCAGGGACCCGACTTAACCCGTTCCTGGACCCTGTGCGTGGAGACCGTGAATGCAGGGTGAGCATTACTTTCAGCCACTGGACCCGCGATCGCAGCCCCGTGCAGATGCTGTGGGTGTTTGCTTCGGAATTTATGCTCAGAAAAGAGAAAAAGAGTGAGAGGTTGGGCCCACCTCCCACAGCGGGAAGCAGAAAAGCAAGCCTTAGAAGCAGGCTGCTTCAGTGCTTCTGAGCTGCCATGTCCTCATCAAACTGGGAGAAGCTGAGTAATTAATCCTGCTGCGAGCTGAGTGAAGCCGGGGCGAAGCCCCACTCTGAGAAATCCAGCTTCAAAACCTCCGCCTCTCTTTGAAGTGGCTTCATACCACTCAGGCGCTCGTTCCCAGCTTCAAGATGCCCAGGGTCGCGCTACCCCTCCCCTCCGGCCCTCCTTGGGGTCACTCACTGGGCCCCCGACTCGCCCTCCTCCAGCCCAGTCCCTGGGGCTGCAGAGCCTGGCTGGCAGTTCTGTCTGGGAAGCTGTGTCTCATCCTTGGGTGCAGCAGTTATCAGAGGCAGAAAGACCAGGTTCAGAAACGGTGTGTGGTCTGAGGCCCAGGGATCAGGTTCCCGTGGGCTTGAAGAGCTGCCGAGCAGGCTGTGAGCAGGGCTGAGTCGCAGGATGGGTGGAGGCCCTGATTGTGTGGTCCCCCCTGCACCTGGCCCCAGCTCCCCGCCTATGCTCTCCCCCGCGGCCTGGGCCGAGTCGTGCTTTACCTGAAAGGGTCTGGGAGACACACACAGTCTCCTCATCTCAGCCTTGCTGCTGGCCTTCTCTGCCATCCTCTTGTCTCTCCAGTTCCCTCCGTTTTGGTTCTGGGTGACACCTGATGGCTCAGTGCCGACACGGGCCATGAGAGCACTGTCCCATCTGGTGACCAGCCTTTTGCTTGTCATTTCAGGGCATCTTTGACATTTCGTGGATTTTCCCTTGGAGACTGTAGACCTGGTTTCAGGTGGGGCCACTGCCCCAAGGCCCGTAGAATCTTTTTTTTTTCCCCCTAAAGGAAAGGTACAGGCAGGGGTGAAGGCGAGCAGAGACAGGCCGGCAGGGAGAGAGAGGAGGAGGGAGCATTTATCTATTTTATTTTGTTGTTATCTTGGTTTTCTCCTACCTCCCCATGCACTCGTTGAGTTGACCTTGATGGGGTGCCTTCCTGAAGCCTCTGTCTTTGTGCATCCTGACCGGCCACGGCCTAGTGACAGGAGGAGTGCTTGCGGGGACTTGCAGTCCGAAGCTCTGGCTTCAGTGCGGCTTGTGCTTCTGATGCACAGTGTGATCTTAACTCAGTCGTTGGCTGCTGGGACTTGGTTTCCTTAAACATAAACTAGGAGTTGTATTCTCCGCAAGGGCTCTGTAACACAGCTCCTAGACTAGGGTCACAAGTGACAGAAGTCTGTTGCCTGGCAATTTTGGAAACTAGAAGCCCCGATCAACATGTTGATAGGCTTGGTTCCTTCTGAGGATGAGGAGGGACGGATCTGTTCTAGACCCTTCTCCTTGGCTTGTAGGTGACCCTCCCGTCCTTGTGTCTTCTCATCTTCTCTCTGTGCGTGTCTGGTTCCAGATTTCCTCCTCCTGGTGGAGCACCAGTCCTGTTCACAAGGTCCCATCCTAATGACCTCATTTTTGTTTCATTGCTTCCGTAAGACCCATCTCAAACAGAGCTCCGTTCTGGGGTATCGGCGCGTCATCATGGGAGTTTTAGGGGGAGAGGGGTCATGGTGATCCCTGGCAGTCTACCACGCTAGAAGATCTGAGGATCAAATGCTATAATACAAGAGAAGGCGCTCCGGAAGCTGAGCCTGCTGGAGGCATAGCAGTTGTTCCAGCTCTCATGTTGGGCTGAGACCAGTGACTCGTCCTTCCAGCCCCGGCCACCTCTGCCCCAGCCCGCCCGAACCTGGCTTTGCGTCTAGTACTGCGACTCCTCCCCAGAGTGCGGGAAAGAGGACCTGGGGCCATCACAGCCAGTGTCTCTCTGATGGCTTTTTCTCTTGCTCTCTTCTTCCTGGTGTCCAGAACCATTATTTTATGCTTGTCAAAACTACAAAGATGGGAGATAAACCAGATGGTAGTCTGCTTTCTTTATCCGTGCTGAGATCAAGATCTCTTTGCCTTGAAAATAAGAGGCCTGGGGTTATTGTTGTTATTATTTTATTGTCATTAAAAAACAACAACAACAACAACAACAACAACTGAAGGGCTGGGTTGATTCAATTACCTTTTGGTTTTCATCCTTTCCAGCTGATGACAGCATGGAGAGGTGATAAGCTCTACTGACTGGTCTTTAAGGATGATAGAGACCTTTATGGGTGAATAAGATAGAGACCGAAGCCAAGGTGCTCCCCCTTGGCTTTTAAAATTTTTTTTGGATAAAATATCATCATCTTCCAATGTAAGGAGAAATATGTTGTTGACTGTGCTGAGCAGGGGCCCAGAGGAGGGTTGCTGCAAGCTGCGTTCTCTAAAGCTTCGTCTGTTGACTACTAACCGGCGTCCTAGGGGCCAGGCGAGCCCAGGAAACGGGGCGTTCAGTTGACACCAGTTCTTCGCTGTGGGATTTCTGAGACTTTCTCTGCTATGTGGAGACCTTCTCAAACTCCCCGAGTTTGTCTGAGGAATCCTTTCTCTTGGCACAGCCCACAGAACGGGAACTCAGTCATTGCAGCTTCAGACACGAGGGGTCACTGAGGACACCTGTCCTCACGCGGAGGCAGGCCTGGCATGTCCGCCGGCCAGTTTGTCGGTGAAGGAGCCACAGAAGGTGAAATAGCTTCTGTTCCTGAGCATAGCAAAGCAGTTGTTGGGTTCTCAGTACTCGTGTGCGGCGTGAAGGGAGAAATTGCTCTTTGCGTTGCTGTGGGTTGAGAATACGGAGGAGAATCCCAGAGCTGGGAGGCGAGGCCAGTGTTTCCTTGATTTGACTAATGTATGTGCTCATTTGAAAGGAGCTCACATGCACGCGGCCCCAGTGTGGATGTGAGCTGTTTTGACTGCACTGTGTGTCCACTGAATTTATCAGCATAAATCTACATCAGCGTACAGAGACGCATCCACGAGGCCTTAGGATTTTGGCTCTTCATCAGTCCCCAGACCCAAAACTTGTCACTTCATGTCAAGACAGTGACGTGGATAAACTTGAAACCAACAGCATAATCACGACGGGAGACAGATGATGTGCTGGTAAGAAAAAGAAAACCACCAGTCACCACTGCCAGCGCTACTGACGGCCGTGCCTGCGCGGTTCTGACCCGTCTCCACGGATTCGCTGAATGGAGTCTGCTCCCCGCTTTCGTTCTAGAGCCACCAGGAAGCCCCCGGCATCGCTGCAGGGTCCACGAGTCCTTAGGCCTGCGCTCGGCTCCCGCGGGCCCCCTCTCCAGCCCGCCCTCCGCCGTGAGGGCAGCACTGCTCCTCTCAGCTTCAGGTGCACCGGGCAGAGGCTTGGAAGCTGAGCAGTAGGATTGGGTCGTAACAAGGACTCCCTAGGGATTCAGATGGGCCGTAGACATTTTTCTTTAGATTCTTGTTTAATGAAACCACAAAATTAAGCATTTTATGTAAAACTGTCCTGACCTGTGAGATGGTCTTCTGGGGTCCCCACCGGGGATGCGTACTGATTCAGGCAAATGCTGCTGAGTGTGGGGTTTCATCTGGGCCGGTGGGCATGATCCCTGGGGGCTCTTAGGCGTCCTGGGCTCCTGAGAGTGCACACAAGCTTGTGAGTGTCTGTGTGTGGGTGCTGTGCTGTCCCCGTCATCATCCCTGACATCCTATCACCCTGACAAGGCGGCACCAACCAGAGGTACGTTTGATTTTTCCTTTCCCGTCTGGATGGCCCCTGGCTTGCTGCCGTCACGGATGGCCGTCCGCGTTGATGCGGACAGAGACTCGAATAGCCTTGACACTGGGTGTTCACTGCCCTCTCTTACTGGCCCCAAACCCCGATTCTTCCCTCTGAGTGAGTCCCGTCTTGATCGCTGGAGCCACAGGCCACGTGGAGAAGGATCTGGGTTTCCCAGCCAGGGGTCTGGGGGTTCCTGGCCAGCAGCCCTCCGGCTGTCAGATGCGTGTGCCGCCTTAGACCATCTGACCCCTGAGCAGACCCCACCTGGTCACAGAAGCGCCAGGGAGCCCGGCAACGAAACGGAGCCCAGCGGGTAGAGGCAGCTCCTCGTCGGCTGTAGGCTTTGGAGCAATGCGATCGGCTGCTGTTTTAAGACACTGATTTTCAGGGTGTTTTGTTACTTGACTGTGTGTGCCTGATACACATGCACTTTTTTTTCTGGGGATAGAAGACTTGTGTTTTAGCAGATTTCTGGAGAATCTGATGTCAGAAAGGGTAACATACGTGAGAAAGACAAGCAGAGAGTGCTCACACTGGTGAGAAGTCAGAGGCTCAGAGCGGGTAACCCGCGGCTGTTTCCATCAGCTCCAGGACGAGGTCTCAGAGTAAGAAGGGTGGCAGCTCCCTGAGGAGTCAGAAGAAAAGACCCCATTCCCCTTTAGGTAACTTTTCTTGTGTTAAGGGAAAGAGATCTCCAGTGAGAAGGGAAAGCAGGCTGGTTCCTTTGGCCGCTCTACCAGGCCCCGTCCTCTCTCGGTTACAGTAGTGGCAGGCAGCTCTTTGGGGCACAAGCAGAGTTTTCACCTGCAACCGTTGGGGTTATCTCCACATCGTCTCCTCCAGCCACATCGCTGCAGAGATCTGCACAGCTCTCAGAATCTGTTTCAGATGATTAAATATGCTTGATTATGAATAGCAACTTGGCATCAGAAATAGGAGATGGTTTTGTCCTAAAAAGATAGTTGGATTAATAGCACACTTTCCATAGCTTAAATATAGCTACATGTCCGTTCACTTCCGCCGTTGTGAAGCTCCAGGCTCAGATGCGGGAGGTGGGTGGGGAGGACCCTGGAAGATGTGGCCTTGGAGGGATCATGGGCTTCAGGGGGAGAAGATCTTACCTTCGAGAGTAGTGAGCTGGGCTGCCTACCTGAAATTGCTCTGCTAGGAAGGGGAAGAGAGAGGGGGCCCTCGGGGGCATCACAGGGAGGTAACTCCTCACCAGGTCTCAGGGCTGATTTGACCATCTTCCCAAATCACGGGGATAGAGGCTGGAGCTGGGGAGAAAGGCATGCTTTTTGCCGTTAGCTGGAATATCTTTAATATGTTTAAGCCTCTTCTATCCTCTCTGCTAATCCCTGGAGCTTTGATTTCCAGGCGATGCTGTGTTTCCACCCTTTTGGAGATTGCATGGTGCCATTCCTTTGGTGAATTCGCTGTGCAACTGAGCCCCGACACTGCCGGCCGCTGACGGTAGAGCTGGAGACAGCGCCTGCGCTAAGCTCCTGGGGCTTGGAGGCAGGAAACCGCTTCCGTGCGGTTTGGCAGATGTGACAGAGACGTGTGTGTGTGATGTCGGGGGCGCACAGAGTGGGAGGTCTGCTTAATCCAGGCCCGGGAGGCTTCCCGGGAGAGGGCACTCAGGTGTCTTCAGCCAGGCTTCTGAAGGATCACAGCTAGAGAGAAGCTTGGAAACCAGCCTCGCTGGCCTCAGATCAGGCGTCTTGCCTTTGGCTGCCGGGGAAGGGCTGAAACCGAGTTTGGGTGCAGTTCTGGTTAGACTCACCCTAACTTTTAGCGCTGAAAGAGGGACCAGTAGGAGTATCAACAGGTGCTGGGCGTGGCAGTAGTGGGGTGATGGCTTCAGGGGGGTGCAGGCCAGTGGGGGGACTCAGGACCTGGTGGAGATGGGGTTCACATTCAAAGTCAGGGCGTATGGTAACCCTGGTTCTGGTTCCCTGGACAGAGCCAAGTGACTTCGCTTTAAAAGCTAGTGGGGGCAAGTACTCAGAACTGTTGTTCTTGTCTTCAGGGCTCTGACTATGATCCCTGACCCCTGAACATGGGGATAAACTGAGGCAGATGACCTGTCTGGTAGCCTCCCAGGCAGAATCCTCGACCTCCATCTCTGTCTCTGGGGCCCTGTTTGCTGGAGGCCGTGCGGCCCTGGGCAGCGGGCTGCCGCCGGGCTCCCGAGAAAGAAGGTCATCTATTATGTAAGCATCATCCATATTCTGACTGCTGATCGGCGCCGACATTTCATTTTTTTTCCATTATGAGGAATTGCTTAAGATCCTGTTATGAGTGTCATTATTATTGCAATTTCTCGGTAATAAAAACAGCATCCATTATGGAACGTCACCTGGTGTGTCTGGGTTAAGTGGGGCTGGCAGCAGGCGGGCGCCTTGTCAGGGGACAAAGGCCGCACAGCGTTCCCGCCCTCCCCCGCCTGTGGGGGCCGGTCCTGGGGAGCTGCTCCCCCGCGGGGTGAGGCTGCGTCTGCCAGGGGACACGAGGACCTCTGACCTTGCCTGCACCCTTCATCAGGGACAAGCCTCAGTTCGCGACACGCTCTGGAAGCCCCCTCTCCTGAACGAGCGGCGGGCCGTGTGGACTTGGCAGGCATCGGAGGCCGCTCCGCTGGGCCTTGTCCTGACAGTTGATGTGGCAAAGACACCTCCTGGGGGGGAAGAGCAGGGACAGGGCAGGATGAGGACACTGCATAGGGCGTTCAGGGACTGAGCGGCACACAGCCTGCAGTGAGCCTGGGCCGCGTGTCCCGGGGCTGCTTTGCTCGGGGACATCATTTGCCGTCATGGGCTTCATCTGGGGACAGCTGCAGCCTGCCAGGGATGCTCTAGGCTTTTCCTTTGTGCCTGTCTCTCTGGGGTCTTCAGAAACATCAGCAACAGCGCTTTCTGCCTTGTGCCTGGGACTGCACATCGGGTTTGATTTCTCGAAGGAGAGACAAGTTTATCTTCTATGTATTTATTTTAAAGCGAAGGTGCAGGCAGGAATGCAGGCGAGCAGGCAGGCAGGGAGAGAGGAGGAAGAAACCCCTCTACTTACTCTGATTTGTTCATCCCAGCTGCGCCCCTTGGCCCAGGATGTGAACCCCAGTCGTTGGGATGTGTGTGGACTGCACTCAGCCCCGGGTGGCAGACCAAGCCACTACTCCACCAGGGTGCACCGGGCCCAGATCACGTTTTGGAAGACTTATTTTCATGGAAGCATAGTGCAGGCCTCCCCCCGCCCCCCGCCATTTTCCATCCCTCGTTGTGTTTCATCCTTCTTTCCCTTTCTTTCCTCTCCTCCTTCCTTCTGGAAAGTGCTCACTTTTCTCCAGCTCCTGGCCCCAGCATGGCCTTTCTGGAATGGGTGCATTTTTCTCATCAGGGAGTTGCCCCAAACGGTGCGTCCTCATTGTCACATCAAGCTGTTACAAGGGGACAGTGGCCCCAAGTTCCATGGCCCTGCCCGGTGTTGTCTCCCAGCTTCTCCACCAGCTGAATTGGGGGTTGCCCGGGAGGGAGTGAAGAGGCCCAAGGCCTGCAGCGTGGGAAGAGCCTGTGTTTCCGGCTCCTTGGCATTTGGGAGCAGCAAGGTGACACAGCGATGCTGGACTGTCCACAGCTCCTGGAGCCCACGTGGGGCTGCCGGGTGACTCATGACCCCCCCCCGCCCCGCCCTGCACCCCCCTGCAACAGGGGGTCAGGAGCAGCTTGCATTAGTCAGGTGTTTGCCCTGGGGAGGGTTCAGACTGTCACCTCGCCACCCTCCCTGGGCTGTAAGGAGTGAGTGAGAGAGTGGGTGCGGAGGGCTTTGCAGAGCATAAAAAAATCCCGACATGTATGGAGAAGATAATGTCAAGTAAAGAGGGGTGCGCGTCCTCCAGCAGAGCTAGAGGGGGCATTTCTCCCGGGGATCTTGGCTGCTCCTGCACAGGCCAGGGCTGTGCTTCTCGTGTGCCCTTTAAGGCAGCCCACGGCCCAGCACCTGCAGTCGCTGTAGGGTGGGCCCCTGGGCCGGCAGTGGCCTCCCGACTTCTCCTGCCAGACAGGGTGGCATCTCCCACTGGGAAGGGGGTTCCTGCAGGTTCCCAGGGACCTGTCCCTTGTCCTCTGCCACGTGACCTGAAGGGTGGGACATGTTGGGAGTCCCAGTGGGGAGCCTGACACTGCCCCTAGGGAGTGTTGCCAGGCCTGGGGTTTGGAAGATGCATCCTTGGCAGCACCCCAGGGTGTCTCCTGGTCCCTGGCCCTTCCGGATCCTCATGCTCTTGCAGGTGGGTGCCGGTGGGGGACGTACTGCGTCTCTGGATTTTACAAGGGCAGCTTGGAAGTGAAGCTGGGGTGGGGTGTCACTAGTCCACCCACCCCAGCCCTGGGACCCAGCGATGCTGCCCACAGGAAACGACGGGTAAAACAGGAAGGAGTGCGTGAGGGCTGCTTGCCCCCGCTTTGCGCCTGAAATGCTGTCCTCAGAGCCACGCCTGGGCACCGGGAAGACCCCAGTGCCTCCCAGCACTGCAGGGGCGGCTGCCCATCAACGGACGCCACTTGTTTTTTTTCTTCTTGATGTCATCGCTGCCTGCCACTCCCTTGTCTGTCTCTGGAGAATGCAGGATTCATGAGCACGGGTGCTAACCTGCGTCACTCACACAACTGGGCACAGTTGATGCTGCTACAAATTTGCCTGAAGACATGCAGGCTGCCAGGGAGCCACCTTAGAAAGAGTGGTAAAATCACAGCCAGAGAGGGTCTGGGGAAGTCAGCACTCTAGCAGCAGGGAGCCCGGGGCCTGGTGGTCCTAAATCCTCCCGTCGGCACTGCCCACACTTGGCCTGATCACTTGGGACTGTGTGTGTGTGTGTGTGTGTGTGTGTGTGTGTGTGTCTGTCTGTCTGTGGGGGGTCCTGTGCACGGCAGGGTGTTTAGCTGCATCCCTGGCCCCTGCCCACTAGAAACCAGCACCACTCCTCTCCCCAAGCCCTGTGTCCAAAAATGCTCCTTGCCCAGTGTCCCTGGCCCGGTGCGCGGAGGGCAGATCCGCCCCCGGGAAACCACCCTTCTCGGTGAAAGCTGGGGGCTCTGCAGACCTTCCCATGTGGGCGCCACCAGAGCAGGCACTCAGCGTTCCCTCCCGCTGCAGCCCTGCCGGAGCACAGCTCCCTCCGCAGCCCCTCTCCCCCAGCGCATCCATCATCGAAAATGAGAAGACAAAGAAGGAGAATCAACCAACACTCTCCTAGTGAAACATGCCTTGTGTCGTTGCAGCGATTCTGTGCGTGTCAGCACGGGCTGTAGAATCAGCAATAACAAAAGCATATAAATAAAGAGCTGTGACTCGGTGGCCCCCGGCACAGACGCCAGCTGTCACTGGGGGGGCGGCCAGAGGGGGCTTCTGCAGGGGAGACTGGTCTTCTCAAAGCCCCTTCTGTCCCCAGGATCTGTCCATCTGTAGTGTCAATCCTAGTGGTGACACAGTGTGGCAGGCTCCCTCTCTTTGTGCGTGTGCCAGGGACAGAGCAGGTGAAGTCGGGGAGCCCCCAGGATTCCACTGAGGGGCCGGGGGCTTTAATGAGGAGGTTCACACGGAGGCTTAGTCCCCTTTCTAAGCAAGGTTCAGGGAGGTATCGGCACCTCTGGTACAGTGCACCACGTTAGTGGTGAGGCCAGTGGCCGTGTATTGGACACAGGAGAAGACACGAGAGGGGAGCTTTATGTTTTCATTTTTAACATTTAATTGGCAAAGAGTGACATCATGTATCGAATCATTAGATGCTCTTGCTGGTTCCTGGTCAGCAGAGCAGGAAGAGAAGAGGCGTATGTCTGTCTCTGCGTGTCTGTGCCTGTGTATGTGTGTTTCTGTCCATGTGTTCTTATGTGTTCGTGTGTCCAGGTATGTTTGTGTATATCTGTGTGTATCTGTGTGTGTCTGTGTGTCCGTGTGTGTATCTGTGTGTGTCTGGGTCCATGTGTTTGTCCGTGTGTGGCTGTGTGTAAGACACATCCAGGGCTGACACTGTGAGCCTCCCTCATGAAAAATTCCGACCCTGTAAAACAGCGTTGTGTTTGCTTGTAAATGGATGTATCTCAGTGCTTGGGTTATCAGTCTCTGTTCATGTTAGAGTCACATCATTTAAATGAAACTTTCTGTATAGTTGGAACTATTTTGGTCTGGTTTTCAAAAAAATACCTGCTGTATATGAGATGATCCTACTCACCTTCCTTCAGTGTCGGGTGTCGGGGGGCACTCCCATCTCCCTGTCCCCTCGAGAGCTGGGCGTTTGTGTGTCGTCAGAGGACTTGGGGTCCCTACCGACACCACTGGAAGCAGAGCTCATGGCCCCTGTGTGTTCACAGCTCTTTGTGTGAGAGCTGGACCCTGCCTTGCCCCCACATCTCCACAGAGTCGACAGTGCGCATTTGTCAAATAAACGTGAGATTACGCTCACAGGACGTAACTAAATACGTGTGTGTCCTCCAGGCGCACCGTTTCTTCCGTGACGGCCTTTTGTGTCCTCCCCTCCCCTTTCCTGAAACCACTGACCTTGGCTCCAGACCCAGGCTGCCCTCTGGGTGTCTCCTGCCAGCTCGGGAGCGAGTCCTGTGCGGCTGCCGTGGCCGTGGGGAGGTGGCTGTGTGGCCCCCATCTCCCCCAGGCGGCTTTCTCCCGTTTCCAGGGTTAGCACGGAGGATCCCAGAAGTTCTGCACCGGGAAGTTGTCCTCTTCCTTGACAGCCGGGTCTGGCCCTGGGCGGCCAGGGACAGCCCAGCCCGGGTGCCCTCGGCAGAGCGTGCCACGTGGCCGGGCGGTCTGGGGAGCAGAGGGGGTCGAGGGGTGACGGTGACGCCTCTGATTCTCGTTTCAGGGCGCAGCGGAAGACCCCCAGACTGCTCTGGCTTTGAACTTGGACCCCGTGCTGCTGAAGAAGTCGGACCGGGAGGCTCCCAGCTGGCTGCCCCCCGAGAGGGAGCTGTCCATCCGGATAGGTAGCGCGGGGTTTTTCTCAGGCAAGCGCCCTGCTGCAGCCCGCGCTGAGTGAGATGGGCAGCCTCGCCTGGTGGCCGGGGGCGGACGAGGGCCCTGCCGGGTGTGTGCCGGCCCTCCAGATGGGCGCTGCTGCAAGGCCGAGCTGCCCCCTCCTCCCCTGCCCTCCAGCTGCCCTCTCAGTGCAGGGGCAGCGGGACGCCGTGTCCGTCTCCCCAGCTGGGGCGAGCGGCCAGAGCCCCCTGGTGGGATGGGGCTGGCCTGGGCGGCAGGGTGTGGGCACCTGTCCCTCGGTCTCCCCATCTCTGACGGACCCGGATGCTTCTTTCATGTATGAGACTTTCCTCTTTTTGATTCATCCGGGAAACTATGGCTGTTTCTCTCACTGATTCAGTTTGGAGCCAGAAAACCTAAACACACTGACCGCCGAGGCTGCTGTGCCTTCCTCTCAGAGGAGTGGGGCCGTGTCTCTGGAGACAACGAGGTGGCGTGTCCCAGATCTGCCCACTGAGCAGGACCTGGGGAGCACAGGCCTTGGTGTCAAGACAGCCCCCAGCCTGCCCGCTGCCCATGCAGGCCCTGGGCTCACGTCAGGGTCCGTTAGCAGGAGGCCAGGGCGGCTCAGAGTTGATTTCAGTCCCACCTGCAGCCCACAGGCCCGGGCACTGTAACATATATGTCCCTCACTGTCCCACGTTGTGCGTGCACCGAGGACTTGGGAATGAACACGTGCTTGGGTCGCTGAGAAGGGCTGTCTCCCCGGCCCGGGTGGGTTTCCTCTGCAGTGTCGGGCAGAGACAGACCGCTGGCCGCTTGGTGACTGGTGATATCTGCTTGCTGTTTTATCATGTGTAGCTGGCGCCGGCTTTTCCACCCCGGGGAGAGTAAACACTCAGGTCACAGCGAGACCTCGGCCCGTGCTCAGCCATCATGTATGTCCCTGTGATGTCCTCTGGGAGGATTCACTGAGGCCTCTCCACCGGGGCGCCCCTCACAGCCTCTCGCCACTTCCTTCTCGGAGTGGGATCCGGGAATGAAAGCTCCACCAACCCGAGCTCCAGGAGTGGAGGGCTGGCAGGCAGACCCCTCCTGTCTCCGTGGTACGTCTCAGTCATACTCCAGTTGGGCCGGGGACAGGGACAGGGACTTTCCACAGTTCTCACTGGCTGTGCACCCCACTAGCGTGTCCGGGTGTCCCGTGGAAGACATGCCAGTCCTTGTTCTGAGCCTGCTCTGCAGTGGAAAAGTGGGCCGGATTTTAGTCTGTCTCTGTAAAAAACAAGTCTTCTGAGCTCCAGGGGGCTGGCTCAGTGCTGTCCATCAAAGAAGGTCAGAAGTCGTGGACCCTTTCATGACCCTTGCCAATGGGACACTGCAAATGCAGGGTCAGCGGGAGTTGGCTTTGCAGAGGGACCTCCCGGGACTGTGGCCTCTCCTCGGCCAAGCCCGCGTGGAGCAGTAAGCTGTGACTGTGTGGGAGGACATGCAATTCTGTCCCCTGCTCAGGAACACCTAGGTTACCAAGCAACCTGCAGTCCCTGTCGCTAACTATTCACATACAAAAGCAAACGCCCTTGAAGGAGCTGGAGGGCAGTTTGCCTGGACGCAGAGCCCAGTGTCTCTGGAAAGGTTGATAGCCTTCTCACCTGGACATACCTGGGCGTGTCAGGCGGTTGAAGGCTTTAAAACTGATCGCGGCATTTGGTGACTGGCTCATGCAGAGTGAGCAAGGATTTGCATTCTCTGTACCATCTGGATTTGCCTTTAAGCTTGCTGTAAATGGAGCAAGGAGATTGGTTTAATGGGTATTTAGTGACTGATATCAGCCTTTAAAAAATAATCTTGGCACTGCTGCTGTAGTGTCCTGTAATTGGTTCGGCAAGAGGAAAAATCACACAGTGGGAGAGAAGGCTCAGCAGTCTACAGCGTTTATGATCGACTTTCCTCCTTATATCTTGGTGCCAAATGTTTTCCAACATCGACTATTCTCAAGGGGGCAAGGCTGGGGATATTTTGGGATTTCGTTAGACCACAAGTTCTTTAGCTCTTTTAAACATCTCAGAATCTCTCTCCAGCTACTTATTTATCTCTAACTAGCTTTCTTTTAATTAAAAAAATAATATCGTGGACGACAAATTTCAAAAGTAATTTTTCTTCTAACTCCAAATCCCATATGGTTCAGGCTCCCCGCTCAGATCTACAGATGTTTTGGATGTTGGTACCACCAGACTTGCCCATTGTTCCGGGCCCTGTGTTTTTCTCTTGACATACCGGCCTCTGTTTCCTGGGCATTCGTACATCCGTTCATCCCATCCCTGTTATCGGTCATAATCTTACCTAATTAGCTGCCTCTTGCTGGTCCTCTGGGGTGTTTGCTTGTTTTTTTTTCTCGTTGAAGGGATGTGGCAGAGTGCCACATTTTTGTATGTCCATGTCTGTGGACAATTATGCCGTTGAGTCAATTCTAGAAATTAGACCAGGGAATCTGGACAGCTGTGGCCCACACATGGTCCCCAAAGGGCTCATGAACCTCTTGAAAGTTTATACCAAAAAAAAAAAAAAAAAAGTCCTTTTGGAAGGTGAAGTTCTCCACTTTCCATCTCACTTCAGATGGCGCCCCTGTTCATCTAGGACTTGGGCTTCTCTGCTTCAGCTTCTGCCATTTTTTTTTCCTTCTCACTAGCGTGTGGCTAAAGGAGGGTCGTGAAAAGCAAACGCTCCCATTCTTTTAGCCTGTCCACGTCAGGCTGTGCTTGTCCTGAGGTGGGAACTTGAAACACCTCCCGAGTGAGTGTTGATGGCCTCTGATCCAGTCACGTGGTGGCTGGAGACATGTGTAATTGTGTCTGTGGAAGGAACAGGGATAGCAATTGGTTTTCAATGAAAGAAGTGGATTTAATTTAAGATGCTCTTTAGTTGTGAGGTGGTACCTGTTTCTTTTCTGTAGGTCTTCCCTACTTGCTGGGAATGAGAGCGAATGAGTTTCCGTGTCAGGGAAGCAGAAGCTGTAAGAAACTCTGCTTGGAAGCATTTTCCCTCCACGTCTTATTCTTTTGTAATGAGAACAACCGTCTGGCAAGCCTCGTTCTCCCGAGACAGCCATCAGATTAGAACCCATGGCTTGCAAAATGGAACTGATGCAGACCTTGCGCTGCGTGGGTTTCTGGCTTCACCTGGCTACCATCGCTCGCACCGTTCATCGTTGTATTTTAGTCTGAAGTCTTAAAGTCCTCCTGGGGTACGTCACTGACACTCTAGGTGTCATTCCCACACGGAAATAGAGCGGATCTTGGGAGGCGGCATTTGCCTTCTCTAACTCAAGTTTCCCAATGGGCCAGTCGCCAGCTCAGCACCCACAAGACTCGTCCCATGGAGAGCCAGGCTGGGTTCTTCGATGTTCTTGGGTGGCCTCCTCTCTATAGGCACCCTCCTTTCTCCTCCAGCTATCATCCTGCCCTCTTTTAATCATGCTCCTGGAATTGTTTTCCTCCCCTATTTTCCCTGTCAAACAACCTCCCTTGGGTGCCTCTGGGAAATGATTCGACAACCTGATGAATATGGCGGTATTAACCACTGGCCAGGTTTTCATGCGTTTTTATTTTATCTGCGGGCTATTGCACTAGCTGATTCATGAATCCAGCAGATGGATTTTCACACGGTGGCCCTTGGAGGATTCTGTTTTTCAGATTATGCATGCGGCGAGGGGAGGGCAGTGGATCCCCTCTCGGAAGACAAAGGGAGACCAGACATGGGTGGTAACTGCGTGCTCCTCCTTTTCCTTGGCACTGAGGTTCTTGAAATGGCCCAAAGCTAGGGAGGCAAAGAGAACGGCAACTCCTTCACGGTTCTTCCGACAACCATTGTTTTCTTCTTCCCTGTCTTTCATCTCCGCAAGTCTTCTCTACAAGAGATGTTCCAGAAATTTCAGTCAAATTCAGTAAACATCAAGACTCAGAGGGCACTGCTAGGAGAAATTCTGAGTGTCTGTCTTGTGAGTATCCAAAATAGTGCCTTTAGAGGGGTCTCTGAGACGTCGTTAGTAATCTTGACTTTTCATCAAGCAGGTCTCTAAAGGTGCAGGAATAACTTCAGAATTGCTTCACCTAACTTCCCCTTTCATTTCCAAAGAGGAGGAAGAGCAGAGAAGTTATTCATGCAGTTTTAGGCAATAGCATTGAGGCTTTTACCACGGGCCACCTTTTAACACTAAAACAATACAGAAATGTTGTGCAGAAGGGTTCCCTAGTAACCGTTGTCCGGAGTGTTTTGCATCATGGATGCTGGATAAAATGAGGACATAATTCAGAGATGCCCTCAAGCAGGACTCTGTGCGGTGGCAGGAGGGACTGTTAGCACATCCCAGCTCACGAGGATGCCAGCTGGTTTTGCAGCCTTGTGCTTCTCAGGGGCATTACACTTTGCCTGACTGATGTTTAGAATCCAAACAGCCCCTTTTCCTTTTCATTTGCCTTATTTGTTAGGCGCGATTTCATCGGCGAGGCTGTCACTGCGGAGTGCGTTTTCAGGAGGCCTGGGCCAGAGACGCTTTTAAAGCCTGTTTGACCAGCTCCCAGACCTGGTGGTTTAAGTCACAGGAGCTCGAGGTCAGGGTGTCTGCTGCGTTGGTTTCTTCCCAATCTAGAGGCACCTGTCTCCTCCCCGTGTCCTCACAGGGTCTTCCCTCCGCGTCTGTGTTCTCTTTTTACCAGTCCCGTTGGATTAGGGCTCACCCGAGGGACCTCATTCCAGCCTAATGACCTTTTTAAAAAGCCTGTCTCTGTAAATGCAGTTGCATTCGGAGATGCTGGGTGTAAGGACTGAGCGTCTGAATTCCAGGGGACACAATGCAGCCCAAAGTTTACTTAATATTGTGAAAAGTTGCTTTTCCATGGATGGTGAACCGTCTTTTAAAGGAACACCAGGGGGCAAGAACACCAGGGGGCATCTTTCTTGCCTTAAATTCTCTACTTCCTGTCCCTGCGTGTGTGAGTCTCACGCTGGGATGCACTGGGCCTGCTGAGCTGGTGCCTGGGGAGAGCTGCCGGCGCCAAGAAGGACTGAGAGCCGCTGGAGGAGAGGCAGAGAGCTTCAAGTCTGACCTCAGACTCGCAGCAGGAGCTCGTCTGAACTCAGGAAATGCAACAGCTCATTGCTACCCCTGTCCCTCATCACATCAGTGATAGACTCAGGTCAGTGGGTTAGGGTCAGCATCGGGGGTCATATTCATAGACATTTGCAACTGCATTTGTTCCCTGGGGCTGCCCTGACCAAGGAATGGTGACTTCAAACAATAGAAGTGTGAACTCTGTCACCTTGAAATCAGAGCATCTGCATGGCTGATCAGAAAGCCTGGCCTCTTCTTTTTTAAGAGGAAGGAAGGAAGAAACATTTGCATTCATTTGTTCATTTTGCTTGCTCCCTGCCCCCGGCCTTGGATGCAAACTGGAGTCCTTGGCTCTTCGTGGTCTGAGTCCCAGTGCCCTTAACGCCGGAGCCACCAGGGAGCGCCCCTGCCTTCTGGTGACTGGCATTCCTTGGCTGGGCGCTGATGACACCCGTCTCTACCACATGGCCCCACGGTGTCTCCCTTCCATGTCTGTGCATGTGTGCCTGGGTTTCCTCTCCTTTCTGTCACCAACCGCAGTCTTTAAAGGTCAGACTCAGAGCCATTTGCCTCTCTTCCAGCTGCTCTAAGTAACAGCGTCATCAGCTGTCTCTCATGCTGACAACTCAGCGTGCCCAGCCCCTCCAGGCCGAGACTGACACACAAGAGACAGGAAACGCGAGACACCAGCCCTTAGCTTCGGGGCCAGCTAATCCATTGTGACCGCTCTGTACCTTTGTGATACATGGAGGCCGTCTCCAAGGAAGCCACATTCTGGGGTCCCGGTGGGCATGGATTTGGGGGTCATTTTGCAAGCCAGCCGACTACGTCGCCCCAGGGTCGGCCCCGCTGTGACCAGCCAGAGCCTGGTTGGATTGGAGGGGCTCCTCTGTCTCCACAAGTATGGGCAAGGGGAGGAGAGGGGAAACAGGAGCAGGCCAATCCCGGCGATAACAAGACCCATTGAATTCGCTGGGGCCTTTGGAGCAGCTGCTGGGGCTCTTGGTTTGAAATATTCATTAACTGTCTACTGAGGAGTTAGGGATGCTGCCTTCTTATGCAAAATTTAACATTTGCTGGGCTAGCCGGTTCTATCATGTTTATAAGAGTTCTGACACATTTATTTCAGCTCATAAGTCTATTAAACTGGAAAATGTGTTTTTAATGGGCTTTTGGGAAACAGAACAGACAAGAGACTTGGGTCGCACCGGCTCTGTGAGGATATTCCTGCCAAGCATTTATGACCCGGAGATTCAGGAGACCGCTGCCAGCGCGGGGAACCGGGCTCTTCCTAGCATTTTGTTTTGCTTTTCAGACGTTATTTATCGATGTTATTTAGTTTTAGCAGAACCTTTTTTTTGTTTAAGACAGGGAGACTCAGGGCGGATCACAAGTCTGTGGCTCCAGTCTGGGCCGCACTTGCCCCCCCAGCCTGGTGTCCCGAGGAGAAGATGCCAGAACGTTACAGGGGACGAGGGGTGTGCGGGAGCGGAGATGTCGTGGTGGAGACTGGGCAGAGTCAGGTCGCAGCGAGAGTCACGGGCTCAGCTGTGCCCACCGCCCCTTAACTGCCGGGAGGTAAGATAGGGCCTTAGACAAGAGAACCAAAGTCAAAGTGGGAAGTGTTCCAACTGTCAGTACACAGGCCTCCCGTCACTGGGGACGCAGCGCAGCTCGCTGGCTGGTCGCCGGGCTTCCGAGGTCACTGCTGTCCCGACGCTGTGAGGTGGCTCCTTCCCTTCCTTATTGGGACTCTCGATGCCCCTTGACCCTCATTCCCGAAGGTCCGCTGTCCCTGTCACCGTCACCGTGTTGTGGGAGGGAGAACGCCGAGGCTGCAGCAGGCCAGCGCCGTTCAGGCTGTTGGTATTTGGGGCCGCTCTGTCCCTACACAGCATGTGCCTTAGCACCCCGTCCCCAGTCCCCAGCCTGACCGCCTGCAGAGGTGCTCGTGCCTGCAGAGAGGGGCCAGCTGGGAGCCCCAGGCTGCTCCACCGGCCCGGAGCGCTGGGCACAGGGCGCAGGGCGCAGAGAGGACCAGCCAGGCAGCAAGGAGCTGGAATTCCGGCCTAGCCTCTTGCTGTGGCGAGGCTGGCAGAGCCAGGCTGGGGCTGCCCGCAGGAAGAGGCACCTGTGACTGCACTGGTCCCCGTGGGCTGGCTGCCACCTCGCCATTGTCCCCGGTTGAGACCTGGTTCCAGGAAAACACGCCTACGTGGGTCCACACGCACTTTCATTCAATACCCTGGTGCCCTGGGCGTCCCTCACAGTGCCTGTCACACAGCGGGAGCCAAGGGCGTGTCACTTGAGAAAGTGAAATAAATACTGTCACTTCGGGCTCTCCTGGGGGCCGGAGACCCCAGGGACTGGGCTCCTGCACGAACCCTGCCTTGTTGGCTTTCCTGCTGTTTTGAAGTTTCCTCCTTCTTGTACGAACACTTGCGGGGCGGACAGTGGGTGCCATGGGTCAGCTGGGATGTTTAGACACGAGACTGTACTGGCACAGGCTCGAAGCAGGAGGAGGAGGAGGGCGAAGTCAGCGGCCGGGCATCCTGTGCTAGACGCTCACTTTTTACCTTCGGAGCCACGGATTCCAAGACTCGGACTCTACATTCCCACCTGTGCTTCTCTTTTCTTCCTTTCCCATCCTCATCTCTCACCTGCCTCTCAGTGTGGCTTTTTGCGGTGTGTTCTGTTCAGGGCTGGGCTTGAAACCCAGATTGATCCTTTGCCTCATTATTGGCCAGTCAGACATCTGGTGAGCTAGGGTCAGGCTCGGGGCCACCACAGTTCACCATTTAGGGAACTCTCAAGTAGTCTTTCCGTCATTCATTCATTCATTCATTTACTCACACTTCACGGAGCCAGCGATGCTTGACTGCGTCCGATCAGTGAACCTGGTCCCCACCTGCAGAGGGCAGGCATCTACCCCCACCATTGCCTGGTAATCACAGTCACACTGTGATTGTGACGCTTGATTTCTTTTAGAGTCTCTAAGGGCTGGTTACAGTTGACTAGAAAGGAAGCCACTATAGGACTGGGAGTCTCTTCTTCGCAGGAATGTTATCAAGCTCTCTGGACCGCTGGGCATTATTTGGGACTTGTCGAGTCTCGCCTTACAAGTCTCGCCTTATTGACACTCACAGAGTTTCTTCTCTTAATCCATGTTCTCGGGACTAAGGTGGGTGCTTCAGGGGGACTGACAGATGCTTCCTTTTCATCGCCAGTCCTCAGGGGACTGTCCAGTGCATGCACAGTTGCACGTGGGCTGTGTGGGTACATGGTGGTCTGTTTCCGTCCCCATAAAATCAAATATTCTTGCAGGCAAGAGAGGAAAATACCCACTGAAATCGCAGACCGGGCCCCGTGCACCTGTCTTCTGAAATCCGCTAGGAAAATGAACGATGCTTGCACACCTAGTGGCATGCTTGTGGACAGGGAAGCGAGACCGAAATGTAAAATGAAATGGGCCTTCCCATTTTTGCTGGTCTTTGTCAGCGAATCCTCGCTGAAGACATAGGTAGGCTGTTTCATGAAGTTTTAGAATCACCTGGATATTTTCTTTTTAAGTAGAAATAGTATTTCTGAAACTTAGGGCTTGCCTTCTCTTCTATTTACTATTTCTAGGATCCTTTTTTTGGGAGGCAGGGGAGGGCTCAAGTCCCAGGTCCAGGGGAAAAAGAGCCTGTGTGAACAATTGACTAAGAATAAAATTCTTCTTCCTCCTGTCTCTTCCTGCCTTCTCTCCTTCATTCCTGTCTGCACCTTTCCTCCAAAAAAAGAAAAATAAAAAAGAAAGATGCAGACAGGAATTAGGCAGGCAGGAAGAAAGAGCGATGTCTTTTGATGTAGTGCATCTTCGTTGCTCCCCGCTGCCCTGGGACGTGAGCCCTGGTCCTTGTGATGGACATGGACTGTGCTCAGACAGAGGTGACACCCTAACCGTGACGCCACCAGAGTGCATCAGAGTTCCTGTTTTACATGTGGAAACATGCATACCTGAAATCATGGCAACGGGCTTGGAAAGGCTTTGGTGAACACTGGTCGAAACCCAGGGCTGTCGTTCCAGGTGTGTGGGCCACAGGAGGTGTCTCTGTCTTTGGCGCTGTTGAAGTCCTTAGCCACTCACACGCTAGGTCGCAGGACATGTCCTGGATGCCAGGAGACTCTGGTGTGCTCTTAATCCCAGGTGTTCTCCAGCCAGCCCAGTCAGGATCAGAAAGAGCCGGACCCCTGAGCTTCATTTGCAGGAGCCCTTTTTGGGTCAGAAAACCCAACTGATGAGAAAGCAGTCAGCCTGGTATGTGAAAAAACACCACGGATCCCATCGGAACCATCGAGGTGGGGCTCCTTGGAAACAGTCAACTTGGCATGGTAATGCTCTTTGTTAGACTTTGAACTCTCTTAGGAGGCTTCTCAGGGTTGATTTACAGTCCAAATCTTTTTGTTTTTATTTTTTAAAATTTCTTTCTGTAAAGCAGTCTCTCCCCCCATCTTTGGGCATCATTTTAACAGCAACAGCGCTATCAAACAATCTTTTTCCCTTAAAGCATTCAACATAGTTGTTCCAAAGCCAGAAAGACCTCCACTGCTCTCTCTTTGCTGCTTTGCAGGGGGAGGGACGGGCCCTGCTCCCTGGCGCTGTGCTTTTTTCCCTCATATCTGTGCCCCTGGGCTTCAGCTGGCCGACCTCTCCCTTCTCTGGGGCCGTGGAGGTTGCAGAATAGGCTACAGTAAGCGATGAGGACACCATCTAGATGTAATTTGTTGTTGAAGGCATGACTGATTAAAACAAAATCATGGTTTGAATTTTTCTCTTCATTCTTATTAAAGTTTCGCTGTCAGATGACTCACCCAGGTAATGGCATTTACTCAGCCTGGGAAGAAGTATTTCTATGGTGCCGTTGTGTGCTCAGCCTCCGTGCCAGGACAGATGAAGACTGAAAGGCCTGAAGGCTCGCAGGTGATTCCAGGCAGATTCCTTGCCTTAGATTGTGTGCTATGGAGAGTTTTAACCTTTACTTTATTAATCTAACAGGCGGTAGCAAGCCTGTAACAGGTAACGTGCAACCCTTCAATCTCAGCGGCTTAGAGCCACAAAGGTTTATTTGGCTTTCCAGTTTGCTGCAGACTGCAGGTTAGCTGTGTCTCCGCTTACCTTCTGCTGCTGCGTACCAGGCTGACAAAGCAGGCCCTGGAAGGACGTGCCCAGTGGCATGGGGGTCAGGCAAGAGCAAGGGAACTGATGTGGGGAGGCAAGAGCAAGGGAACTGATGGAAACCTGAGCTGCCTCTTAAGGATTCTGTTTGGTTGTGGTGTGTCCTCTGCTCTCACACTCTGTTTCCCAGCACATCATAGAACAATGCTCGATGCTATACAGGTGAGTACACTGGCCTCTGGGGAAGCCTTGCTCGTCCAGGTGGGGACGCGCGGGTCCTCTGTTGGGAAGGGAAGCATGAATCGTTGTGAACGGAGCACAGTCTGCCATGGTCTTCCTGTCGGTCCCGGAGAATCACTTGTGAGCCTTCCACACACAAGATAAATTGACTGCTAGCCCAATGGAATACATCTCAGAGGTCACATCCAAACTTGGAATCAGGTGTGAATTTCACGCTCTCACATAAGCTGCTCATAAGTTTGGATTTAGTTGCTCTTAATCTTGGAGGCCACCCAGCTACGACTAATGACCCCAAAGCACAGCATCAGGAAATAGGTTTGCTTTCTGAGGCCCTGTCCCTCCTGGGGAGAGGCAGGGAGCGATGAGTAGTGGTCCCTCTGTCTGGGGAACAGTTATTTATGATGTTTTAAGAGAATAATTGGCTGTTTTGATAATGTTATTGTTGTTAAAATGATGTCCAAAGCAAAAACTCATCTGTGGCGAAAGGTGAGCTAAAACAAGTGACCTGGCTCACGTGTTCGACATGGTGGAACAGCACTGGGATGACCCAGTAAGCACTTCCATCGGGAAAGAAGACAAATGGCAGGCACGTTGCCGTTGGGTGCATATCCACTCTGCAGTCCCTTGGACAAGCATGTGAGGGCTCCCAGGCCGGGGCTGGAGAATGTGCCTTACCTGAATCTGCTCCAACCTTTGCCATGACCCTTGGCTTTTTGTTGGGAATTCCTTCCTGTTTGATGGTCCTCTTCGAACACCTGAAATGCCTTTCTTGGGGGTTTAGCAGATATCTCAGCCTACTTCCTTCCTGTGAAAATATGGGACCCCTAAGTTTGTTTTAGATCTCCTGTGATCACAAGCTCTTTTACCCCAGACACTGCCTCTTTGGTGATACAACTCATTCTAAACCATAATCAGTTCTCATTTTCATTTGCTTTCACTTGTTCTGTGGACCGATAGCCCCACCCACATTTCTTTTTGAGATATTTCTTCTCCAGACATTATCCTTTCTCTAGATTTAATTATGGGCACTTTGAGCTTATCAGGTTTCTGTGAGACAATGCCACTCAATCCCTTTTCCTATAGTTGGTTCCTTCCGCTGAGAGGATTAACCAGGGGTGAGGCAGGGTGGTGGCATTCTAATTCACTTAGAGATCTTAACATGCCCTAGGTTTTGTGTGCATCCTGAGTCTGAGTCTTAATTATTTGTCCTTCAGAGAGCATTTTTCATTTTTTTTCCCCTTTGATTGATAAGAGATGAAAAGAAGTTGCATATTCCAACCTTTTAAGTTCCAAACTTTCTAAATTGTCTTTTTTTCCCTCTCGTCCCTACTGGAAAACCAACCAATCATTTTTCTGAGCTCCTCTCTTTATTGTAGCACTATGTCTAATGCCCCTAATAATCACTCAGTTACCTTATTGGTACTCTGTTTTGTGACCTTTTCATCTAAAGCCGCCATCCGCCTTTCCAGTGAACGCAGGGAGCAGCTTTCCCAGAGGTGTTGCCAACCATGGAACAAGGGTCAATATTTTCCTCTCGTCTAATAGCATTTTTCTCACTGCCCAGCTCCAAAGGTCATGCTTCCCATTTAGGATTTCTCTGTTGCACTGTGCCCCACCTGTGGAGCTACTTTCTGTGTTAATTTTGCTGGCGCACCGTCAGCCCCGCATCTCAATGGCTTATGTCTGCGGAGAATGCGGCTTGGACACAGTTCTGCTCACATGCTGCTTACTCAGGTGGGGTTGTGAGTGGGCCCAGGGGCCCAGGTGTCCTGAGATGTGGAGTCAGTCCAGAAAGAATTCACGGAGAGGAGAGGCTCCATGACAGCATCCAGCACATTTACTTGGAGGAACAGAGACAGAGCTCTCTGTAGACAGTAAACTGCAGATGTTGTAAACTGAGGGAGGGCCTTATGTCTCTGGGGACTTTTCCACTTGTGTGAGAGTTGCTAGGGGTTGGTGAGGAAATGTCTCCTCTGCTGGTCTTATCTTCAGCATGCCTGTGGCTTGGCTGGTTAGTTATGCTCCTGCCAACCTGAACATCTGCAATCCTGCGTCCTTGTTCTCTAGGTCCCCTCCTCTTCCCTCTCTTCTCCCGCTTCGGTGGGAGGCGCAGCCCCACTTCGGTCACCTGTTCTCAGTGTGTCATTAACTTCACTTGGATGTTGCAGACTTTGCACTCGCGTGTGTTGCATTGTCTCGAAGAGTGACGAGGGGCCAGGCAGGGAAGCACAGGTGGCCTGTAGCCTCACCGACGAGGTGACAGTGAGCAGGCACGTGTGATTGTCTCACAGCAAGGGGACAGTTGAGTCATCGTGAACAAAAATTGCCACCCACCGGCAGGTCCATGCAGTGTTGGACACCAGATGAGAGAGAAGAGTCACATGATAATAGTCACATAGCTAATGTCACACCATGTCACCAAACCAGCAAAATTTGGGGGGAGGAGGAGGAGGAGGGGTGCGAGTGTTTTTTGTACGACATTTCTCTTAAGCTGCCTCCCCGCAATGACATTACTTACCGAGTTATAAAAACTCCTCAGAGCGGAGTGTCTGTGAAGACAGCCCGTAAAGAAACACAGTGGGCGTTTCTCCTCACAGCTGTCCCCTCTCCCACATGGTGCCTGAAGTGTCTGTGCTGCCCCGGCCCCAGCTCCCGGAGGCTTTGTTTTGTCAGCGTTTTGGCCATCGGGGCATGTTTTCAGACTGATGAGGAAGCGCGCACCTTTTGTTTCCAAGGCCCACTTTCAGCGGAGCACTGTCTGTTCTAGATCATTAAAATCCACTTAAATAGTTGTTTATTGAAGTTCACGAAGGCTATAAAGTTGATGGAAGAGCAGATGCTCCTCAGAATAGTAAGCGTGAGCCACCTCTGCTCTGGGCGTTTGGAGCTTAGTTGAAGCCTTGCTTCTGATTCGGGCTGGGCGCTTCAGCGAGTTTTCGATACCTGCCTCTGGTTGCTGCTCCGTGTCTCCCGTGCTGTGAATCGTGGCAAGTTCCTGTCTTGCACGGTTCTAAGATCTGCAGAAGTGGGAGCCAGATCTGTGTTAGAACGGGACATGCTGATGTAGGAGGCTTTCGGGAGACCTAGGTTTGAATGATTGGAATTCCGTGTTCCCCCTTGTAAGGTAGGAATAACAGTAGTTACTGCACTGAGACTCAGGTAAATTCGCATTTGTCTTAAAACCAGCAGCATGACGTAGTGAAAGTGACCTATTCTGTGAAAGAAAGATGTGTCCTCAAATTGTCGTGGCTTCAGATTTGGTGTAATAGATTAGTGAGCACTTAATAAATGGCTATCGGTGGAACCAAGAGAAATTACAGAAAATGTTTCAGTAGAAGTAGTGTTTCTCCAAGTTTCTCTTTTTGTCAAGGACCTCTTTGAGAAGTTGATAAAAAGTATTGATCTTTTCCCACAGATATGCATGTTCCCACAAGTTATACATACGATTCCAGGCTTGCATGGAATGCCCTGGGGCTAGTCCCTAGCGCTGGCTTCTTGGGAGAAGCTGTGGAATCATACCTCCTCCGCTTCCTCCTCGTCCTCTTCTTCCTCCTCCGCTTCCTCCTCCTCCGCTTCCTCCTCGTCCTC